>VZTE01005528.1:800038-1025038 GCA_013397775.1 Eulacestoma nigropectus
AAAAAAAAAAAAAAAAAAAAAAGGCACCAGGCCACCTGAGTCACATGAAAACAGTCTTAACAGTCTTGAATGACTACTGTTACAGAAAAGGAAAACCAGAAATTGAGCTGCATGGCTTGTGAGTTTCTGCAGGTATGTGACAGTGAACTTAAGTCTGGTTGAAGTCACTCTCTTCAATAAGACTGGTCGGTAAAAAGTGGCATAGGTGTGCTAAATGTGCTATAGCTTTCCCTCTGGCCAAAGTTCATATGTATTCTTAACTCCTGTGAATGCTCTTCTGAGGCTGTGCTCACCCTTCCAGTGGAGCTGACATGATGTGCAGACTAGGCAGTGTGATGGCAGCATGGTTGGAGTAAATTTCACCCATGGAGAAATAAATAGATCGACAAAACCCAGGGGGGAAAGTCCAATGCTGCTAGTGGTATGTGGTGCCAATTCTTTATCTGAAATCTGATCAATAGTAGCAGCCCTCTGCTATTTTATAAAGATGTCATTAAAAACTCAGCTAGCCAGCCAGCTGGCATCCATCCTGCACTCAGACAGATTGTCATTGCCAGTTTCTGCTGAAGTGAGACACTATGACACTAATTTAACACCTTTCAATGAACAGAAAATCAAAGCTTAGCCTTTCTGCTGCTGTTGAAAGTTACATATGCCAGTCCCATACTGTATGTACACATATTTTGCTGTTATTTCGCAGGTTTCTATATATTATAAAATTTTTAATGTTTATGCCACCCAGTATCATTTATTCAAAGGAGTCCTGAAGAACTGTGGATATGTTATTTCATGGTCCAGAATCTCCAAAGAGTGACTTTATCTACTTTTATTTAAATGCACAATGAGATCCATAACATTAACAAGAAACTGAGTAAATTCTGCAGGATTAAAGTGTAATATGGCAGAGGATCACCCAAGAAGAAGCAATCAATTATTGTGGGTTTTAGAGTGATATTGTCTGTGTCGTATTTTTCCTCTGCTTGGAAAAGCCGAATAAAAACTTGAAGGCTCAATTTATTCAGGCAGGTGGCAGGTCTAGAGTGCAGTTTGGAATTTCCCACCGCCAAGTGCCAGCAGCAGAAAGGGCACATTGTTTGTGGCCCTACTGGTATTGGGAATTGAGCTGACTGCAGCTCCAGGGAAATCCAGCCATCAGAGAAGAGCTAGTTTGAAACCTACATGAGGGGTCTGTATTTTAAACCTGAGGCTAGAAAGAAAATTCATGATCCTTGCAGTGAAACTCCTGATCTGCCATCTATGGAGATTTATGATTCTAAAAAGAATGCAACTATGTGTCCCCTGGTTGCACCTGAATAATCTGATTCCTCTTCTCATCATGTAAATACATTGAAACCATTTCTTCCTCAATCTTTATGATGTACTGTTGATGTAGGTTTTTGATTTCTGTGCTCTGATGTATTTTAGAACATTTCATCCAATGTGCTGGAGGAATCTGCTGTTTCAGATGATGTTTTGTCTCCGGATGAAGATGGTATATGTTCTGGGAGGTATTTCTCAGAAAGTGGACTGGTAGGGCTGCTGGAACAAGCTGCAGAGCTCTTCAGCACGGTGAGTGAGGACCAGAATCACCAGGAGGGGATGGATAGTGCGCAATCTGAGCCAGATCCACGGCTTCTTTTCCTGCCCATGAGGACCCAATGTAGGACTGCTAACCCAGGCCCCACACACCTGCCACACTCCAAATAACAAGAGGACACATTTTTGGCTGTCCAAGGACTGCCACAGTCAGATTGATTAACCTATGCTTTTTCAGCCTAGCTCAGCCACATACCCACCTCTACTGTGCAGACCACAGGCAGCATCAACAAAAAGTGATTGTCTCAGGCAAGAACCAAGACTTTCAGCTGGTATTATCTTGGGAGAGTACATTTAAGAAAAAGATCTTGCATGAAGTATCTATTTTAGAAAACATGTCAGAGTTACTCCTATACTTTTAGACATCATACAACCACCAGCTTCATAATCTACACTTACTATGTAAGGGCTCATGATTTAACATCTCTAAAGATATCACTTGGGTTCCTTTTGTCCAGACACAGCTCTAGTTGCCCTGAACCATGCTTGATAAACAAATCCATTTCCTGCTGCTAACCTGCATTTCTAGTTCTTCTAGCCCTGAGCCAGAAACCAGGATTTTAGACAAGAATTTGGGCTTGAGAGCCCAACAGATCAGAGGTCCAAATTATATCCAGTTCATTATCTGCTGTTCAGAGCTGCCCATTTACTATTACTAGTTTTTAGAACAACAAAACAAGCAACGTAGCAGATTAACAGATGAGTCCCACAAATCCCGTTTTCAGCCAAGCTGTTGATGGAGATCTAGTTTCTTTTCAGAGTGCACAAAGACTCATTTATTTTCTTCCTCTTTTTTCCTTTTTTTTTTTTTAATGTTCAAAGGGAGGTTTGTATGAAACTGTGAACGAGGTGTACAAAATTGTCATCCCCATACTGGAAGCACATCGAGACTTCAGGAAGCTTACCTTGACACACAGCAAGCTACAGAAGGCCTTTGACAGCATTATTAATAAGGTACTTGTGAGGCAAGGCACTGCTAGCAAGACACATTGCTGGGTTGCACTATTTGTTTGACACTGGTGTTAATAAAACTGTTCATGTGTGTATTGGGTTTGTGTGGCCAGGCTTTGGTAGTGGAGGGGGAGGGTTAAAAGGATTATATCAATGAGAAGCTGCTAGAAACTTTATCCATGGCCAACAGAGCCAACGCCAGCTGCTGGCCAAGGCTGGCGAAGGCTGAGCCCATCAGTGACAGTGGCAGCACCTCTGGGGTAATATATTTAAGAAGGGAAAAAAAGTTATTGGCCAGATGTAATTGTGCTCAGAGAAGAGCAGAGTGGAAAATACGTGAGAGCAACAGCTCTGCAGACACCAAAGTCCATGGAGAAGGAGGGGCAGGAGGTGCTACAGGTGCCAGAGCAGAGATTCCCCTGCAGTCCATGGTGCAGGCTGTGGTGAGGCAGCTGTGCCCCTGCAGCCCATGGAGATCCACAGGGGAGCAGAGATCCACCTGCAGCCCACGCAGAACCCCACACCAGAGCAGGTGGATGCCTGGAAGAAGGCTCTGACCCCATGGGAAGCTCACACTGGAGCAGGGAGGAACCACAGGCTGGAGCAGGGGAAGGCCTCCCCTGCCTGAGCAGTAGGAGAAACAACATGTGATGAACTGACCATAACACCCATTTCCCATCTCCCTGCACCACTGGGAGAGACACGGTAGAGCCTAAGAAGGAGAAAGGGAGAAAGGTGTTTTTAAAATTTGTTTTACTTCTTGTTATCTTGTTTTGAGTTTGATTGGTAATAAATTCAATTAGTTTCCCCAAGTCGAGTGTGTTTTGCCCATGATGGTAACGAGTTTGTGATCACTCCCTGTCCTTATGTCAACTCATGAACCTTTCATTGTCTGTCTCCTATCCAGTTGCAGGGAGGGATAATAGAGAGGCTTTGGTGGGTACTTGGCATCCTGCCATGATCAACCCACCAGAATTTGAAATAGTTCCATTTCCTTTTTCAAACAAAAGCTTCCATCTGCTTTCATCTACCTACATAGCCTATAGTGTAAAAAGGCTCTCTGTACAAAAAAAGCAGAGATTAATATAAAATGGGTTTAGCTGAACATGTCTATGTCCACCTTGCCACATCTGTTTAACAAAAATAACTTTATTGTCAATTCACTAGTGTTTTCAGTTATAAAACAGAAGAAATATGAAAACCCATCTAAATTCTCAGCACTCATACTGTCCCTTCTCTTTCTTCAGAAGAACCTTATAGCTGAGTCTAGTCGGTTTCAAATTCTTACCAATTTTCATTGCAAAATTGCAAAATTTTAATTTTTTTATGTGTACTCAATGGAATTAAAAAATAATAAGGTATTTTGTTTTGTGAAACCCCCTTCATGATCAGCTTAAATTGTAAGTTTGATTTCAGTCAAATGTCCCCTTGGTTTGTATGCCTTCTTTCATGTGCTTCTAATCCATCAGCACTGATGATATATAGAAGCGGCTTTGAAATGGGGAAAATATAGGACTAGTGGGTTTTCTTATACATCAGATGGGGAAAAAAAAGGCATCCAAATACTACAAAGTCCACATAAAACAATTGTAAATTTCCTCTTTCTTTTTATCAATTAGGGTCAAAAACGAATGTTTGGAACTTACTTCCGTGTTGGTTTCTATGGATCCAAATTTGGGGACTTGGATGAACAGGAATTTGTTTATAAGGAGCCTGCAATTACAAAACTCCCTGAGATTTCTCACAGATTAGAGGTAAGGAAAAACATGATGTTAACATGATCTCAAATGTTCTATTATACTTTTCAATAAGCCCACCCAGCCCTAATAGTATTATTGCTATATAAAAAAATCAGTAACAAGCTGATTTGTACCATAGATTATTTCCTTTGTGCATATCCTTTCCACAGTATCCCTTTTTAAAGCATAATGATCTAAGTGATCCATTCTCTTGAGGCTATGTCTCTTACAAGCAGGCCTGTAATACATTGAATGATTTTGAGCATGCCAGGTATTTGCTTTGGTATCTTTTTAGCTTTTTTTACAGAATTGCTATGTTGCCTTCTGAATTTTTTACCTCAGGTTCTGTGACTGTCTGAGCAACTCACAGTGATCTTTGTTAGAAGATGCCTTACTCTGGCCAGCTGTGGTTTGTGGAGCAGTATACTGACTGTACAAAGCCCAGAAATCATCATGGTTGTCACTCCTTTCTCCTAGAATTGCATTACCATTGCATTAAGGACTAAAAACATTTTGGGATAATTCTGTTTCCTTTCTAGGGATTTTATGGCCAGTGTTTTGGGGAGGATGCTGTGGAAGTGATTAAGGACTCTGCTCCTGTAGACAAAAGAAAGCTGGATCCCAATAAGGTAGGGAAAGTACTACTGAGAGGGCTGAGTGCTTTGTCACACAAGAGAAAGGAGAGGAGCTCCCCCTTGCAACTTTTGTGCTCAAACACTAAGGCACTGAAAGAAACCATCCAACATCATATCTCTGTGCCCAGGGATATCGAAGTCTCTCTGACAGGCTTAGCATGGTAGCTTGTCACAGAGTATGGAGATTAGAAATTCTGATCTCTGGTCCCTGCCCTGGTTCTGATCCCCAGGGTTAAGCTGCACCCTCCTAGATGCAAGTTTTGTCAGCTCTGAATAAAAAAAGGATCCCTGAAGGATTTTCAGCTCTGTGCATTTCCAGACCATCCTTAGCCAATGTGTACTGTGGGATAGTTCACATGCGCCACTCCTTTTACATTCCTTGGGTTGTAAAGTACTGTAATGGCTCTTCCCTCTTTTCTTAGGCATATATACAAATTACTTTTGTGGAGCCATATTTTGATGAGTATGAGATGAAGGACAGAGTTACCTACTTTGAGAAGAACTTCAATATCTGTCGGTTCATGTACACTACGCCTTTCACCATGGATGGGCGCCCCAGAGGAGAGCTTAGTGAGCAGTACAAGAGGAACACCATCCTAACCACAATGCATGCTTTCCCCTATGTCAAAACTAGAATCAATGTCATCCAAAGAGAAGAGGTAATTGGGTTTTGAAGACAGATCTAATTTCTCAAGGGCTGAAGGAGTCTCTGGGTGGGAAGATTTCCAAATTTATGCTTGGCATAAATAGAAAAAAAAGAATGCTGAATTTCTCAGATGTTGCTTCTTCTTTTGACCTCCTAGCTTTAATGCTGTGTAGGAGGATGTGTGGAGCTCTGTTTGTAGCTGTACTTCTAGCTGATAAAGTAGGAGTAGGCTAGGAGTACAGTCAGAGAACTAGATTGGGCTCAGGGCTTGCTTAGAGACAGGGAAGCTTTATACTGTAGAAAGTATAAACACCATTTCAGGCATGAAGTGAGTAACTTAGAATAATAATGATTTTATGTGATCAGGAGGTCTGATTCACACCCCATTCTTGCAAATGATAAGATGTCTAAGAGCTTTGGATCAGATGCACCATCTACCAAGATAACAGTTAGATTGAACAGTGTTCCTGGGTTTCACAACTACTGCTTTTGTAACAGGAGAATGATAGTGATATTGTCAGATTTAGAACAGGTCAGCTGCATGCATGATTCAGGTAATGAACCATCTTTTCTTCCATTTCCCTCAGTTTATTTTAACCCCAATTGAAGTTGCTATTGAAGATATGCGTAAAAAAACGCAGGAACTAACTGCAGCCACCAACCAAGAACCACCAGATGCCAAAATGCTCCAGATGGTTTTGCAGGGCTCAGTTGGGGCCACTGTAAATCAGGTAAGGGATCCAAATAAGCCAGATTAAGAGCTTCTGCATACTTTTATCATTGTGTGTTCTCTTTTGCTTCTATTTCTTGCACTGGAAGAAGTACATCTAGTCAGACACATTTAGTCACAATGTGCATTTAAACTTCATCCCTTGATATTTAGTCACTGTATGCTGTTCATTAGCTATGCTTTTGGTGAGAGTGCCCATGGGAAGCACTGTCCTGGCTGTAGGTGCAGAAACTCACAGAAGCCTTGTCAATGCATCCAAAGATTTTTCATTCCTAATGTGCTAGCCATCTCAGCCATTTTGTTCATTCCAGATGTATCCTTGGGGAATGGGAATGATAATAACAATTCTCCTGTGGAACCACCACAAGCTCAGTTTCAAGGAAATTAAGTCAATGCATGAAGTCAAGACCTGAGTGCCCCAAAAGAAAGCTGAGATGCAATAGGTACAACATAAATATGCATGCTAAAAAAACCCCAGGCAATTAAAAAAATTTTAAATGGAAGGATGAAGACATGGCTGAGCAAAAACTTGGTGTTATGCACAATTTCACAGAGCTTGGGTTTTTTTGCTGAAAGCCTAAATACTCTCAGTTTCTCCAGATTCTTCATCAGCTAAAGCATCTAGTCTGAAATAATGTGTCGCTGTAAGCTTTGGAAAGAGTGATCTTTTTTGGCACTGGGCTTATTGCCTGAAGGTCTTATAATACCACACACAGGAGCTGTGTTTCTCTAATATAACCAGGTTTGTCACTAGAGCTGTCCCAGCTCCTCTCTGCTGAGCAGAATTTGTTCCCTTGTTGTGGGACTGGAGGAGGAATAATAACAGGAGAGGATAAGAGATGATGGGCAAAAATTCTGCTTGACAAAGGAAATATCGTGGGGGAAAGGGAGCTAAAAACCATCCTGTTATGGTAACTGCAAAGTTTTATTTTCTTTCATAATTGCACTCCTTAAATAACAAACAGCTTTAAACAAACGTGTGGTCTGTTTTCAGTCTAAGCAGGTGGTTTTGACATTTTCCTGTGTTATATCTGTAAGGGACCACTAGAGGTAGCGCAAGTGTTCCTGGCTGAAATTCCAGCAGACCCCAAACTTTATCGACATCACAACAAGCTGAGGCTGTGCTTCAAAGAGTTTATAATGAGGTCAGTAAAACAAAATTGAAATGCTGAATTGCATCAATACATTCAATATTAGCAATAATGCAACGCAAATATAACTGAGTAATTATGCAAGTTAGCATCATGAATCCTGGCATCTCCTGCTTTAGACACTCGGACCAGACTTCTTATCTCTGCTTAATGTGAATGCCTAGGAAGGCATTGCATCTCAAAGGGAAGAAACACTTTAACACTTTAAACTAATAATGCATAAATTAAGATCTTCCATTTGTTTTATCTTCCAACATCTTACAGAAATCAAACATTTCAGACTATTGCCTTTGTTTCATTTTTAATAAAATGACATTCTTATGTAGAAAGCTGTTCATAAGAAAACCTTACCTGTGAAGCGGACACAGTGGTAGTGGCAGACACATGTCCTTTGCTTTAGATGCGTTTGTAAATCTCAACAAGCATATTCACATATGAAGATACTCATCTCCTTAGTCAAAAGTATCCTCCTTGATGAAGGATAAGTTTGAGTTAAAAAAAAACAAGTCTTCTGTAGAAGATAAAGCTTCTAATTTCTGCTATTGCAAATTTATCTGTTTATACAGTAAGTAGGCAGCTAGCTCAGTATTCTGCAGTCATTAAATTTGTTTTTTATTAGCACACTCATGCTTTCCTAATATCTAAAAAATATCATCTCAATTTATGTACTTGGAAAACACAGAGCTTTCTTATTACTTATCACTTTAGTCTTGACAAGTTACCAGAGGAGTGCCTAGACCAAAGAAACTGGATTCTTGTCCATGCAAATCACCTAACGCAAAGTGAATGAGTTTAACAGAAGTAGATTATATCATGTCTTTTTTTCTCTCCTTTTGCGTAGATGTGGTGAAGCAGTGGAGAAAAACAAGCACCTTATTACTGCTGACCAGCGAGAATATCATCAGGAGCTCAAAAGAAACTACATAAAACTGAAGGAGAACCTTAGGCCCATGATTGAGAGGAAGATCCCAGAGCTGTACAAACCTGTAGTGAAAGTCCACAGCACAAGGTATAGTTAGGGCAGGGTTATCTATTGTGGCTATACAAAAATATGCTATTTTTTTGCAAGGAAGAAAGGGAGTTTTACTGGCAGCTAAAACCAATATATATAAGAGTATATATACTGCCAACTCCATTGCTGATTAAAGAAATCTGCTGACTTCCACTGGAGGTAATTGTAGTGTTAGCCATGTTTCTCAAGCTCCACTTTCCAGGGCTAGAGGATTTATGTAATTTTAATGCATCGTTAGATAAGACTTCCCCCTCACCCTAACAAAGATCCTGGAAATTTCTTGTGATTTCTTCAACCTTTGAAGCCAAGGAGGTAGAACAAGTATGGCATCATGTGGTCTTAGGCAGCATGAACTGAGTCATCCTTTCTCTACAGAAAACACAATCCTTTTCAGTCACATAACTGAGATAGAAGAGCCTAATGTTCTTTGCTTATGAATATATGCTTCTTCACAAAGCCACTGTGCCCATTGTGGGGTGGGAGGAGAAGAAGACATGACAACTCTGACCTGCCGACATATAGCATGTTTCAGCTGATGCTCCTTTTCACAAGAGAGGTATTTTTTTGATTGTTTTTCATTTGCCAACTTTATTTATTAATCTGTTTCATTGCAGGGAATCTTTTCGTAACCACAGTTTTAGGAAATACGATGCCCAGACTTCTTCCCAAAGCACCTAAGAACTAGCTGCTTCAGCCAAGGAAGAGCTTCATGCTGCAAGACAGAAGTGATGGAGTATTTACTCCACATCTATGAAATCAGAAATCTCTCACAAGACAGCATGTGCGCTTTCCAGACAGCATGCAGAAAAGCATTTACACAAGATCACTGAATGAAAACTAGGGGATAATTCCTAATCAAGCACATATCATGAAGGCTTGGAAAGGAAGGGGATACTTTTGTATATATTGTACAATAATCACCTAACGCAGAGGGGTGGACCTTAGAGCGGTCAGTGGCATGAAGTCAGTCATGACTAGGTAACAGGCATAGAACTTCGTGTGGTTTGGTTGAGGTGAATCCAAATGATGTGTAAGGAATTACAACAAATTATATGTGTTTATGGTCCTTTTCCAAGACAGCATTTATGCTTTTGGCAATGAAGCACATTCTGCAAGTTAATAACATGCTTAAATATCGTCTTAATGAGGAGGGACATGGTCAGCTGCTCAATGTTTGCTGAGCTGGTGCTCTAGGAAAGGATAATTTCCTCAGTCGGTTTCTGAACAGATTCTCTGTCATGGTCTTTAACTGCAGGGAGTTCTGTGCAAGGCTTCTCAACCAAAGCATGAAAATCAAGAAGTAGTAATCAATAGTTCTTATAGATCTTCTAAATTTTTTTCTAAGTATAGGGGCATGCAGTGTAGCCACTTGACATGCAGTTAGTAATCTGTGACATATTTAGCAGAGCTAAAAAGTAATAGCTTAAAAAGAAAATGCTAAGCTATGACTGATTCTTTATTACTTAAAGCTCTTACATAGATAAACTTATCCAAAATTAACTACAGAAGCTCACAATGGGGATTTCCTGCAAATCACTTGACTAAGGCTTTACTGCTGCTTAAGCAAAATTAGCCCATAATTTATAATATCTATTACTTGGTATTTTTTGAGTCCTAAGCAAACATCTTACTAAATAATCTTTACAGCACCTCTCTGAAGTATGGAGATGTTATTACAATTTTGCAAATGAGGATGCAGAGAGAGAGGAGAAATTAGGACTTTGGCACATCATTAGGACTTTTGGAACTCCTTTAGTGAGGCAGTGGAAGAGCTACAATTTTTATTGTAACTATGCTTACCACATAATATTAGTGTTTTGAAACAAAGATCCATGAAAGCATCTTAAATATTACTTCCTCTACTCCACCTCTTCAATGTTTTGGAAATTATACTTCAATGCTGATTAAAGCTACCAATTCCATTTGCCCAAGCACAGAATTTAATGTTAAAATTAAAGGAAATGGTTGGATTTTTTCCTTTATACTTCATTTTAGAAAACTACAGTGAACTTTCTCAGAGCTGATGCCATATGTTTCTAAAGGCAGGGCCTCTTTGCTCCAAAAGTGTAAGGGAGATTGAGGCTCTTGCTTTTAGTGGAAACATTTTGACTTTTTACAGTCACCTGCAGCCTTGCCGTTTGATAATACGAGTATTCCAAGCACTTCATTGATATTTGTATCGCATTTCGAATGTGCTTTGTAGAAGACTCGCATGGATGATCAAACAAGATGAGATGTGGAAATAGGTGAAATAAACCCTGTAGTTATACAGCACTTGGAGTGTAAGAAAATAATTTCCCTCCTCATTCATCGTATTGTTAAATGAAATAATCAGGAATAAGTACTCCCGATTTTGAAATGAGTACATCCAAAGTACATAAGCAAATGGTATAAAAAGCTCAAAGCAAAAGATGCCTCTGTGTCAGAGTGCCTTCTCTATATTGAAATTGCTTTGAAACAGTTCTAGATTGAAAAGATTACTAATTTCCCAAAGTTTTGAAGCTATGAGATCTCTGCCTATCAGAACCTAGCCCCTTATCTATTGTTCTTAACTGCCAGTTGAGGAGAAAGGTCAGAATATTGTCATCTATCAACCCCACAATTCAACCTCACTGTTTACAAGATACTTAGCCTTTTACAGCCTGACTAACAGAAGCCTCAGGTAAACAAAACCCCTTACAGTATATTAGGTAAAAGTAATGAAGTGGTTCCTTGAATTGAAATAATATTCAGGATAATATGAATACTGATGGACTCTTCATTCCCATTTTACAAGCTGAGCACCTCGCAGTCAGATGGCCAGTCTTGCCCTCAGTTTGCATTTCATGTTGTCCCTTCTACAAATGGAATGTGGCTTGTACATTTCTTTCAAGAGCTGAACTATGTGAAACAAATTTTCTATCTTACAATACTCATTTTGCAATAAAGCAACTGTTACATAGCATATGTAGAAGTGTCTTTGTGTTGCATCTTATACCTCAATAGAATGCAGCTGGAAAGAAAATTTCAGTAGGAACAACATTTTCTTGTAGAAGCATCATCCAGCAAAAAACACAAAGGTTTGGGCAGAGGATGTGTTGGTCTGTCTTTAGGATAAATTGTGCCTGTTGCAGGGATTACAAGCAACAAGTTGCTTCCCAGCTTCTGTTTTTCGTTTAGCTTATGCAAAAAATGTCAGTGGGAAGCTCAGTGACAGTAGTGCCCTCCTTTCTTCCTCTGGTCTGTAGCTGTAGAGCAAAAATACACCTGATTCCTGAATTCCACATCTGGGTGATTCAAGACTAGGGAGATTTGTGTTCCAGACTAGGGTAGGTCCAGGGCTACACTGCTGAGGCTGTCAAAGGGGACCCAGCAGGTGAGCACTACAGCATCCTAGACATTTGGCTGGGAGTTCACCAGAGCTCACTCACTCCTTGCATTTACCACCAGCAAGCACCAGCTTTAAGGAGCATGGTGCTGAATTTGGCACAGGGAATCCTCTAGCTCAGCACGAGTTGACCACATCAGCCATGCCTCATCCTACGGCAGCACACAGGTGGCAAGGCGGTGACCAGCAGCCTCAGGTCTGTGCACAGGCCTACTGCCACAGGAGAGCACACCTGATCCAGACCAGGTGTCAGCACACACTTACACATCTGGCAGATGTAAGGAGTCCGTGCTGGCTATGAGAAGGCAGCAGTAATGCCTGGAAGTACAAATGTCAGCGGGTTTTGAAAACATTTGAACCATCAAGGTAGCTGCTTTTGGTCAGCACTACGAATCCTACATGGGCAGCCCTAACGCTGGACTTCCTGGTTTGCAGAACAGCACCTATACAGGGAGCACACCTTTCATACTACTTGAAAGAAGCCACGACATCAGGAGGTGATAGACTGAACAGGCACGACCATGAGTAGGAGTAGCCACACTTGTGCCGGGTACAGAGAAAAGCAGTGTTGTCACTTAAAATTGGTAGGTCTGGGTTACTTGACCTCTCCTGGGAAGCTGAATGCTTTCTCATTAGGTTTCCCAGCAATTGTGAAGGCTTGGAAAAGCAAAAGCAAACATTTAAACTTTTTTGTTGTTGTTTTTCTTTTTGTCTGTTGGAAGTATCATTGCCTCAAATATTTCAGAAAGGGCAATTAAAGCTTAGCAGACAGCCTGACACAGAGCCAGCTAGGACTCTTTCAGGTGTTTCAATCTCTCAAAGCAATGGATGTTATGAAAATGAAGTACACAATAATACTGTTTTACTGGAGTTTACTGCACTACAGTGCTGATACCTTCTGGTAGAGAGGAACACATACAAGCAGTGTTCATAGGGTGTTGCCATTAGTGCTGAATTTGGAAGTGGGGTAATTTGGGGAGTTGCTTGGCTGACTATATTTTAACCATCTTTTAAACTGGTTAAACGGAGTGATTAAAAAATAATCAACAGGTTTTGAATAAGGCATCTCAGGTTGGGTAATGCTACAGTCTAATCAGTGCACTGAAAGGACAAGGGGCCCCTGTGGAAAAAGTCCTTTTTGATTACATGAATACAGACAATGCACTCTCACAGTAGAACTCAGTTTGTGTTTTGGAAAGTTACAGTACATTCTGGCATTCATTGAGCACTTAACATAGTGTATTGAATATGTTTCTGTGACTCCTTATGTTCTTACTGAGGGATTGATTTAAATCACTCATTTTCATTCAAAACCAAACTGTTTTGCAAGTGTTCCAGAATTAAAAAACTAACCTTGAAGAAATACTTTGCAAAGAATGTTGTCACTCAATATTGGTCAGTCAAAAATTCTGAAAGCATCAAACTAAGAGTTTAGCTGATCAAACCCAGCAAACTAAAACCTTGAAGATGCTCAATAGTAACTTTTATCAGAGTAAGTTAGAAAGCCTTGAAAGGTGTACCATTTTGTTCAGCTTGCCTGTTCTAAGCAATTTGATGCTTTGCACCCTTCAAAACAAAATCTTCTCCCTGGAAAAAAAATACGAAGTTGAATTTTACTTTTTTTTTAAGTTTCCCTTCAGAATTTAAGAGATCCCTAAATCATTACACACCCTTTTTTCTATGTTATTTTAGAACTATGTCTTGTTACAGAAATAAGGTTTTTCACTATCAGCCTCTATTCATGGAATATTTTGAAACATGAAACTACTAATAGGATGCAAATTACAGAAGAAAATTAAATAATCAAAGAGACAAGGTGTTTCAGCTGGATGGCAAGAGGACTATGTCTTGTGCATTTAATAAACACCTGTAAAACAACTAGAAGGGAAGATTTCCTATCACACAATTCTGATTTCCCCAAATGTGAACATCTGTGCAAATTTCTTTGCCCCAAGAAGAGCTCAGTGGAAAAAACCAAAGAAACAAACAAACAAACACACGCAAGCTTAACATTGCTGATACATCTAGAATTTGAAAGTGCCAGAAAGCTAAAAACCTTAAGAACCCCAAGCAAACAAGTGTTTCTGGACTTAATATATAGTGAAGAAAGAAGTATGGACAAAACCCCATCCCTTCCTTTATTTGCAGCTTTTAGAGAGATGAACAGTCCCTTCTCAGGTATCAAAGAAAGGCTGGAAGTGCTCCAAAGGAGTGTGTTCCTTTTTCAGTTAAGGTATAAAATCCTAGGCTCAAATCTAAACCCTTGAGGAGGCATTTTTCCCAGAGGAAGAAAAGGAAGGGCAAGGGCAAGTGGCTGCCAGCAAGAACAATTTTACAAAAATTCAGTTACTGGCACGTGCCTCAGAGGCTGGAGATTTCTTGGCAGCCTAGAAGGATGGCTTCTTCCCTGTACATCATACTGCCAGGTTTTAACATTGGGAGAATAATACTGAATCAACATTGTCTAAAAGATTTCAAAGAGGTTGGTTTATGTAAGAGGCTTCAACCATTGACTGAATTAGGAAGAGCAAAATTCTTGTAATCTGTGGCAGGTTAAAGAGCATACAGGAGTGTGTAAAAAGGATTGCTCAGCTCAGGCTGTAGGGAAACCCAGTTGCCCCCAAGGCCTGTTGCAGCCTAGGACAAAGACTGCAGCTGAGTGAAAGAAATCCATCCATTAATAAGCAATCAGAGAGGAAAAGATCAAAAACCCAACACACTGCTGGGACAAAGGAAGCAGTTCTTTAAAAGGGCAGAGTAAATTGCTGAATGCATCTCACTTGCTAGACCATGTGGGGCACTCAGCACCAAACTGAGGACTGTTGTGCACTAATGGCAGCTGTCAGGCAAAAAGTAATCACAAAATATTTAAACAAATACATAAAATAGGGAAAACTATTTTTTTTTCATTATAAAAATATTCTTAGGTTTTGTGAGGCTTTTGTGGATTTGGTGAGCTGGGTTTGTTTGTTTGTTTGTTTTGTTGTTTATGTGAGTTTTGTTTTGTTTCACTTTGTTTTGGTTTTTTTTTTAATGCTGACTTCCTGGATTTTGCTAGTTTCCACCAAGAACTGGGAAACTGCAAAAGCAACGAACAAAAGGCACACTGCTTTCACATCCCTGCTTTGAAGGAGGCAGAATAAACACTGGGATTGTTGCTTCCAGGGGAGGATTCAGGCTGTTTAGGAGGGGTGACATAGCCCTGCACATCTCCTGTAGTAATGGGTGCCAAGAGTGACCACTGGTTCCACATCCAATGCACAAAAGAGGTGCTGTGGATGGAAATTACATAACTTGGAAATAAAGTCATAGACAGGCATAGTTTGAGGAAACTGAGGGCAGTGCAGCATGTCCCTTAGTTCCACTAGTTTTGGTTCACTGATAAATTTCTGTATTACTAATTGATGGAGGATGCACCCAAATGTACCCCCCAGTGGCTCTGCAGTTCTGGGATCCTGCTCACAAGGCAGGCACCATCAC
Organism: Eulacestoma nigropectus; assembly: GCA_013397775.1. Classification (NCBI taxonomy): domain Eukaryota; kingdom Metazoa; phylum Chordata; class Aves; order Passeriformes; genus Eulacestoma; species Eulacestoma nigropectus. The sequence continues at coordinate 815,346 of VZTE01005528.1, forward strand.
TGGAGCACTGGCCCTGCAGCATCAGCTGCTGTGAGAGCATTCAGAGTGTTTCAGTGGTGGAGAAATCTTCCTAGAAAGGCTATCTGAGCCTTCCTACAATGCTGATCATTCCCACAGCCTGGTAAGGAAAAGCATTTAGCATAAGGTACTTGTGGCTGCAAAACTGGAACTGGTTTAATCCTCCATTTAACTTCAGCAGTTCTCTTTCAAACATCCCTGCTCTACCTGACACTGCTGTAACTCACTCCCTGCCCAAGATCACCTGACTGCTGTGAACCTATGCGTGCTTTGAGTAGGACAGCTCTGTGTTTTAGAGGGGAGTGTCCCCAAAAGTGGTGGAGTAGCTCACAGCTCCACAGGCACGGCTGCAGGAGCACACTGGGAGCGGGGACCATGCAGGAGAGCTGGGACATGCCAGCACAGAACACTGACAGAGCTGCTCAATGCCACTGCTGGAAGGAGGGCAGAAGCTGCCCAACTCAAAAAGTCATTGGGGGATTAACTTATTTTTTAGAATCCTCAGCAGTGCTCTGCATGAATAAAGTAGCAGTGTGCATTCCCTGCATCCAGGGAGGAGAACTGCACACCATGTATTAAAAACTGAGACTCTTCATGTATTCCAGTGTGGTCTGAGACAGTGAGAGGATACCTGAGATAGTGAGAGGATGCCTGTGTCCATACAACAAGTGCCAGGTCCCAGATGAAGCATTTGGCTACCAAAAATAAAGCAATGGTTTAGTTTAATGGATGAATCTGTACTTACTGTCTGTGCCAGGTTGTGTTGTCAGTAGGTATATCTGAAGGCTGAAGGCTTACACTGCTAGTCATGAGTTCATTGAAACACAAAGACAGTGTTATTACACCAGGCGTGTCGTACCCCTGCTGGTGCTTCAGGATGAGAAAGCTCTGCGACTTATGAGGGAGGATCTACACCTACAACCAGTGCTATAAAGCATATATAATCAGTATGGCATACATTCGAAGAACAGATAAACTGTCCCCAGTCTCTGCAAAGCAGCTGCAGAGTCTTTGAAATAGGAACAAAAGACCTGTTGTCTTCTTCAGCTTGATCTCTAGTCAAGGTGAGACCTTCAGTGTTGAGTAGTCATTGAATGACCATCAGATGGGTCCTTATCTGTTAAGTCAGTCAGCAGGTGAGAAAGACAGAAGATGGCTCCACCACCCTTCTCAACAAAATACCGAAGTACATGAAGTTTTTTCTTGCATTTTTACTTGCATTTTTCTTGCATTTTTAGTTACGGCCCTCAATATCCTAATCATATTTCTTTAAAAAAAAAAAAAAAAACAAACATGCCTCTAAGCTAAAATCCTCTCCTGAATTTGAAACTAGAAGGAAAGTTGATAAACCCCATTCTAAGAGGACAGTTGTCTAATGAATTTGATGAAATCAAATCACGATCATAGGAATCAAATCATCATTTGTACAAAGTAAACAAATCTGTCTATGTAGAAGAGCAGTCCTTGCACAGAGCACGTTTTAATATGAGAATTTCCAGTGTATAAAGGTAGAAAATTCCAAATGTTTTCTACGTAAAATGTAGAGGTCCTTCAAAGTATGCCTCAGGACCTACCTATATCCTGCTGTGGAGCTAAAATGAAGGAGAAACTCCTCCAACGACCCACGCATAAGGGAAACAAATGCTGGAGTCATTCATTTCGTCATTCTGTCATTCTGTGGGGTGAACATGCACAAATTTAGGATGGCATCAAATGAGTCTAACTTTTGGAGTTGATTTTATAAATTTCTTGTTCCAGCAAGAAATTGCCAATGGTTTTTCTGTCCTGCCTTCTTCCTACAGTTGTTTTTGGCCTTTACTATAGGTCTCAAGTTTGCTGTTGGGGTGCTGTAAAACATTTTGTCCCTGCCCTGGCATGTAAGACAGGTATCCCGTGAATATCCAACCTCATTCAGGCCAACTTTGCCTCTCATGAGCTGTCATGTAGACCTGCTAATCTCTCCCAGCACAGGTATCCAAACAGACCTTTGGTGATAATTTTAGGTTTCAGCATGATTCTCCAACGTAGTTCAAAACCCCAGTTGCTGTATGCAACATGCTGTATGCTGTATCCATCAAGGAAATTATTCTATTAATCTCTCAGATGAATCATGACAGGCATCAAGTCCAAGTAAGACCTTTTGCAGAGATTGAGCTTGGTCGTACAACTTTATTATACTGATGATACAACTACATTAAACTGCAGTGGCCTCCTCGCCCTGCTCAAAAATAAAGGTCTGGGAGCTCTGGGAAATCAAGCATTCTTTAAAATACTTCAGGGATAAAAGTTTGGTGGCAAGTTTTTCCTCTGTCATATTAGAGTTGCTCAAACCTTGGGGAGCATATTTTGACGCTGCCTCTCCAAAGATAAGGGGAAAGGCAACTGCTACATTTCATCTAGTAAATGATTTCTGGAGTTGCATTCCTGTGCATTCATGCACAAATCAAGAACACTGTTCTGCCTCAAATACCCATAGGCCTAATGGTGAGATCCAAGACAATACGTGGAAACGGCAATACACACCCTCCAGCACTGAAAACTCTGATGATGGAAAGTCAGGTGCACTGCTGCATTCTTTCATTTCACTCTGGACTCTCAGGCAAGCATATAGTATTTTTTCCCTGCTGCCACTGATGTCAGCCCTGAGCCAGGGCAGAAAAAATGCCCTGCTTTCTTTTGTGTTTGTGTCACACCCCTCCTTTGCAGATAGGGCTCTGCAGAAACCACCCATGCAGTGTGAATTGCCAGGGGTCCTGTGCTGAGAAAAGAGAGACAGAACGTCTCTGAAACTGTTGCATCCCTAAAAGCAAGTCAGAACGGGAGATGCACAAGAGCGAGAAAGCTGGGCTTTTACAGGCTTGCAGCAGAGGATTACTCTGCCTCTCAGCTGCCATGGGGTCATTCCCACCAGTGCAATGTATTACCCCTGCTTTCCACTGGGATGTGCAGAATACTCCGGACAGCAAAGGTCCAGTGTTTTTTAAATAGTGTTTTATTTAATTCCTTAGGCTGCCATCCAGCTTTGGCATTAGCAGCTTCTTGGCAATAATCAGCATTTCAAAGTGTCCTTCAGAGGCAGAGGTGCACCTGAGGCCTCTGAGGGGGGATACTCCAGCAGCACAGCCCTGCCCTGTTCAGCCCCTCTCTGTGTGACACACCACAAAGGCAGGGAGGAATTAGGGGGCAGGGGTGGGAGGGTCGCTGTGTTCTGGTCATGCTTAGGCGGGTGCTTGAACACCACTTCCTACATGCCAAATCGTCCTTTGGGGTAAAAAAAAAAAACCGACGTGATTTTTCAGGTAAGTGGTGTTTCTAGAATGGACAAAATAAGGCATGGGAAAGCATTACCATTTCCTATGGAAAGAATATTTTAACTTTTTGTTTTGCTTGGCAAAATCAGAATTATTCTTTTTATGAAATTTTCATAGGATAGATTTGTTTATATGTCAGGGCTGTTTCCACTACCACAACAAAACAAGTGAAGTCTGCTGTTGCTTCAGGGGCTTCCCTGGAGCTGTGAGCCTTGTGAAAATGACAGCATCCAATTTTCTGAGGTTGGAGAAAGGTGGGAGAAGGGGAATTAAGCAATTTATGAGTTAGGGTGCTGAGGAGCTGCTTGCTGTGGAGCCATAAATGTATATTGCAGTTTGAGGAAGACCTAAGGCAACTCATCTAAGAGAACTGTGGCCTCTCATGCTCCTCTACAGTGGCAGCAAAGCAAAAAAATTCTGCCAGATACAGCAGCAGAGGGAATGTCTGATCCCCCTCCTTTCCACACAGGCCACAGCTGGGAACAGGGTTGATGCAACATGCCTCTAAGTTTAGCCCCCAGATCACCTGTACTCAGGTGCACTTGCAGCACACAGGATGCTGATGGGACTGGCCCAGTGGCTCCTGAGTAACCTGTGTGGGATGTCCAACACAAAACAGGTTTCAGGCATGGGAAGTGTTAAAACCCAGAAGGATGGAGCTTGAGAGTCCATGGGAACTCACTCTGCCTGAGCCTCTGCTCAAAGCACTGCAGAAGGGCAGGATGGTTTCTCTTAGGTCCTTCTTGTTTTGAACATATGCTCTATGTGTGCATAGGGTTTATCTGTATTGTGAGCACCCTGAAATCTCTGTCAAAGCATACCACAATATTTATCTGGACCAGATCATGGAAAAATATAATGTGCTCTCTCTCTTCAAGGTATTACTTTTACTTACTTCCAGACATGCCACTTACGATTTCCTACTCACAGACATGGAGTATCTGGCTTTTTGAAGGAAATAGGTGGGTCTGGGCCTTTTTGGGGTGGTAGGGGCTTTTTTTTTTCCTCAATGTTTACTAGTCCAGACTTGCTACCTGGCAGAGCAGATCCTAAATAAAAAACACCCCAGGGAGCTAGAAAAGCCCTGCAAAAGCACCTGTTCCGAGCTCCGTGTCTCTTGCTGGTGCTTAGGTTGAGCAAGGCAAACACTCACTCCCACAGCCCCAGCTGATGGTGGGAGCTGCACAGGCAACTCTGACGGTGACAAGGCCAGTGCCAGTGCCCAGCTGGGGAGGAGCAGCTGATACCCCATGGCTCACACCTGTGAAAGAGTAGCAACACACTGAGGTCTTCATCCCCCTTTGTCCTTGAGGCTTTAGCTGGGTTAATTTAGAGAGAGACAAGTTTCTCTCTTTGGTGCTCTACAGGGTGGGGTCTATGTCCCCTCTCCTGGCCTTCCCTATATGCATGTGCAGGGCAGATGGAGCAGATTGGCAAGCGCTCCCTTATATACCCCTCTGCCCCATTTGGCAGATCCCCGGGCTCCCAGTTAGTGCATTCTGCAAGCTCTCAACAGGGTCAGACAAGCCCCAAGGAGCTGAAGGGTGAACCGAGACCTGCTGGTTTTAATTGCACCATCAAAGGAAAAAGCCCCATCTACTGCATGACCACAATGAAAGACTTCTCCTGTCATTCTTACATAGGTAATGCAACAATTGACTTCTTTATTGAATTTCATTTGTTTTAACTGTCAAGAGCTGGCAGCTCTTGAAAGAAAGGATTAAGTGGGAGAAGTGGAAAGAGTCCTATCTGCTTGCTCTGTTCACTGCCTGAGTGCTTTCATTCTGTTTGTACAGTTTCTGGTACAACATGGTCCTGACCCAACTATTCGGATGAATAAGCTGATGGTAAGGAGTTGCTTGCTAGTCTGAATATACTTTCTTTTTGGTCGTTAATGTAAAAAATGGTAAGTGGTGCTCACTGTTATCTCGAGTACTTCTTTCATCAGTACCCCATTTTTTCTAGAGTTGGTAATTCAGCCATAAAAAAATAGCCTCTGGATGGGAAGTTAGCAGTCAGGATTCATAACTATTAGCATCTTAAAGAGCTGCAGGGCCTGTTTGCAAATTTCGAAAAATATGTGGGTTTGAACAAAAATGTATAAAAAATGTATTGTTTTTTACTAAAAGCTCGGTGGTTTGAGAGGTGGTTTACATCAACGTCATAGCAGCTTTACTTAGAAAAATACTTGATGTGATTTAATTTCTAAAATGTTTTAATGGCTTCAGAGATTTCAGAAGAAATACTGGAAATTATTTAGATGGAAATGTCACTGAGCCTATTAGCTTTTTACAGAACAAGAAAACCTTAACGTTTGTTGTCTACCACTACTTGAGTGTGGTCCACAGGAAAAAAACCCCAGGGATATTTTCAAATTTCCTTAATATCCTCCTTGGTCTAATCTGGAATCGTTGAGAGAAACTTCACTGGTCTCCGTTCATGAACTTCAGGTATCATGTCTGAAAAAAAAAATCTGGAAATATGCAGAGCTTTGGGAGAATTAACCAGGGAAAGGCAGAAGAAAAGCAGAGGAATGACAGAAAGAAGGAAATGAGAAGGGAGGATCAGAAGTTGCCAGCATTTGATAACAAACTACAGGGAAAATCAGAAAAAGCAAGAAATGGTGCACCTCAGCTGTGTCCTTTTGCTCTGTGAAGTAACTCACAATAATCACCTTGCAGGCTCCTATATCCAGAGCTGGAAAAGAAAATCAGGCGTTATCACACTCCTGACTTTGCTGAGTCTCCTGCATCTTGCTCATTCCTGGCCTGTGGATTCTGACTTGTATTTGGGAGGGAAGGTCCTGTGAAACCCTTCCTGGCATCATCACAAAGCTTCTGAATCATTTGCTCCTGGAGACCTTGGAGCCCTGGGGCAACGGAGATAGCGCTTGAGATAAGAGTGGGAGGAGTGAAAGAAACCATTCATCAATCCATTCCGAATATTCAAACCCTTAAGGGAAAAAAATTCAAGGCACACAAAAGCAGGGACTACTGTATCCTTTCACAGCTGAAAAGGCTTTAGAGATGGCCTGTTCCGGTCAGTAAAAATCAAGGCACAAGTCTAAAAACTTTGTTTCTAAGCTGAGGTGGACAAAACAGCGCAGAGGGAGCTGATGCCCATTTTGCTCTTTGAAAGGCCTGCCGAGGACCCCATCCAACCCCGTGCAGCCGGAGAGTACATTCTGCCGAGGCTCCAACATGAAAACAGATTTCACGTGTCAGCCTCCACTGAGGAATCCCAATCCCTTGGCACGAGGCTGTGCACCAGCCTTGGGCAGGTATCGGATGTGACCCCATTTATCCGACCTGCTGGGACCAACGCTCCTCCTGTGGGCTTCGAACCGGTCCCTCCAACCCGCACACATCGCGGACTCCACCTGGGTTAGCCCCAGGCAGGTCTTCCCAAGGATGCTGAATTTCCAGGCGCAGCCCCGATGGTAACCCCACTCTCGCTGGCAAGGAGCTCTCGCATCCCGGCGAGCCGCCGACCCAGGCTCTTAAGCGGGGGGAAAGAAAACTCTCTGCCGCCGCCGGCCCTCGCACTGCACCGCGCTGCCAGGGCTCCGCGGGGTACGCCCCCGCCACGCCGTGCACCCAGGGAGCCTGCCGGAGCCCTCCCCCGTGCCGCGGGGGCCGCGGGGCTGGAGCCGGGGGCGCGGAGGGGCACGCGGCCGCACGGCCGGGCGGGGGCCGGAGGCGCCGCGTTGGTTTTGGGCAGCGCGCAGCCGCAGTGCGGCCGCCGCGGGTACAAAGCGGCGCCGGGAGCGCTCCGCGGATCGCAGCGCGGCGGGCGGGACGGAGGGAGGGGGCTGAAGTTTTGCGGGGCTCACGAGAGCCCCACCACCACCTCCTCGCCGGGACGCGGAGCCCGGAGGTGAGCGGCGGGGGATGCGATGGGACGGGATGGGGCTGGAGGTGGGCGCTCGGGCGAGGGGGGAAGTTTAGCGGCGGCGAAGCTGCTGCCGCCCCTCTCGTCCAGAGGAGCAGCGCAGTTCCCCCGGCCCCCGGGGAGCTCCTGGGTCTGTCGGGAGCGGGGAGCGGACGGTCAGCCACGGCGCTGCCCCGCTGGCAGGAAGACGGCGGCCCCGGCAGACCGGTACGTGAGCGTGTCGCGAAGAGTTTTTGATATCCCTCCCTGTTTTGAGTGAAAATGCTTGATTATGCCCAGGGGGGCGCGGACGCGCGTGTTCCGTGCATCGCCGCTTCCCGCCCGCTCTCGGAGCAGCGGAGGCGCGTCCCTGCCCGCGGAACCCCGCCGGCGGCTCCCCCGGCCCCGAGGGAAGCGCTGCCGGGTGGGGTGGGAAGCACCTGGGCAGGGGAGAGGAGTGGGTGGAATGGGTCACATGTGAGAGCAGTGTTCACCGGTGCTTTGTTTAAATGGACCGTCACTAACTTGTAAGCCGGCACTTCAAAAGAGTAGAGAATTTTTTTGTGTGGGGGGATGGGACGAGGGGAAGGTCTTGGGCTTTGATGCTCAGTACATGAAAGTGCTTTAACTTTGGCTACTCTTCACGAATCTCAAAAAAAATAAAAAACCTAACTCACAAACTCTTAAAGACATCCTGAAGTGTTTGAAAACAGTCTTACTTTTTCTGGAGCAACTTTGTGGGACCCTATAGCTTGATACACATTTACGTGTAAAAAGTGATTCAGGCGTAATTACAAGCCTCGCTAATGATAGTGACTTTCTTGTGACTGTTTTGTCCCCGAGTTACACATAAGACCAAGCTGAGTTTAACTTTTCTTGTACCGATGTTAAGGTCAGGCATAGTGTGCGTTTTGTTAAATCAAAGCTCTCAAACATTTAAGTAGTGCCAAAGCCTGTTTGGCAGTTCAGTAGCATAGTTGACAACCTTGTATCTTGGCAAGCCATAAAAGATAGCGTGACGATTTGCTGATTAAATATATCGGCTGTATCTTGCCCTTTTATTTCACCCCTTCTGTCAGAGTGACCGGGTCTTATTAAAGGTTTCGTGGGTGTCTGTTGTGAAGAAAGGAAAATATGAGAAAAGTGAGAGGAGGCTGATTGGGTTAATGTGAATTTTAGAAAGGCCAAACTAATTTAGTAAGTGTTCATTATATGCAGAGAAAGCCCTGGCATTTTTGTTCAGGTGGTGTTTCAAGTCCTTAGAAGTGCTGCTTGGGTCTTCAAGTCCAGAGTCAGTTTTCCAAAGGGAGTGGATGCCAGTAGAGCACAGTGGTGCTGGCTGACGGGAGTAGGGCTGCACCCAATCCATGCCGCAAGCAGCATCTTTGAAGTCTTGTCTGTCTTCTGTCTGGGGACATCTGCCAGATATTAGTGACCAAGTGGAATGGGGTTCTACCCCAAAACTGCCTCCTCAACAGGAGATGAGATATTGTCATGTGACAGGAAAGCCTGTGTCCTTCGTGGGTTTTGAGTGAGAGAGGTTGTAGCTGTGGTGCACGAAGGTGTGGGGTGATTGGGTGTGGAAACTCATGGCATGAGCATTCCACGTAGTGCTGAGTGTGGGTCACACCAGTGCCAGGGGCAGCAGCACAACCCCAGTTGCCAGAGTGCAACTTGGGCTGAAGGGTAGGTGGATACAGGCTCTTGTGTGCCTCAAAATCTGTGGCTTTGCTGTCCATGTTTTTAATGGAGTTTGTTGTTACATTTAACGCTATTTAATTTGTCTGACATCACAGTGTGGTTTGCCCCTTTTTATTGCTAGTGATCTAACTAGAAGGAAATTCATATTGTAATGTGTATTTTAGTAACAACTTCTGTAGCACTCCATATGAGAGTCCCCAGTGTCTTAGTTCTTAAATTTGTGCACACCTGCTTTCTTTCAAGATTGGGGTTTACTTTAAAATTGCACTGGAGAAACTGAGAACAAAGCTTTGTCCTTTGATTGAAAACTGTATGTAGACTGGTTTTATGTGGCAGTTCAGTGTGTCTTTAAAATCCCTTGGGAGAGCCAGCAGTGGAGGTATTTCTTGTAGCACAAATTACTTCAGTTTGAGATGAGTTGGTCCAGTAGCTCCCCCTCAGCATCTGTTTGCCTTTTCTCACTCTGGCAGTTTTCTCAGGTTTGTAAGCTTCTGGTACAGCTTGTCGTCTCAATTTCTGCAGTGCCCTGCATGTCTAAATCATAGATGCTGAAAGTGAAATGAAAACGTCCAAATGAAGAGTCAGTTTAGCTGACTGCAAATGATGCAGAGCTACTGTGAAGAGCTGTCAGGAACAGGCTTCTGATTGTGCTTTTAGTTGCTAAAACATTACTTGTTAACTGAGGAGAGTTGCAGATTTTCTTGTGGTGTCAGCACCTGTTGAAGTGGTAGGTCATGGAGAAGGAGGGTTTTTTCCTAGTCATTTAGCTAATGGAATTGACTAATGGGCCAAAGGAGGTGTTTCAGGCATCATTGCTTGTACTGTTCATCCATCCAAATTCTTCTCTGCACTTTAGAAAGGGAAGAAACATAGTACTTGGAAAGTGGCTTGAAAGCTTGTGTGTATGTATGTGCACCAGTATGAATTTTATCTAAAATTTTGGTGGGTTGTGTCAAGATGACAAATGTTAAGCTAATGACTAGGTTTTCATGTCGTAATGATCGGGAGAGGTTCATTTGGAAATTGCAACAAGAAGTAGCAATGAACTACTTCCAAAAAGTTATAATTCCAGTTAACTTCTTAAAGATGCAGTAAATATAGTTTACAGATGACTTGAAATGCCAGCTGTAATTTTTTTACAGAATTTGAGAAGTCTTTTGTTTGAACTATCTAAAAATATATCTAAAAATCACATTATATTTTTATAAGCCTTATATATATAACCATGTTTTGCAAGCCTTTATGAATAAAAAAAAATTACGAACATTATTAAATAAGTTCATCTTGACTAGAGGTTTAAATTTATGATGAGGTTTATAATGTGTTTGAGTCTAGTGGGAAACGATTCATTTTAAGTATCTTAATAGTATCTGCTTGCATGGTTGAATAATTGGCGGTGCTGTAAAAAGGCATTTAGGCATCTCAAGGGAAACCACTTAGGCTTGTCAACTCTGACCCTCCACAGTTGCCTCTTGCTCCCCTTTTAGAGGCTATATATTGAGGGGAAATAACATGCAAATTGTATAACTGTTCCCAGCTGTCAAAAGACTGGTACCTGAAGAGAAATAAATTCATGTCAGGAATGAACAATTGGCATAATTGATTTTTTTTTTCAGTTTATTTATTTTATGCAGACTACTCTTAGCAGTGTTGTATTGTGAATTATACTCGTAAGGTCTATCTAGCATGTTCTCTAATTCTGAATGCTGCCCCTTTATTTTACTTTGGGAAACTGTATCTGCAATCATGACAGTAATGTTGAGACTGGTGGTTAAATCTGAATAGTGATTCAGGCCATGTTAATCTTTTTACTTTGCCAAAGGTTCCCTGGTTAACTCCAGATAGCAGAAAGATGTTTGTAGTGAATAGTTACTTTTTCACCATTGAGGGTGTACTTGTCTATGATGAGGAAAAAAGGAAATAGTTTGTAAGGTGCTTTAGTGAATATAGGAAATGCTTTCTTTGCTTTGATAGTAATGAAAAAAAAATTGTTATTCAGGAGGGGTGGCAAGAGCATCTGATCTCTTTCAGGCTGCCACAGACTCTGGGCTCTAAACCCTGTATTAAGCCCAATGACTAGTTTGGCTAAAGCATAACTTAGAAGGCGGCATCCTGTTGGACTTAAAACACTCCCACAGACTTCCTTGTCAGTTAATGCCAATTTTTTGTGTCTTTCTGAGCTCAAAAATGTGTTTCTGATTTCTAATTAGAGCTGTACTGAGGAAGGACAGCTGACAATTAAACATGAGTCATGAATGCGTGTTTTCAATGTCCCTTTAATTCTTTAGGGATGTGAGTAGACTGAAGACAGAGGAGTCTGACAAGATCAGTTGGAACTTAATTGTGGATAAGCATTGTCAAACCCAGCCTGGTCTTTTTAAAAACCAAGCTACTGTTCACATACTTTTCTGATGTATGGGCTCCCTATTGCACACAGGAGCCAAAACTAGACCCAGATATCTGCCTTGATGGGTTGGAGGTTGTAACTGCCTTTCCTTAAAACAAGGCATCTCCAGAAAATGTTCTGGAGAAGGTGATGGTGGGAGGATGTTGGGCGCTGGGGTTGTCCCAGCCTGCTTTGGGGCTCAGGGATGGTGTCTGTCCCACTCCTCACACAGACAGAGATGTCTGTGCTGGACCTGGAGCACTCGGATGTTGCTGTGTGACATGCAGAGTTCAGGAGGAAGAAGTGTCAGTGGGAGAAGTTTCCTACCTGCCTAATATGTCTGTTTTTCTGTCTGTGTATGCTGTGAGCTATAGGCATCATTTTGTGGTGTTTAGAGGTGGTTGGTGTCCAGGAGGGCAGTGGGGGCACCTCACTGGGTTTCTTGGACAAATGTTTATGACACCACACTTTATGGGATGGATTGCTGGTCTGCTCTGGCCTAGTGATATATTAGGCCTGCTTCATCCTGTGCTAGATCTCTGAAGTAGATGATGTCCTTCCTGCCTGTAGATGCCTTAAGGTGTTGGTTGTGGAAATCCAGAAGGATTTACTGTTGAGTTCTTCGCTGCCCAAAGGTACCCTTTCCTCATCCCAAGGACCTTAGTTTTTCTTACTGGCCTACCATCTTCTGGGCCCAAAGGGTCCAATGCATTCACATGAAGCAGTAGTGCCCTGGCAGGAGTGGGTTGCACTGCTGCTGAGGTTTCCAAGGAGATGCAAACAGTCAAAATGTTGGTTATTGGACAAGACACTAACCCTAGTAAGGCTGCCTTGGGTTGAGAGGTTCTGTACCAGAGGTTTTTATCAAATGTAAGGTACCCATATCTCTAAGACTAATGAGGGCTAATCAGTCCTCTGTGTCTTGTATGGGTCTGTAATTAGTGAACTTTGACTTTTAAACCCTAATTCCCTGGACTTTTTTTTTCCTGAATACTTCAAGTAGTATTCCTAAGTTTAGCTGCAGATAGGGCTGTTACCCACACAAATGATCAATCCTTCTCTTAGTCTCGCAGAGCTGATAGCCTTTATGGCTGCTGTGCACTGGCAGTGAGTTCAGTAGCGTGTGTGCACTCACTTCAGCCTCCTTCTTGTACAGCTTGATCAACACTTCTTGACATAGGGACAAACTGATTTAGCTTTCATGCACCTTTTATTTTTTTACATAATCCACCAGCCCCTTCCAAATAATGTCTTGTTTGGTCTGTTAAAAACAGAACTGTTTATTGAGGCCTCTTTCATGATTTATAACCATTTCCGATCCCTTCTGCAGTGTCATTATTATGGGGGAGGATGCTGCCCAGATTGACTCAGGTAATTTTGCACCACGAATTACCAAGTGGTGCCAGAAATATTTCTGTTTTATTCAGCACCCGTACCAGTCTCCGCACCTCCTGGCTCTTTCCTGTTGACTGCAGCTGCTTATGCCACAGGGGCTTTACAGGGGCTGCAGGTAGGCAGTAAACCTGTGCCTGGCTGCGAGCTCTTCTCTTGCACTTTTGCTGCCACCTTCTTTCTGTTGGTGCTAATATTTATGTGGCTGTGGGACAAAACAGATTGGAACACTGATCTGGCTGGAAACAGACGTGCTAAAATACCTCCCTCCCTCCCCCCAGCCTCGGCTATTTGATGTGTGCACAGTGTCCCACGGGCTGTGCCAACATAGCACGAGAGGGTGGGAAGCCTCAGCGGTAGTACAGGGATGTGTCAGAAATTAATAGGCATGAAATCATGATACTGTGATTGCCTCTCGAGCCTGCAAGCAGTTGGAAATCCATGTGATGTGTTTTAAACTTTGGCCCATTAGAACCTTTTTGGCAGATGATGATCAGAAGCCCTGATCATTAGAGCCTTGCTTTGTGGGAGGGACTGGGAGAGCTCCTTACCTTGCATTTTCTACTCATCATGCCACCAGCCTGCAACGTGTTAGTCTCAAAGATGAAGAGTTTAGTTTAAAACAGTTAATCTCCCCCGAGCTATTATCTTTTTTTTTTTTTTTTTTTAAACCGCAACAGTTTTCCCAGTTAACGGCTGGAAGTCTTCCCTGAAGTGAGACAATGTCAGAGGTTGAATGTGTTTGTTTAGGTGCATAAACATGGCTGTGCATGGTAGGGCTTCTATCACAGTGTTTTCATTCACTTCATGAGCTGTTAAATGAGAAAAGGATAGTGCTCATTCCTGAGCTGTTTTGGAACAGCTGTGTCAAAAAGCCCCCAAGGACCTCATACAATAGTGAACTCTCTGCAAATGATGCTCTTTTCATCCTTGTCTCAGCATATGGTGATGCAGAGGATCTCTGAGAGCTATACCAAACGAATCTAGTTTGGACAGTGAAAGAAAGACACATACGTGAGTGTTTTATGTGGCTCGTCAGTATTTCCCCAGAGGGAATTTGCCAAGAAGTGCAGTGATTGGGGAAAGTAATATTTGGATTCAGAGCCTTTCTCTCTATTTATGTAGACACTTTTTGGGTGTTTTAAAATTAGAATATGAAAAGTAACAAAGTCAAGATACTGATCGTGATACAAAAGCATGGGCACTTGAGTCATTCACAGTTATTAAATGAAACAATATTGCAGAATTTTTCTCCCAGTTTCCAGACTTCCAACAGAAGAGAAATCAGAATGAAAGAGTTAATAGGTCTTCTCTGGTTTGCAGCTTGGCAAACTCGATTTAAGGTTGTGGGTATTTTCTCACCAGTACTTTGTTATTAGCCCACCTGTTAGTAGACAGGTCGTACTGTTTCAATTCTTCAGTAACCTTTGCAGTGTTAGTAGACTGATATATTACGACATAATCTACTTCCCAGTGCAGTTCAGTTTTTGGAGGGCTGCACTAGAGCAGAGCTGTGGGTTTTTTTCCCGGAGTGTATCTATCTCAATAGACACAGCAAAATACCTCCTAAGAGAAGATGTTTAGTTTAGCTGAATCTTTCTTCATAGTAGAAACTGGTGTTTCTATCAGGGGTCAATCCTACTGTGGGGGGGTTGGTTTGTTTGTTTGTTTCGTTTTTAAGCAGAGTGCTTTAGTGGATAATGACTCATATGTTGGAATCTGACTTTTCACTCCAGTTAGCCACAGATACACCCAGATGTGTCTGCCATTCTGCAATAGATAACTTCAGTGTGCATTGTTTACATTTCAGATACCAAACCAGGGTGAAAATCAGGCTGTTCATTCATTGAGACCTGTCATGTAGCTGAGTGTGAGTGCGCATCCCTTCAGGCTCCATTAGCATGAGTTAACTTTGTAATTGGGTTTCTGGGGCAAACAGGGACAGGAAGCAGAAGTAATTTGGCAGGCCAGGCTTAGCTTTTTTGTTCTGTGTGGTGTAAGTGCACAAGAGAGCAGAAGTAAAATATGGGTGCAGAATGGCTGGAGAGATCCTAACAAAGCAGAGGACAGTTGTCAAAACTTCATCTGGATGTTGCGGAATATCATGCAGCTTTACCAAGGTGGGACTTTACGGCTATATTAAAGCAGAATTTCTATAGCCTGTGATTTTCAGAGCCCTTCTCTTGCTGCTCTGTATTTTTGAGCTTTCTCTCTGTCTGGCAGTAGCACCTTGTCGTGTAGAGTCTAGCAATAGGAAATGAGCTTGCTGAATAAAAAGCACTTGTCACTACTCAGTTTTGAAACTGCTTCACAATGAAGTTAATAGAAATGTAAGTTTTCAAGTTGCTCTAAACTCTGTTCGTAATACCTAGTTTTGCACAAACAAACTGCAAAAGAGAGGAGGGGACAAAATCCAAACCAAACTGTAAAATGTTAGGGTTCCTGAGCAGGGGAGACATGTTTGGGTGTTTTTCTTCCATTTTTTAAGGCATTGAAAGTCCTCTGGCGCTTTTCAGATGTTCAGTCTGGATTTACATGAATGTGATTAGAATTAAGCTGTTTTATGATATTTTTTTTAAAACCACACTTCACATTTTTCAATTAATAATGTCACTTTTAAAACAATAGTCTTTTTCCCAGACTAATCTTAAGACTTAGAAAATGCAATACAAGATGATATTTTTAGCTTAAGTTCCATTCCTTCCTGATATGTGGGGCTGAACTTGTTTTTAAACTTTCAAGTTGCTGCTTTCTTTTTTTTTTTTTTCCTAATGATAAGCTCTTGAAAGATTTTATTTCCTCAGATGAATGCTAGTCTTACTCTGGTGTCACTGACCATTTTTCTCAACTTCTATTTTACCCACAGCCTACTCAGATGAATTTCTGTGCATGACAAGTCGATAATGTTCAAAGATGAAATATAATCACCTGCAAGACTGAGATGAAATCTCTCTGAAACAAAGAGGTGCTGGAAACGATGTAGGCATGATTAGCTGGAGTTTATGTATCTTGTCAGCATCGTTTAACCAGGCTGACAGACTTGATGTATGCTTCTTACTTTGTTCTTGTGGTGTTACGGGCTGCTTTACTCATGGGGTTTTTTTTAAGTAGGCAAGGGTTCTGATGTGTGTGCCTCTGTGTGTAGTGGAAGTTGCCGTGGTCCTGGTCCCATCTGTGATTTAGCACTGAGTCTTTGTCTCCTGTGTGTTTTTCTTGCAGTTTCTCATCCCATCACTGCTGCTGCTTGTGCCCACTGTCGTGTTTTTAAGCAATGTTGCAGGATCACATCAACGAAAATATTAGTGGCTGCCGGGAGCCTTCTCACTGAGGAAATTTAAGGAAAACAAACCCTTCTTTGTATCCGTGCACACATCATGACTGTCACGAGTTATGCGGTAGGCGTGCTAAGGAGATGCAGTCGGTGCTCACTCTGGCGAGACCCGGCAGTGGGAGGTGCCCCTCCTGGGAAGCTGCTGCTCCAGCCAGATAGGCAGTGCTCAGTCACCTAAGTGGTCGGGCTGGGACGTGGGGATCAAGAAAATATGGTCGAAATAAAATGGAGTTCTTCAAGAATCTTAAAAATAAGCAGTTGACAGAATATTGTTCACATTGTAAGGGATTGTTGGTTTTGGCTGAAGCAGACTTGGGAGGGTTTCAGGGCTGTTACCTGTAGCAGCTCCATCTTTTGTTAGCCTAGGGGAGAGAAGGTTTGTGCTTGTACAGCTGAATATTAAATCTCTGGCTCGGGATGTGTTAAGTGCATGTGTTTATTAGTCTTAATGCAGGTATATTTTTCATGCCAGCAACTAGCCCAAAACCAAGAGGGCCTGCAGTTTGTTTTAGCTGGTAGAATTAATGACAGGTTTATTGCAAAGCTGCATTTGAAGTTTTGTTTCCGCAAGCACGGGGTGACCAGGACAGGAAGGGACCGTTGTTGGTTCACAGCCTGCAGCTGAGCCTTTTGACCTGTCCACAGATTAACACCGCCCCCCCGCCAACGGAGCCCTACAACTCCTCAGCAAGCCCAGCTGCCTCTTGGTCTTCTTGTGTTGTTCCCTGGGTACCCCCTCCCATCCCTCTCTCCTAGGCAGCAAAGCCCCCTGGCCCCCAGTCCACATTGCTCACATTCCCGAGCTCTGCAGTGCACACAGTGGGATGAGGGAGGCGGCTGAGCTGGTCCTCTGCTCTGGCTGAGAAACCACTGTTGTGAAAGCAGCCTGCCTGCTCCTGTCCTCCCTTTATATCCATCAGAGCCCCCCCTGCCCACATAGCTCACATTCCTGAGCCACATTTCATTTGGGATGGTGTTTTGCTTTGGAGGCTGTTACTGCTCGGTAAAAAAGTTTCCTTGTAGCTGCATCTTCATGGAAGAGCAGTGATTTATGTCCCCCAGTTTAACACATTTGGTGGCTGTTCTGGGTGGTTCTCGGTCTCTTTGGTGACTGCCAGTGAGTGAGATGGCAGATGGATGCAGCAGTGAGGACAGTGTGCAGTCAGGAGCCAGAGGTTTGGCTGTGCTCGGGCTGAAGGAGAATGTTGGGGTCCTGGAGGAGACTCCATTGGAGCTGGTGTCTGTGACTATTATGTAGGGAGGAAGTTTCATTGTCATTTCAGTTAAAAGACTTTTCCTCCACACCTCTTCCTCCAAGCAGCTTGCTAATTTGCATCACAAAAGTGAGCCAGGGTTGTCTCCTTACTGTGTTTCAGAAAATAACAATTCTCTTCAACTCTGAGTGAAAATGAGACTTATGGGTTGCTTTATGCATACTGGTGCATTCATGTGCAACTGTTAATTGAACTGTCTAATATTCTTTTACCACAATGTCCAGTTACAGCTTTTCTTGCATCAGTGCTGAGAGAGTCTCACTGCAAGGAGGAGGACTGTCTGGCCTGTGATACTGGTGTTGCCCTCTAGAAGAACCAGCTGGATATGTAAGGCACTTTTCTGCACATCCAGTCTTCAGAAACAGTGGGCTGTTTCCCATGTCTTACTACTGCTAAGCCAGAGATTATTTGAGCAAATAAAAAATAGTGATAATGTATTTATACACGGCTAGGAGCACTAACAATTTTCTGTCAGCAAACAGCCATTTTGTATCTATATTAAAGCTTAGTAAAATTGACTTTGTTGGAGCATCTTAGCACTTTTCTTTTCAGTGCAGAAGTTGTCAAGCCACAAAGCTGCCCTGACATTCCTGCATAAAGTTGCTGTAAATAGGTGTGTGACCAGTGTATATGTACCATAGGTCAGAAGCAGTAGTTACTCCATATGTGCATTTTCCCTCTCCTTTGTATTAGTCTCTGGACCTTTGTCTAAAACCCAGAGTATTACAGAGGGCAGGAGGGGCCAGAGTAAGGGATGGAGTCTGTATTCTGTATTGCCTCAAGATTCATGTCTGTGCTGTGTTGCAAAATTGTCATTTTCAATGCTCTTGCTCTGAATGGAAAGCCTTTTGTGGCTGGCTAAACTTTGGAAAAGCATTAGGCTCAAGGAGGAATATTTTCCTTCTTTTGTCAAGTAAAATCTTTCCTTGGACTGATGCTTGAATATTTAGGTTGGACTGTGTTTGGTCTGTCAAAACCCAGATATTTTTTTGCCAAAACTGAGGTAAGTTCCAGATAGAACTTCACATGTGTTCTCTCTCAATGAATTACTCACATAAAAGCACTTGCTAAACCATGTCTAGACTGCAAAGACCTGGATTTGACTGAATCTAATTAAAGCAGGGGTGGCTTTCAGGTACGGATTTAACTGCAGTATGTTATCCTGGCTTTTGCTAGAAAGAGGCTGACCATGGCTGAGGTGGTTTTGATTTGCATACAGAGGCAAATTTAAGTCAGATACCTGAAATGGTACTTCTCCCCACCTGCTTAGCCTGCCACACAGAGAACATCATCTGCCCAGAGCAGGATGGCTGAGCAGCTCATGGCGATGCAGGTTTCAGCATGGTCTCCTCAGAAAAACTGAAATCGACTTCCTGCTGGTTTTGGAGAATTCGTAGAATAATTCTGAGAGTTACCAGAAAGTTTCTGACTGCATTGCAGAGATATGAAGAGGCTGAAAATATCCCTGCTAGAAATACTGGTTTTGATACTGGAGGTTAAACATGCTCAATGCACAGCTCTAACTGGTCCGTGCTGGCCAGCCACTCCCATGACTAAGCTTGTGAGTTCATTGCCCATCTGTGCCCATTGCCTCATCTTAAGTCATGTTGATTACCAGCTGCTTATTGATTAAGAGGGATTAGGGGAGTCCTGGATGTCTAACACAGCTGGTTTCTCCCATCTCTGAATAAGTTACTGGAGTGGAAGTTGTGGTGTTGCCCATGGGTCCCTCCCTGGAGATGTTCAGAGTAGGTTTTACTGCAGTACGAAGAAGCATAATGTAACTCCTGGCTTCTGGTAGTTTTACATCCTGGCCTTGAACGTTTGCCCAGACATGTCTGTGAAGCATCTTGGCTGTTCTCAGGCTTTTGCTATTCCTCTGTCTCAGCTCTCTGGACTCCTATTATTTCCTGTAACTTTTCTATCTAGTGCACACTTTGTTTGCTGCCCATCAAGTCATGCCTGCTCCTCCTCTTTCACCCTGCCCCTGAATGCTTGTTCTGTTCAATCAAAGTCTCTAAGACAATACAGAAAAGGGGGGTCACCAAGAAGAAAATGGAAGAAATAAAAGGGAGAAGTGAAAGAGCTGTCTCTGACAGAATTCAGGCTCCCCTGTCTAATCTGACAAGTATAACTTTTTCTTGAGGAACTGTCCTTTGCTTCACTTTTTCAGCCTGTCATCAAATTTCTGCTAGTTTTGAACTTTATCTCATGGGGCTGTTGCAGGAGCAGGAGTAATGAGCCAGTAGTGCAGTTCCTTTTCTCCTCATTGGAAGTGAGAGAGAAAAAAAGGACACGGCTGCCTCTCACTATAACACAGCAGCAGTGGGCAACTGCCATGACTTTTTAGGCTGCTGCGGTCTTACAAAATGTTCTAGTTTGGAAATAGAAAAAGAAGATATACTGGCCTATTCTTGGTACCAAGTTCAAGGCTCAGCATTGCAAAGAAAGTTTGTGTAGCTAATAAAAGGTATGCATACTACTTCTTGGCAGTGTGCAGAGAGAACTTTCTCTGGCAAGGAATGTTAGCGTGACCTTGTCTTGTCCCTGAGTGTCTGAGAACTTGCATTTTTGTCATCTTCTCAGCAGAATACAACGTGGGATAAACCACATAGTGGCCAGGGCTCACAGTACAAATGCTTAAAGTGCAATGGTTGCTTTAGTGAGTACTCTTGTTTGCAGCTGGGCAGTGGGGGCTGTGGACTAGCCCCCTCACTGCCCTCTCCTCTGGCCATGGGCTGTGACCAGCTGTGCCTGTGGCACAAAGCACGTGCTTGCTCTTTTAAGCTCTTCCTGCTTTCTGCAGGAATCTGGTGTTTTCTTAGCTGTGAACTCTCTTCTAGCCTGATTTACGTATCGCTTTTTTGAACAGATCTCTTGATTTCCTTTCACTGTTAACATGCTAATTCACAGTTGGTTGTTACAGGACTGCATATGTTCTGGGTCAGGAACAGCCCCAATTTGTGTTGGGACTATTCCTGTATGAATTGTGATTTGCTACTGTGGAAAGAAGGCTGTTGTGCTGCGTGATTGATTTGCAATTCATCTTGGATGGCCTGATCAGGACTGAAGTTGGATGGTGCTGATGGATGAGGTGATTAGTGCTGACGTTGAAGATGGAGTTACAGGCAAAGAGGCTCCTAGTTAACTTTCTTACCATGAAAAAAGGGGTAGTATTTGTCTTGCTATACTGACATGCTGAGCTTTTCTCTGATCTAGGAAGTCTCCTCTAGCCCCATCCATTTCCTCAATCCCTTCTGGAAAACTTCATTTTACATCATGATTTAACTTTTTTTTTTTCCTTTTTTTTTTTTTTTTGAGAATGGAGGAAACCCTCCTTACTTTGGTCTTGCTGTCTATTGGAAGTGACAGAAATTGCATCAGAGCCTGGATGGGTTTTTTTGTAAATGACTTTGTTTAACCTAAGGCTCTGGCATTTATCAGCCCTTGTTCATGATGAAAGTTGCAGGTCATTGAGATATTTTAACTCATGACCTAATATCATGTGAGTGTTCCCTCTGCTGTTGCCCAGTTTGCTCAATTCCCTGTTTGGTCAGCAGCTGGGGAGCTGCTGGGAGCTTGGTTCCAGGTCGCTCACAGAGCTGGCTTGTTGCTGGCACCAGCCTCGTCTGCCGGCCAGTGTGACTGGCGGGCTGAGCAGGAGGCTGCGAAGTTGCGGTGCTGTCGGTGCTCTCAGCCCACGGGCACAGCTGGATGGCACAGTCTGTCAGGCTTACGGGGAAGAAGGGTGCCGTGCGCGCACCGCTCACGCTGTGGAAGCAAAGTGGGCTGAGCCTGCGGTGGAAGCTGCCTGCTGCAGAACACTGCGGTGCTCATATCTGCTTCCTTAGGTTTGCTGAAGTGTGATTATAAACAGCCGTTTCCCACTGTCTTTGTAGGTCTTTCCTGGGTGTTCCTTTTAACCCGGATTTTTCCTTCAGCTTGCCAGTTACTTATAACTCCTAATTCCGGTTTAATGACTTTTTTGTGTCTGGGGATTGTACTTTGTTTGCATCACAACAGAGCCCTGTGAAAGGCTTGGAGTAATGTCAGCTCTGGATCTGCTGTTAGGCAGTTCAAAGTGCCAGGCATGAGTTTTATCAAGTTGGTCCCTTTGTGCTGCGAAGTTTGAAGGTACTGATCTCGTTGGAAGTAAGCAGATGGCAGGTCAAGCAGCACATCTGAGAGTTGCCTGCCGAGAAAACTTGTTTTAATGAGAAAGAATAGAAAAGTAACAAGTCTGTCACAAGGAGAAGTTTCAGGAGTTCAGTTTTATGACATGTCTAGTAAAAAGAAATTAATAAACACCAAAGCATCGAGAGCATCTCAAGGGTTAGTCAGTCTCTGCTTTTTTATTTTGTGTATTATGGCCTGTTGATTTAATGAGATGGTGGAACCAATTTCTCAAAGCCTGGTGATAAAACACATCAGTTGAAATAAGGCTGGCGCTTGGAAGAAATTATTTCGTTTTGTGGACTGTTTCTTTCAACACCTTGGATTAATAATGTTTGGGTTTTGTTGGTGTTTTTTTTTAATTAAGCGTTCATCATACCAGAACTATGTAGCAAAATACGCTTCTAATCTGCGTCCCCCCAAACTGCATTTCTTTTTAATTGCCAAATGCTCTATTTGCCAGTAGAAGCACAGGAAAATATTAATAACTGAGAGACTATCTGATGAAGAATGTTGAAAGAAGTGTGCTAGCATTAGGACTTTTTTTTTATGGTTATGGGTAACAGTGAATGCTTCATTTTAGTAGGAAAAAAAGGAGATGACTACTAGACTTCAGCTCTGCCTTAACTTTTCCCAGCTGCTGTCTCAGATCTTTGTTAAACTCATTTTTTGTTTTCCTCTCACTCAGCTCAGGCCCAGAGGTTTCAAATGGGTCACTGCATTTGTAAATTTGTCAGTTTCTAACCATCCTTTGGAGAGCAGAGCAAAAAGAAAAAACCAGAAAGAATTCTCCTCTAACACACAACACCCCAGCTGTAGTACATCCAATAAGTTTTGCAATACTTCACTACTGCCAAAGTGTCCTGCAGTTGCTTGCTTTCCTTTTGGTAAATTTTGATGGATCCCTGTTCCATTAGCTTGCTTCAGATAGGTAGCAAGAGAAGGAATTGCCTTTCCAGAAGGAACTACTTGCATGCTGTGAATGCAAATAGACCGTTTGCTCCCCTCCCACCACCTAAATCTTTCCTCCCGGGCTTTGTGGGATTTCATGCCAGCTCACAATGCAAGTGTGACAGCTGGTTGGTGTCCAAAGTCCTTTTTGTTATTTCAGCTTTAATCAGGAAATGATTTGTCAGAGGATCAAAGCACTCTTGGGTGAATTGATTTTTTACCAAACTGTGGGTTTGATGCATATGTAAATATTGTCTGATATTTATTGGGACTGAGTGGTCCTGGCAGAGGAGTGATTTTTGGCTATAACCCAAACAATACTGGGGTTGACACTGCTAGTTTTACAGAGCAGCCTGACACGGACTGTTAAAAATCACATTTGGAAATTGGATCAGGTGTGCCAGTAAGTTGCATGCAGGTGGCAAAAGGTCTCTTAGCTCATCTCCTGATATACTTCTGAACACAGCCAACAAGCTTCCACTGTCGACAGTGACTTCTCTCTTTACCTTCTCTTCTGCCTCTGTTTCTGAAAGACAGTTGCATGTCACTTGGCCCTGCCTTGGCCTTTGGAGGCTTTGTGACACTATGGAGATGTGACTTCACCTGTGCACTGCTCTCAGGGCTTCTGGGAATTACAGGGTTTCCGGGTGCTCATCGTGCCGTGCAAAAATGCAGTAAAGTAAGACCCCCGTGGGAAGGACTTTGCAGCACTCACAGCTCGTGTGTCTGTGTGTTTGCAAATACTTTATTGGAAATGCCATGCTGTGGGAGTAGAGTGAGAGAAAGGGTGAGATCCTATGCCTTGGATTCCTTTGTTCCCTGGAACACAGGTAGGGTGCTGTTCTTGGGACAGGTGTGTGCATGCCTGTGCAGGGGCCAGTGCTGGTGGGAGAAGCATGAGCTGCAGGCACAGATGGAGGTGGTCTTCAGCTAGGGAATGTGTTCTGTGAGGAAATAAAGCTGAGTAAGGTCGTGTTGATGCCTGAGGAGAAGGTGGGAGGGGGGAGGTCAGGGTGCACGGCGGTGAGGTAGTGGCTGGGTAACATAGCTTTTTAGAAACTGTTACAGGAAAGCTTCTTTGGGGAGTGATTCCTTTTGTCCATGAGAACAAATAGCTCTGTATGACTATTCGAGACAGCAGTCCCATTGTGAAGGATGGACACCTTCTCTTCAATATTTATGGACAGGTTGGGTTTTTCCCTATAAAAATTTTATTTGGGTGAAATATACCCAAAACTGAAGTACACGGTTTTTCCCTGCTCTCTGATTTGAACTACCATGTTTTTCAGTTGCCCTAAAGTGACTCCCCACCCTGTATGTGCACACACGCCCTCTCTGGGAAGGCCAGGCCCTGCTCTCCAGAAACACATGGATGATACATTGCATGGTGGCTCAGCTGCCAGTATCTGTCAGGTATCTGGAGATACCTGACCTGACACCTCTTCTTGACTCCATATGGAAGGAAAGGGAAGGAAGGCATGGAAGTCTGAGGTGGTAACCCTGTTCTGCTGCCTGCAGGGCCTTAGGGGATGTGAAAGGCTTGTGCTGCAGCGCTGTGTAGCTTGAAGGAGGGAGGTTTGTACTCTGGGGAGGGGGGGAAGAAAAATGGTCGTACATGGTGAGCTATGGGCTATTGAGTTAGTATTTGTCTGGTATAGCTGAGGGCAAAATGGAAAGAAGTACATGGTGTCAGGATGCCTGATGGATGTGAGAAGAGCTGGATTGAGGCACACAGAAAAGACTTAAAGTGAGATGTTAGTCAGTAACAAGCTGAGTCATCTTGCAACAGCTTGCAATGCCAAGTAGAGATGTACACAGCATGAAAGGAAGGAATGTGCACAAGTGTGTTTATTCCAAGTAGGGAAGGACTCACCCTCATTCTCACACTCGAAAACAGGGCATTTTATTGCTTTTGAGAAGAAGTAACAGAACGTAGTAGGAAATGTGTCCCTATGCTTTTTCTTCTTTGGAATGTTCTTCAGATGATGTAGCCTTGGTGTGAAATGCCTGGTAATCAACCAGAGGGCAGCTGCTTACCCAGCCTGGGCTCTGGACATCAGCGTTCTTGATCCAGCTTGCTGCATCTGCAGGGTCTTCTAGCTGACCTTTTCCTGGTTTCTTGTCCAAAGAAGGGCTTCAAGCCAGTCAGTTTGTCAGAGAGGAGCTTGAAGAGAGGGACTCATCAATGTAGAATGATGTATCCTACAATGAAGGTATCTGCTTTAAAAAGAAGAAAGCAAAACAGATAGTATTCCTGTTGTTTGCCCAGCACAAAGTCTGGTTTGTTTTAAGAAAGTATCTGGTCTTTGACATTTTCATTTTCTTACTGTTGGCTCTGAATTGCTTGCCTGAGACTGAGCTGCAGGTGTCTTCAGGTTCAAACAAAGTAAGAACATTCTTGCTTCTCAGATTTCAGTGAAATTTGTGTGCGGTAAGGCCAGAAACTGTAATAATTTTTTTTCAGGGGAAAATAGGTGGCTGAAATTGCTGTGTGGGTGGGTAGAAAGAAAAGGATGGGGACAAAGCAATGAAAAATTTGTGTGAGAAAACACAGCTGGCTAGGCTGCACATCTCCTGTGCATTGAGCTCCGTGTATCTAGAGGGTGATAACACCAAAAAAAAAAAAATTTGTTTCCATTGCCTGCGTTTGTCCAGTTGGCCTGTTGCTCACTTATACTCATGCAGTTGTGAAGACGTGGTCTCGGTGCTCCTGCTTTACTCTGGGTAAAGAAGAGATGAAGAGAAGTAGTGCTGGGAGCTGCTAATGTAACTGGAAAAGGGCAATGAGATTGGAGCTACTTTGGGTGTGGCACAAGTTTATAATTTGTCCTTCCTCATTAAAAAAAAACCCTAAAATATGAATTTAAATAACTCCATGGTTTTTGTCCTAGCTAAAATGAGGGACATCTCAGTCATAAATAGAATGAAAAGGAGAAACATATGTTGGATTATTGAGTCTTTGTTCATGCAGGTGGATTTTTTTTCTTTACATTTTTAACGATTGTGGTGTCGCTTTGCCACTCCAAAATGCTACAACTGAGTGCAGATGTTTCAGAAGATACTTCTGGATGTATCTGCCTAATGACAGCCCAGAGTTTTGACTTTTGCTGTTGGGACTTCTGTTATTTGTAATGTGATAGTACTTAACAGAGCAGTCTTAGTAGGCAAACCATTGCTATTCACAGAATGAATGAGATCCATAGTGTGAAAAGTGTGCTGAACTCTTTTTGTGGAGTGTTTTTCCGTTGTTTCTTCTGTCCGACTTATCTCTTGTGTTAGTGCTATATTCAAGCAGCTTTTTTTAGCCTTTGATCCAAGAGAACTGACACTTAAGACAACAGAGTCTCGCTTCCTTGGTTTTAAAGTGCTTTAGCTACCCATGTCTTAAACTGGCATGTCACTTGCAACTGCATTTTGGTCCTGCCCTTACAGCAAGGCATCTCTACTCTGTTCCAACTTGTTCAGAAATAGTTTATTTCAGGGAAACTTGTTCAGCTAAGAGATATGAGATCTCTTCTCATTATACTTTTGAAAGCATCTATGCCTTTGGCATGCTGACCTCCCACCAAACTCACTGTGCAGGGTAAGTTGGTGCCCTGAAAATTAGTCAGGCAAGAGCGATAGTGCTTTACTTTCACTTTTTCTTGCTGCTGGTAGAGAAAATCTTGAGATGATTGTGTCTTTTTAATGGCATTTTTCAAAGCAAACAAAGCCCGTTCTTAAAATGCTATCAAGTGCTTATTCCTAGATAAGCAGGTACTTTGCAGCTAGAAGCTTTGCAGTGCCTGGGTGAGGAGGAATTAATTAGCAACCTTCTTGCTAGATGGTGTCCTCTTTCACTGTTCTCAGATTGCAAAGG
Organism: Eulacestoma nigropectus; assembly: GCA_013397775.1. Lineage (NCBI taxonomy): Eukaryota > Metazoa > Chordata > Aves > Passeriformes > Eulacestoma > Eulacestoma nigropectus. The sequence continues at coordinate 841,612 of VZTE01005528.1, forward strand.
GTAAGAATGAGAAAAAAACCTACCTGATTATCTGTTTTCATGATTTGATGCTGGCCCACCTGAGACAGCTTATGCCAAGGATTCTGAGTAGAGTTCAGTTAAAGTTTCCACCAGGAGCTGGGCTGTTGCCGTTCCCACCTTGCCCACTTTGCCTGTCCCTGCTGTCCTTTGGCTTGGGCAGTCCTTGTTGGTCACTGCTGAGAGGTGCTGGGGACAGAGGGCATGACTGCTGCAGTATGAAGGGCAAGAGTCAGCATTGTCACTGCAGGCTGCCACTTTGCTTGTGCTCATGAAGTTTCACCAGGGAGTTACTGTGGCTCAAGGGCTAAAAACCCCAAGACTTTCTCCAAACCCTCCCTCTCTCTGTGCAGAGCTTCACCGTTACAGCAAGAAGTCGCCTTTCCCTTGGCTTCATTTTGTTCACTAAACATTGCTCTAAGAAAGCAAGTCTCTAATTACTGTTTTGATAAGCATGGATATTTGTTGAGAATAAAACATGAAAGTAAGTATGTCAACTTTTTTCCACCTACATAGTAAAAATGAAATTTCTGCAACTACCTTTAGAAAAATAACTTTTCACTTATGCTTGTTGTAGAAGCTGTTTTATGGCAGTGTATCTTTGAGTGTATCTACGTGTCCCCCCTTTCCCTCCCTGAAACTTGTTGGTACTATTGTTGCAGGAGGTTTTTTGTTTATAGTACAGCTATATTGGCATTGTAGCAGGGTACAGGCTACTACTGTTGACCCCTGGGGTTTCTGCAAAGGTCACAATGGAGGGGCTAGAATTCCTGCCTTAATTACATTGCAGCAGAATATCCATGCTGGTTTTCCCAAAAGATTAACAGAATGATACTGCACTGCTTTGAAATGGGATCTCAGAGCATCTAGCTCTCAGGACAGCTTCTTTCATGTTGAACACATGCATGGATTTTGTGTATTTTTCAATGACTGATTACTACTCCTTAGAGTAAAATGTGAATGGTAGTTTATCACACTGGTTATCTGCTATTGCTTTTGTCTTTCTTACCAGAAGCCTTCAGTGCTTTCCTGTGGCGTAGCAGTCAAGAGGGACTTTGTTTCCCTGGTTTTGTGAAGGGAATATTTTGAGGTAGCTAAACTGCACCAATTAGTATGGTACAGTACAGCAATGTATGGTAAGGTACAGCTCTCTAGATTTGAAAAATAAACACACAAAAAATTGTTCAGTGGTTAGGCTTGATAGACTGCAGAGATGCTTGCAGAATTGCACAAAAACTGAAGGCACTGATGTTGTTTTAGGACTTTGGGAGAAGCATGCTAGAGAGAACTGTGTGCCTTTCCCTTCTTATATATAGCTTGGCTCCTAGAGCAAGTAGATTCTTGTCTCCAGTCCAGCTATGCTGTGAAATGTGGTATCAGAGTATCTGCTGTATTGTGAGCAACTGGTTTATCAGCTGTGGGCCCTGGCATGGTCAACACAGCAGGGACGTTTTGCAGGTGCCGTGTTTCGTACAGTGTCTGTGGTTTTCTCTATGCTCCTGGTCTGAGGCGGTGCCAGAGCACATCAGGATGAGCTGTCTTCATCTTAACTTCTAAGTGGAAGTGCTAAGAGCACTTCCAAACCAGACTGCACCTCCAGGGAAAATATGAACATGTCTGTTTTCACTGCTGCTTTACCCCAAAGCAGTTTAGTCTCCAATTATTCTGGAAATAATCTCTCTCTTAATAACGATACAAGGCTCTTTACTTCTTTCTCTCAGAACTTAAGTACTGAGAAGGAAGACTGGAACACTTGTTTATGCACCTGAATTATCCCTCTTCCTTTTTACCCCAAATCCTCATGTGCATACAGACAGGCTATAGATGACAACTTTTTTTTGGATGGAAGCCCTCAATAATACTTTTTTTTCTGTCACTGTTGATGAAAGTGTCATGAAGACACTTGCTGCAGGGGAGAGCGGGGAGGTGTTTGTGTTTCTAGTGTGTACTCCAGATGTCTATGTAATGTGCCTAAGCTTGCTGTGGAATACAAAATATTTGTGAAAGGCCCCCAGGTCTATCCATGGATAAGCTATTTGTCCAGGTTTTCTGAACAAAGCAGGAGAAAGAGCTTAACTGACAAGCCCTAATTAGCTCTTTGCTCTAGCAGCTCTTTCCCAGGAGAATGACTTGGAAGGTTGTTATCAAACCACTTTGAAATTGGAATCTTAAAACTATAATGTTGACTTTCCCCTTTATTTGTGTTTACTGGAATAGCAAATACTGAAACAGACTGGAGAAATTCCTGCCCTTAAACAGTGGCAATTAAATGATTGCAACCAGCATTTGATGCAAACTCAGATCTTTGTTCTATTTCCTCTCTTTACTACAAGCCACTTTTGTTTGACTTAAAGCATTTTCATTGCATACCTCAGACCTTTTGAATAGATATTTGAGGTAGGGCTTAAGATGGTTGCTCTGTCATCTTTTAATTTTTTTTTTATGTTATGTGGAAAAGGGAGAAAATCTTCCAAATAAAGCTGTCCACATTTTTCACATGTATAAGAAGTACACAAGTTTTAAACTCTGCATAAACCATTGTTTACAAAAACATATTCAAAACTGACGAAAAAAATCTCCAGCAAGTTCTGGTTATATGGTCAAAGTAACTTGGCACTGACCAATTTTCTTATCTTGAGATTTCAAATACATGTGGAAAATACTGCCCTGAAGTTTTACTTTCTATGTGGTTACTGTGGCAGCTTGTATCCCCTGACATCCATGCTTATCCTGCATAAAGGGAAAACACATTGTTGAAACTACAAAATCTGACTTAAAATATTGAGAGGTGTTTCACTATATGCATTGCTATGATTTCCAAAGTTTTGGAAGTATATAATGACAAACAAGAGATGCGGGGAGCTGGGCTGCTTGAAAAACCAACCAGAAGAATGATTCTAGAATTATTTGTATATCTTTGCTTGGAACAGAGTTCCAGATGGATGCATGTTCCCTAATGCCTGGTAAATTAGCTGAAATAAATACCTTGTATTCCACATGTGTTTGTGCCAAGCACCAAGAATGAAATGGGCTGAATCAAGAACGCTGGAAGTTCCATGGTAGCAAGGAGTTAGTCAAGTCACATGTTGCCCAGAACAGCAACATGTGGATGTTGGTATCAAAATAAGTTCAGGGGCAACTGGGATCAGAACAACTATGGATACTGCTGCATCTCACTTGGTCAGGGGTGCAGCTAGGTCTTGATTTTGAGGCATACAAGAATTTAGCTAGAGAAGACTTATTTGACATGTGTGCACAGTTCTCTCTTGGAACGGCATTTTCTCCCTCTTCAGAAAAAATTGCATTTGGTGTTGTTTTCTAGCTTTAAAAGTACTGGAAGTTTTTTATATTTCACAGCTCCAGCTATGAATATTGGCTTGTAGTATTTCATTTTTTTTCTGGTTCTGCCACCCAAAACTTGAAAGGTGAATGCTGCTTTATCCTTGAAGGTAAGACAAGGCTATATGCAGAGGGCACTCACTATGCTTGGTGTGAAGGGCAAACTGCCATAAGCTTAGGCAGCCATGATATGAGCTGCGGATGCATCTGGAGTCAGGAACAAGCATGGTCTCTTTTCTCTGTGCTTCATCTGCCTGTTTACCTTCCAGTGGATTTTTGTCCCAGCCAGCCCTTAGGTTGATCTGATTCTGCCAAAGGTCCTTGGGTTTGCTGAGGAGCAGGCAGGCACCCCACAGGTGTGTGAGGCATCACCCTGCAGGAACAGGTGGATGATGAACGATGGGATGTGGCTGGTGCTACAGCAGGCATCCTCAGAAGTGCCACATGAATGCAGTGGGTTTGTGGGGTTGAAGGAAAACAAAACTACAGTATTGTCAGTGGTGGGGCAGAAAGCTCAAAATTCATGGTTTAGCCTACTGAAGTCTTGGCTTTGATTTGGCAGCACTGACATTTTGTCTTTGTAACATATGCACAGTTAAGTCCAGAGAACTTCTTTGGCCCTTAAAAATTTTGTTCTCCTGAGACCTCATGAAAAATCTTCATAACTGATGGTTGGGATATGATCTAAGCCTGGAGTGTCAGTGTGACTTTTCCATTCATATTGGTTTACAGATGAAAGAATGTGTGGCAAATACGCAGAGTAATTATGCATGTTTCTAATGTTTCAGCTTGAATAATACCGCCCACCTTCCCAGAGAGGTCAAGTTACTGTTTCAGGCATTGCAGTTAAATAATGTACCGTGTGCCAGAGAGAAACGGTGGACTAACAGCTCGTAAGTTTTTAATATTGGTTTTTTTGCTTTTTCAGGAAACAGTGAAATCAGATCTGGTTTGTGTCACTGGGTAGGTTTTGGTGTTACAATCTAATGGACTCTTTAAAATATATCTATTGTGGCATGAAGTGGTGATTTGTTTTTGAATGGCAGTACTTAGTGTAGAAAGAATATTAAAGTGTGTGTGTGTGCCTGCTTGGTGTGTCTTTCTGGTGGACAAACTGTTTGCAAACTGCTGCAACAACCCGGACAGTCCCACACAAGTCAAATTCTGCTCGGCAGAAGCGGTGGTGGGATGACAGTTAAACTGGTGATTTTTCATCCATGGTGACCTTGAGTACCTGCAAGCACGCTGAGGTGATAAAGCAGCATTGCAAAGCTTGTGCTGGCTTTTTCATCTGCATTTCCATTCTGTGCTGTCCCTCCAATGCCTTTTGCTGTCTGCCCTTGCAAATGAGAGCTCACAACTTTTCAGGCAGAATTGGTTGAGGTCACTTTGCTGAGTGACCTTCATGTTTTATGCACTGTGGGCAGGTGAAACTTTTGCATGTAGGTGACAGTTTTTAGTGGTTCAAGAGAAACATACTGTGACAATCGCACTGTGCACACGTTTTCCCCAGTCTACTTTGAAAGAATGTTGTTATATTACTGCCTTAATGTCTGTGAGCTGGAGCATGAAAATCTAGTGTTTAAGGTTTTGGAGGGGGGGGTGGTGTTCTGTATATGGAGAGAGAGTGTATTAATATTGTCATGAGAGTCTCACTACTTATTTTTTGACAGAAAGAACAGGAATATTGGTGGATGAGAGGCTGGACATGACCCAGCCATGGGCACTCACAGCCCAGAAAGCCAAACGTGTCCTGGGCTGCATCCAAAACAGTGTGGGCAGCACAGCAGGGAAGGGATTCTGCCCCTCTGCTCTGGTGAGACCCCACCTGCATCCAGCTCTGGGGTCCCCAGCCCAGCAAGGACACGGACCTGTTGGAGCGAGTCCAGAGGAGGCCACCAAGATGGTTAGTGGGATGGAGCGGAGCACCTGTCCTATGAGGAAAGGCTGAAAGAATTGGGATTGTTCAGCCTGGAAAAGAGAGGCTTCAGAGTGACCTAATTGCAGCCTTCCAGTACCTAAAGGGAGCCTGCAAGAAAGATGGAGAGGGACTTTTTACAAAAGCATGTAGTGACAGGACCAGGGGGAATGGATTAAGACTGAAAGAAGGTAGGTTTAGATTAGATATTAGGAAAAATTTCTTTACCGTAAGGGTGGTAAGGCACTGGAACAGGTTGCCTAGAAAAGTTGTGGATACCCTACCCCTGGAAACACTCAGGGCCAGGCTGGATGGAGCTTGGCGCAAGCTGGTCTAGTGACAGGTGTCCCTGCCCATGGCACAGGGGTTGGAACTAGGTATCTTTCATGTCCCTTCCAAACCATTTAATGATTCCAAAAATATTGCCACTTGTGTATGCTGCCTTTAGTAGAGTTCTTGATCCATGCTGTTGAATGTACAAGTCATGATAAGTTTCAGAAGAGAAGAACATCCCGACCTGCCTGTGTCCTGCTTGTCCTCCCCTTGCCAATCTTCCTTCCTTATGCTAGGACACAAACAGTTTTGTTTTTTAGTGACACTGACAAATGTCTTACCGTGATTGGGCTTGGTGTCTAATTTGGGAAAGCTGTTCTGTTGAGAGCTGGTCGTGGAACTCTGGGGTATAATCTGTCCTTTTCCTTGGAGGCCACATACTTGGTTATGTAACTTTCCTGGTCATTGAAGCCTTGGAAGAGCTTTTTTGTCTACCATCTCTCATCTAAAATGTTTGGTTTGCTGTTTTGTCTAGGACATATGCCTCTTGAAGGCATAGGAACATACTGTAGTTATTCTGGATTAGTTTGCTTCACAGGAGGTAAATTCAGAATGACCTTATTTTTAGCTCTTCTTCAAGTAATTGATTCAGAACATCTGATAAGACAGCTGTCATATCTGCTTTTTTTTCTTTTTGCGCAAGGGAAACTATTGCCATGACAATGGTCCTCAGTGACATGTGACTTTTGAGGACCCTTCTTATTGCAGCCTGCTGCAGTGAGGAGCATGCCACCCAATAGCACTGTGCAGCTTGGGGTTCATCAGTTCATTGTGTTTTTAGAGCTTGAGGCTGAAAATATGATGGAGTCTTTCTTCTCATCTTGGTTCAGTATTGTAACTTCAACAGAGCTATTACAGGAGTGTGTGGTGAGTGTTGAGGATCATTCCCAAACAGTGCTGGATTTTGAACACTGGTCTCTACCACAGCCTGTCTAAAATTCCCATCCTTTAGGAATATAGACTTTAGAATATCATTAAGAAGATGGTCGTAAGATCCACTTGAAAATCCCTAAGGCAGCTAGGTAACATGCCTATGGAAAGCCCAAGCTGCAAAGAAGTGACGTGGTCCAGGGTTTGACTTGATGCCAGAGGAAGATGTGAGCCCTGTTGTCGATTGTCATTCCAACCTGAAGTCTCAAGATATTGCCTGTCCCTAAGTAAGGGGAGCTTCAGTCTTCAGGGCTAGATACGGAGATGGATATGTGAGGGACAGGAATTCCCTACTGCAGGATGCAGGTGCAGGTTCTTGGCATGCTTCTAGAGCAGGCCAGCTGCCTATTGTTAGCCGTAGCTGTGTTACACCCATGAAGAGGTGTAGTGATGACTGACATCTGGGAATGTTTTCATCTTCTGTGTGGATGGAGAAAGAGCACAAAGAGGAGTTTTTACAGAGATTTGCTTTTGTCACTTGAAATCTGGCAACTAAACATTTTTGGGATTCATAAAGGTTACTAGTGTTTCAGATCTGCCGCTGCTGGAGATAATGTCTTATCAATTCTGTATCTTTAACTGGCTTTTAAAGGTTAAGATATTTAGTGAAGTATCTTCTGCATTTTAAAAGCTTCCAGACGCCTTTCCCTTCCTTCCTTTGCTTGTTTAGCTGAGATGGAACCAGAGGAGTAAGCAAGTGGCTCGCCTCAGGAGCATCATGTGTCTAACAGAGAGGTGAGAGGCTGTCTCACCTGGGAACAAGGCAAGCAAGATAGTGTTTTATGATCCCTTTCAGTTTCATTCCCCACCTTTCCAGTTCCTTTTCATTGCAAGACAAAAGAAATACCTTCATGCCCTTTCCTAATCTCTGCTTGCCTTAAGGAAGCAAGCATAGATTTATCATGGGTGTTGTTGCTTATCAGCAGTATTTTATAATATGGTGATGTAAACAAGCAAAGGGTGTAATTGGATAAGAGATGTAGTACAGGATTTAACTGGTGTATTGAGGAAAGTTAAAAGATGATAGGTAGCTAAGGGTCTTTCCAATTTTCCTTCTTTCTTGAACCACTTTTTTAGGTAACTTCACACCAGTGCTTCTGTTGTGACACCCTCTTCCTCCATTCCTTGCCTAACATCAAGTATCCCATCTAAACTGGCCTCATAAAGCCCATCCTGCTTTAGAGCCATAAGAAATACATTATGTTTTTAAATATGGGCTGAGATTTGGTAGCTTAGTTTTGCAGTCAGAGAACAAAGAATTACGTCTGCCTGCACATGGGCACTTGTGGGGAAAAAAACCCCTCACAAACAAAACTGAAATGTGTTAATGACTTCATCTCCTCAGCCACTGGGTGTGAATCCATATATAGGTGAAGTCCACAAGTAGCAGTCTCCCTCCAGATGGGAGAAAAGAAAGTCCTGGGTGAACTCTAGCACTGTCAGTGAGGCTTCATCTCTGGCAGCAGCCTTGGTTGTTGGAGTGGATGTTTGTGCTGTTTCTTTTTAGAACTTTGCCCCTTTCTGGTTAAAACTCAGATCTGTGTCTGCCAGCTGAAGATCTCCATTGCAGTGGTGGTTGTGTCATGTTTGTCCTACCAAGCAAAGGTCTCATCTCACAAAGCCCAGCGTGAACTCCACAGTTTCTGTAGGGAGGGCACTGGAGGAGGGAATGGAACATGTATCTGACCTCTGAGTGTACACTGAATGCTGAGTTAACTTCACCTGACTTGACAGCTAAAGGTATTAAGATTCAGCACACGTCTGTATGGCTTGCTGGGTTTTGTCACAATCTTGACTAGTTTTTGTTGTTTGGAGACTGAAGTGTTTACCTATCTTGACACTTTTACTGTGTCACAGTCAGCCTTTGGGTAAAAGAAAGTATTTTGAAGGAGACAGCCTTTTATTAGGCAGTCTTAAACTCAGATGTACACCACATGTTTTGACCACATTTGTGAATGCTTTTGAAATGGATTGGGTAGCAAATGTGTCCTTTATGACATCTTTCTATTTTTCATGAGCTGAAATATTTGTGTAAGTGTGAAAGTAAGTGTGAGAACTGCTGCTTGAACACCTATTTATCAAATGCAATTTAATTTCTTGTAAGTGAATTATTATGCTTTTTATAGTGTTTTATTCATTTATGATGTATCTGGCAGACTTACTTGAGTATTTGTCCTCTCTGCTGAGACCATGAAAGTCTCAAGGACTCTTGATACTGTTTAATCGATGTGATTTCTCCCTGTCTCAAAGCAATGCACTCTGTTTGACAGTTGTCCCTGTGCTTTTGCCACAAGAAACAGCCCGCGTGTTGAAACCAGTCACCAACTTCTGAACACCGTGGTACAAACCCAAGGTGAAGCTGCCCTTCCTTGTGCTGTGACCTCTGTCTGTGCAAAAATGACTGACACGTGAGAAGCCAGCCTTACCCGCCAGCTTCTAGCTGAGCTCTGGTGTATCCCGTTTACCTGCAACGTGAGCTATCTCACTTAAGTAAATCCTCCTGAATTCATGGGACTGTGCTTTGCAGAAGGTGTGTCTCTGTTGAGAGAGGCCATAAGAACAGGATTGTCTCAGAAATGTCTCATTTTTAAATATGTATTTGTGGGGAGGAGAAAGAGGGGACTGGATAGGGGCTCTGCAGAATCTGAAATTGTCTGTTCTGCATGGCAGTAAAACACTTCTGTGACTTTGGCTTGTTTGTGCCACAGGGAATGACCCTTCTGCATCTTTCCATTCTGTATTGTGGGCAGGTAGGAGGCTGTATTCTGCTGCAGGTTGTATTGTGTATCAGGTATTCCCCTTCCCTATTGCGCTCTAGTTGTTCAAAACCAGTTCCTATTGGGACAGGTGCTTTAAGCTACTGCTGAGTACATTATTCCTTACTGTATGTGTTTCAACAAGTCAAAAGAAGTTCAAAGTCTATTTGCAGTACATGAAGAGCACGTCTCGGTACCAAGAGGTGGCATCAGGTACAGTAGATAAAGTGTTCTGGCTTTAGCCCAGGACTTGTTCTATCGCCGGAAAGCTGAAAGCAAAGTCACTTTGGCAACAGTTTAACTCTTCTACCCTGCTAACAACCACACCGTTACCTGCTGTTTGGACCTTACTAAATGGAGAACATTTACACTTCTCCGTGGTCTGTTTTAAATGTTGTCTGTTAAAATGTGGCGTGAATGGCTGCAGCTGATTGTCGGATAATCACCATTACTGTTACAACATAGCTCCTCTGAGATGCTGCACCTTTTCTTCTGGGGCGCAGGAGACTGACTGTAGGTATACCCTCTCACATTGCTCCTCCTAGCAGCCCAGGGTGCTCAGTAATTGCTTGTCGATTATTTTACTGTTTGTCAAGAATTGGTGCAGCTCAGTCTTGCGTGCTGAAGATCGTAGATTTCAATAAAACACACAGCTTCTGAGAGGAAACAGCCCTCCATGGAGGGCTCATCTTTGGTGTAAGACTCTTCTTTAATGTGATAGAGACTGCTTGGAGGTGCGTATCCAAATGGCACCACGATACATCAACATTGGGAGATTCCCAAGGCAGAGCAGTCATGTTACTGTGGTTCCCTGCCTGGATTAATTAGTGTCTCTGAAGGTGTAATTAGCATGGTGCTTTGTGCCACCCAGACACAGCCTTAGTTATTTCCTTTAGTAATTATGAGAACTTATGTCAGGGAAATGTACCAAGGCTGAATAGTGCTTTTGACTACTTAAAGGCTTTCTGTCCAAATACGTAGAACATGTTCACCAGGAAATAATGTCTTTACCACTGGAAATGTTACACTCAAATTTATTTTATAATGATGTCTCCTTCACACCGAGAATGTAGCCACCCTTCTGGTGTTACACAGGACATCTCTAGCTGACTTAGCAGTGCTTGTTGGACACAACATCTGAGGAATATCTCAATAAGCTATCCAGGCATGTCCTTGCAGTTGAGGGGGTTGGTATTTTTTCAGGCCAGCATAAATTCCTCTTTAGATAAGTGAATCAGGCTGTTGTCTGCTGGAGGGAAGTGTGCGTGTTGGAGGAGCGTGTGGGAGGAGGTGTTGAACAGTGTTAGAATGGAAAAGGAGAGAAGATGGAATACACGTGCTACCCATCTGTAGGGAACTTGTCAGGCTAGTGAAGTATGCTATGAAACATGGACCTTTTGTTAAAAATTGTTAACACCATGTCTTTGGGACTTTAAAGGAATATCTGTTACATAGCAAGTTTTGCTTAAATCTAAAATGTTACGAAGGTTAAAACTTCATGTGAAAATTACAACTTCATCAGTAAATGCACTCCCGTTGTATATTCCGTATCTCCGCTTAACTGTTTGACGATGTTTGTTTTCATTTCTGCTTTTCTTTCCTTCTGGTTAACACTCAGTTATGCTAATCACTGAGTAAATTTTGTGGCTGGAAATGAAATTAGATTGCCATTTGTGAGGCAGTTTAGAAGAATAATTACTTTTTTATGTGAGATACATCTATTTTATACAGATTTAAATTTTGCTTAGTGTTACGTGTATTTTTTTAAATACCCATTGTAACAGAATGTTTTCTAATGTTTGGTATTTTTATTAATACCTGTTAGGTGTGGTCTGTTCTCTCCCTAAGGGAAAAAATGGGTGTACGGTGTACTGTGTTTTGTTTTGGTTATGCTTGGATGTGTAGGAGTTAGATGATTGTGTACACATGCATGCTGTGATTTGTTTGGGGTAAAAAGTGAAACTGAAGGATTCTTTCCATCTGGTGTGGAAAACAGTAAGGTACGTGATAAATTTTAGCTCCCAAAGGATTTCTGACTTTTGATCAGACCTCTTTAACAAAAAGGAGCAACTTCCACAACAGTGTAATTAGTTCATCTTGGGGCTCAAGCTGTGTCCTGGTTCTGGCCTTTGGTGTTGCACAGTTACTGTGTTTTTAGGCTGATCTGGAACAGGTGTGAGCATAAACTCTCTCCAGCTAAATTACACGGAGTACCTGGTGCGGAGTTTATGCTAGCTGTGGGACAATGTGCAGAATGTGAAGTCTGTTGGAGGAAAATTAACCCATGAGAAATACCTGAATGATCTTGATGCCATGGTATATGGACACATGGCAGCAGGGGTTTAAAAGGCAGATTTTGGTGTCCCTGAACAGTGGCCCAGGGTGTATAACTGTTGATTGAACATCTGGAAACTGCTGTACTGCTTTATCCAGAAGTGTAGCGCAGGAGGTTATAGAGAAAAGCAATGATTGTGGTACTTCCTATAATCTGTGAATATAGAGCTCCAAGGATATAATTTGTTTCCTGTAATCTCAAGTTTCCTTATGCATTGCGGTCTTTATTATTATGTAAATTGAGATATTTCTAATCATCTTAGAATGTACCCCCATTATAAGAAAGGCATTTTTAAGGTATCATGAATAGGTAACATGGTAATGTTCATATTTTACATAAATAGCTGAAAGTAAAAGTAAATGTATTGAGAAAGTGTTGGAAACAGGAGGGGGGAAGAAATTGACTGCCATTTCCTTGGAGTAACTTAAGAACACTGAATACTAATTTAAAGCTTATCTAAGCTTGGGGCTTTTGGATTTCTGTTTTTTAACGAATGTAGGTGTCCAACTTAGTTTCCCCCTCCACTCTTTCCAAAGACATGGACCCTTGTAGTTTCCCTTCAAATACTATTTTTTATTTTAGTTTATGAAGATAATTAACCCTCAGGAAGCTTTTTTAAGGATTTGTAAACAGTGTAGGATTAGAACAATATATCTATCTCTGTGTAGGCACATTGGCCTGTGACATGCTTTCAATGCTAGGTTTTTTATTAATTTATAATAAAAGCTCTATACTTTTTACATGATATGATTGGCTTGCACTCCATTAAGCCCCCATCTCTGTCATTTTACAAACTGGGACAGAGGTCACTTTGTATCAACGCTTTAGGGAAGTACTTAACAACTTGGATGATAAGAACTGTCTTTTACCTAAAAATAATCTTTAAAACTCTCTTAAGTAACCATGCTAGATATAGGTAAGTTTTTCTGCTGGCCCATCACTCCATAGCTGTCAAATGTCAAAGTGGCATCATTGTGCAACTGTTACACATTGGCACGGCCTTGGGGTGCAGCTGCCTCGGACTGTACCTGTGAGTGGCTGTCAGGCAGCATATCTCAGTGCAAGGAACCCTGTCGGTGTGTGTGTGGGTGTGCCTCTGCCTTTGGAAAGTTTGCTCCTTTGGGAGATTAAACATGCCAGGAGGGTTGGAGCTGAAAAACAAGTATCTAAACCTTAGTGGTGGAACATCTTTGCTGAATTGCTGTGGAGGAAGAGAGCTGCCTTAATGTGCCGCAGTGGTGCAGGCACAAACTCTGCTGCAGTTGGAGTGTCTTCTCTCGGTGTGGGTTGAGTGCTTGCAAGATGAGAATTTTGAGAAAAGACTATCCAGGGAAATGAGCCAAGTCTGTCTGTAAATGTTTCTCCTTTTCCTGTAGTTTATGAAGTACCTACATGTGTCTTCCACATACATCAAGATCCTTGCTTACAAAGTGCTAATACTTAGCTCAGATGGGCTTCTGATGCATTTCCCTATTCAAACTAGTACCAGGTTGCAAATATTTGCTGCTCTGTTTCTGTAACTGTTGTGGCTGGTGTATCCTGATGTTCCTGGAACTTTGTTTCTGTGCATTCATATGGACTGTTGTTTGAACAAAGATTTAAATTGGGAAGGCAGGGCAGGGTGACACAGCTATTGCAAGATGCATGCACCTCAGGGTGCTGTAGTCAAAATGTGCTTGAGCATTTCACCTTGGAAACAAAAAAATAACGTAGCCTTTCATTTTTGTGGTTGTTGGTAATTTCTCTATTGTTCAGCAGCATGGCCCTACCAGGCATCAGCAGTTTTAAGTATAAGATACATTGCACCACATACGCAATGACTAATTGGTGCTTTTAATTTCTCTTCTTGTAGGATGACTCTCAGGTTCCTGAATGTGCTGTCGAGTGCTGACACATTGAATTAGCTGAATCTGCTGCATTTTCTGATGTTTAAAAAGGCCTAAAGGAAAGTAGAGACTGGCACTTCTGTTACAGTCTTTTAAGGTAAGATATGATTTCTTTTGCTGGGGTAGCGGAAAGAAGACAGACGTGGTTCCACAGACTGTCCTAGCCCCACCTCTTGGTGTCTAATCAACCTATTGTCGTTTAGTCCCATACAGCCACTCACTCATTTTGCCATCAGTGGAATGGGGGAGAGAACCAGAAGAGTAAAAGTGAAAAACTCGTGCATTGAGACAAAGACAATTTAATAAGGAAAGCAGAAACCATGCACGGAAGCAAAGCAAAACAAGGAGTTAATTCACCACTTCCCATGAGCAGGCAGGTGTTCAGCCATCCCAGGAATGCCAGGCCCCATCTCACATAATGGTGACTTGGGAAGACAAATACTATCATTCCAAATGGTCCCTCTTCCTTCTTCCCTCAGCTTTATATGCTGAGCATGATGCCATATGGTCTGGAATATCCCTTTGGTCAGCTGGGGTCATCTGTCCTGGCTGTGTTCTCTCCCAATTCCTTGTGCACCCCCAGCCTCCTTGCTGGTGGTGTGGTGTGAGGAGCAAAAAAGGCCTTGACATTATGCATGCACTCATCAGCAATAACTAAAATTCCCCTCTGTTACCAGTCTTCTTACTAGCACAAATCTAAAGCATAGCTTTTTACCAGCTACTGTGAGGAAAATGAACTCCACCCTAGTCAAAACCAGCACAAAACTGTATGAACCTGAAGTGTTGTGTTGGACCCAGCTATCAGTATTTGTTGGTCAGAAGCAAATTCACTGACTTCAGTAAGACAAAATCCATGCAATTTGAAGAAACATTCATGAAGAAACAATTTATTTTCTTTTCCTAAATCATTAATTCTGCACTGTTAAGTGCTTGTATATCTTTCCATTAGAATATCTTAGTCCTTCTATCTGTGTATTAATAATTATTTAGTAGTAGGTGTTCTTCAGTCCCTACAGAACACCCTGCTGAGACAAATTCTCCATCAGGAAAAATGAAGCTATGAAGCTAAACATGACTGTAGCTAGAAAAGTGGCCATTCTGCTTTGACTAGAGTTGCTGCTGCGATCTTTCATTAATTACCCATGTTTTGTACACATCTTTTGGATTCATGGCTGCCTTGTCAGCTGCACTGTAGTGCTGTTGCATCTTCTCAGCAGCACAGCAGAACAGCCACAGACCAGATTGACAGGGAGCCAGCCAGTACCATGTTTATACCATGCCCAGTTAGCAGCATGGCCTCTTATCACTGGCAGAGTTGTTATGGTGACCAGTGACTGCGTGTAAATACCCCAGCAGGACAGGGCTATATAGATTTTTTTTTTCCTTTTCCTGTGCAAAGATCAGGTTAAGAGCAACACCAAAGGGATGGCCTGAGTTAAATCTCTAAGAAAGGAAACCTAAATGGGTAAAGGCTCTTTGCTTCTGACTCCTGGATTGCCTCAGGTTTGACAGCTGCTGTTTGAAGTGTCAGCTGAATCCTGTTTTTATTTACATTTGATGGGTGTCACTGCCTGCCCACCTTATTACATGCACCGCAGTGTGCTGCAGAGTTGGATGAGAGTCAAGACGCACCTAAAACTGAACTTCTCTTTTGAAGAGGAAGGATTTAGTCTCTTGACAATTGTTATTATCTAGGATGGCTAATTGCTTGTCTTGTGCTACTTTTACTGCTTTAATCAGAGTGCAAACACGCAGTGGGGGACAGCTTGTTTGGCTTTTGAGTGTGGAGTAAATCTGGTGCTTACAGATGTGGACTTGAATTGCTGCCAGCTTCTGGGGCAAGTAAAGGGCTCCTCCTGAATCTAGTGATTCCAAAGACATGTGGGCACCAACTGGTTTTCCCCAAATTGTGAAACTCAGTAAGTGTGGAAAAGCAGATCTCCTGCCATTCTCCATTACTCCATGAACTTTAGACACATAGGAGCTCTGTGTGTGTGGTTGGAAACACCCAGACTCCACTGACTCTCTCTGGCTCTGTTGTGTAAAAGGAGTTCAGGGAGGGGGCAGAGAGTGCTGCAATAGACCTGGGACAAGCTGCCATGATTGGGAACTTCCTCTGCAGGCCTCATACCAGCACATTTTGGATTGGCCCTGGGCTCTTGCTCATAAAGTGGTGTCTGCTCCTCCTTGCAGGATGCTGTTCTTCACTTGGGTGTACCTGGGCTCTTGTATCAAAACACACAAAGAAGTGTTTTGATACAGAAGGAGAAATGCTTAGAAAAGGCAAAATAAGGAAACTTAACTGTTCCTATGACTAGGCTGGTCCCAGTTCCTATGTGGCTGTGTGCTGCAGCCATGTCCTGGCTGTAGAAGTGGATGCCCTCAGCCAAGCATGGGTTTCTAAGTGAAGGAAACATGTCTATATATGCCCAGAGGGCCTCTTAGGTTGCCTTTGCAGATCCACAGACCTGTCAAAGCGCTGCAGAAGGTGCCAGTGACCTGCATGTCAAAGCAGGGTGCAGTGGGTGGCCCTGCAAGGTACAGGGCAGGAGATGAGGGGAGGGTGCTTTAAGGAAACACATGCAGACAGAAGGAAAAGTATGATTGCAGAAAGGCTGGAAAATGCAGAGCAGACTTGTATCTGCTGTCAGGGAGCTGACAACAGGGATGATTGCTGACTGCCTTGGAAAGCACAGGAGCACCAGGTGCAGTCACTTGAGAAATGGACAGTGTCAGCTCTTGTCACAAGGCTGTGGATATGGAGATGAGCAGGGTGAAGAGATTTCCTTTCCAGGTGCTCTGAATTTAAGTACTCTCCAAGTTACATACATACGTAGATACAGATGTATCTTTGTTTGTCCTTATGTGGAGTGGTGAGCTGGTCCTTACGGTGCATGGTGAGCTGTCCTGTACACGTCAGTAGCGCTGGGCAGTTACAGCGGGCAGGGGAGGCAGTAATGGCAATAGCCATCAGCATAGAGAGGTGCTACCAATTAAATGTCAGTACACTAGGTAAAGTTACTAATTCAGCAAGTCTTGGGAGAAGTGGGCTTAATTTCTCTCTGCAAAACACAGTTTTGAAGACCGTGTGTGCTGTGATGGCATGTAACACAACATTTCATTGTGCTCAAGGCATTTTGCATTTGTACAGATACTGATACCTTGAAACACTAGTGTGAACACCTCAGTGCTTTTTGCCTGTGAGTTACAAAGCCAACATCTCACTGGTGTGACACACTCCTTGGAGAGGGTCCAAAAGCTTTTTGTCTGTTTCTGAACTTCACTGAGTGTGATCCCTGTGCAGATCATTAAAGCACTGCATTTCTAATTGGATCACAGACTTTGGCAATGTGAGATGAGCAACAGACTTATTAAAATTAAATTCCATTTATAAAACCATGACTACTGCACTGGGATTGCCTAGGATTTCTCAAAGCTATGTCCTGTCGCCTTAATTTAGTCTTGATTTTAGTAAAAAAAAGGGTTTACTGCAATATCCTCAGACTCAAAACAGCATTTTCACTTTTTACAGCAGAAACTCAGCCTATTTAAGAGGGAAAAAAATCAAAACAACAACCAACCTTATGAAGAAAGTCTTTTCCTTTTGGCAGATTAAAATGCAGGCTGGTTCAAATACAAATGCTCAAGGGTTGCCTTGCTTAGCTGGTCCTTAAGCTGCAGGTTTTTTTCCACACTTCTGTTTATCTTGACATTTGGCCTTTCACTCTCTGAATTTTCTGTGCTTGCTGCAGCAGTTAAACTGGAGTTTTACACACTGATTAGTTGGCTTCAGAGGTCCCTGACATACTTTTGTGTGCAAGGGAGATCTGATTTTTGAGAAAATACATGTATTATAAGTGAAGTTAAGCTCTGCTCAAATCCGAATACCGCTGCTCAGAATTGATTTTCTTCTCTCAACAGCTACACAATAAACACAGTCACATTTTTTTATTTGACCAGGTATTTCCACTTGACTAACTTAAAACAGTTGTGGCTTAAGCTCTGGTTCTTTCACCCTTCCTCCCCTTATTTGTGGTTGTGCTTAAATATGCTACAAGGGCATCAAGCTGCCCAGCTGTGCTGCGTTACAGCTTCCACCTTCCCCCATTGTACAGAAGGACCTTTTCCACGTCATCTTGTCATGCCAGTTGCCAGAGAGACCTGGAGGGTCCCAGCTGGAGTGGTGTTCTGGGCATGAAAAGGTTGTCACGAACCTCATGCTTGCCAACACTTTCTAGAGGGAAGCTAGCTGTGCAGCAGTAACAGCAGCAGAAGTCTGCGGTGTGACCCAGACCCACCTCCTGGTGGTGCTGCCATCCATCTCGTGGCTGGTCGCACCTGACTCCATGTCTGAAACCAAGCTGAGGAGGGCCCAGGTGGAGGCTCCACCTGCCTATGGCTCACTGCCAGAGCAGAGTCTGGGGAAAGCTGTTGTATGCACAGACTTTGTGTCTGTGTCCTCTGCTGCTGGTGGCCAGCACGTGTGCTCCAAGTTCTTGATGCTTTCTTGCATTTCAGGCATTCAAACGCTGGGACCACTGTAGTTGGAAGTGGTGGTACTGACCAAAAGCAACCAGCTTCTGCCACACCATATTTTCGTGAATTTGGTCTGTGGAGGGGACCGCACTCCTCACTTCTTTTACTGGCACAATAAATGCTGCTGAGTTATTTCAGTACAGTAACTAGTTCTTTATATTTATAAAAGGCTTTTGTGCTTTTCTGATTTACATGACTTGTGGAGGATTAAAAAAATAAGTCTATTAATCTTTGGAACAACTTAAAGGTAAAAAAAAAAAAAATCCTGCCAAAACATCTTTGAGTTTTAGTTCTTTTGTCTTCAGAACCTGACACCAATTCAGCACCTCTCAGGATTTTCTGAGAATGACAATCAGTTTCTAGTATAGAAAATAAATTCTGTTGTTTCATGTTTTAGCCTTAACAAGTTTAGGGTTTTGAGCTGTTACCTATATATTTTTTATTTCCCCTTTTGCTGTTTTTCTACATGTAAGGCACAAGAGTAACTCATCTTTCTTTCTGCTAAATGTACTTTTACTTTTTTCAAAGGGAATGCTTTGTCCACTAGGAACTGTGTCTCAGCATGCTAATAAAACTCACTTTATGCCTTTAAAATGTTTATTCAAAGTGGCCTGGCTGGCTTACAGTAGCTGTGTGGGTGGACTGTCCTTGAATTTTGTCGACTTAATTTAGTACTGCACAATACCCAGTGATGGAAAACAGCTATAAATTGTCTGTGCGCAGCCATGCATTATTGATAAAGGGTAGAATAAGCTCTACAATTTCTTTATTTGATGTTGTTAGTGCAACAACTGGCTGATTTGTTAAGACCTTTTTCCCTCCTATTGGCACTAAAATATCTCTTCATTTTGAACGCTGAATTTTCTGAATTTTGATTTGTATGGGGTTGAAAACTCGCTTTGTCTCCAGAGTTACTAAACATAATGGAAATGTTTTCACAGAATAGAAGCAAACTTAAGGTCGGGGGACCTAAGCAAACAGTAAGTTTGACTCCATGCAGCAGACAGAACTTTCCTAATTATCTCAAGTATTTAGAAATAGAAAATGGAGCATGAAGTCTCATAGCACACTTAGAAGAAAAAAGGCTTTTAATGTACTTCATTTGGCACATTCTTAGAGAAAATGCTTTACAGTGAGTTCAGCGTGCTTTGTAATTTCAGTGTTCCTTCAAAGTTTATGAAAAAATCTCGAGCCTTAAATCTGTCATGCTGTTTTTTCCTGTTGACACTTATGATGAGTAGAGATTCTACTGAATATAAATTGCATATAAAACTGTGCTGTAAACGAAGCAGTTCTTTCCCTGTAGGTGAACAAAGATGCAATGAACTGATGAAAACTGGAAATTAATAAATATATAAATAAAAGAAATAACTTGCCAGCAAAACTACAAGGGGCTTAGTCTTCCCAAGAAATGTTCAGCACTGAAATTTCTTTTAAAGCTATAATTTTTGGAATGGTAGCTTCCTACAGCTTGTTAATGTGATACAGCCAAGGGAATATACAATTTGTGCCAAGCAAATACTGTATTAGAATAACAGAATTTTATTTCCCTCTTTTATGTTTGTACATACATATCCTTTGGTAGAAGCATTCCAGACCTCTACAGATTTTTACTTTTCTTTAGTCTTTGTAAAAGTGTTAGGGTGGGGAATTCACAAGTTATACTGATGTTTATAATGGTTTCTTTTATTCCATGGAGAATTGCTTTGTATTAGTTTAACTTTCCATATATTTGCAGTCTTTTAAGGTTAGAAGTCATTAAGTAATGAAGTAATTAAATTGTTGTGTCGTTGCAGTCAGAAGGCAGGAAAAACCATTGGTAAAAGGACTAACATGACTGACAGAGGCTTGCTAGAGATTTACAGTGAGAATAACTCATTCTTCAAAACTTTTTCATTTTCTGATGGAAATTGTGGAGTAAATCAAATAGTGGCTATGACTGATTAAAATGCAAAACTTAGGAGTTCTTACTGACTTTGTAAATCTGACTCCTTTACTGTTAATATAAAATCATTTATCTTAAAGCAGTGTTGAGGCTGTGAATATTTAAATGAAAGCTTCAACTCCTGAAGAAGGTTATTTTGTTATTCAACATCATTAATTTTGAGGCTCACACAGAAAGCTGTCGTGGAAGGGGAACAAGAGATTTTCTCCATAGGTCATCTGGTAGATCTGTGGTACTTCACTTGGTAAGTCAAAGTGGCATATTTTACTATAGTTTAAATACTTATGCAATTCACATGTTACACAGGGATCTAAAAATTCTGTGCTGGTTGAAGAGGATACCTTTGGTTTGATCCTACAGAAAATACAAACAACTGAACATTGACTTGCCTGTGGTTTTGGTTTTGGAGCAACTGTGCAGCTGTATTTTTTTACAGAAGGGCAGGCTTCAGCCATGTTATTACAATTCTGTTTAGACAGTTTGGGAGTATGAGTGTGTGTGTAATTTTTTTTTGGAAACAAGTATACTTTGCTAGTGAAATACAGTTTTGAAAATCCTTTGTTCCTGTTGTTTGATTAAAAGAGCTTCTTTCACTGGCATTGTTATAGAAGCTACTGTAATGAAAAACTGTAAGATAAGGAAATCTCCCAAAGTACAGTGGGGTTGGAGTCTCCTCTGCATCTGCCCACTCTCTTCAGTTACTACGTGGATGGTGTTATTCAGACCTCTTAATTTACCCCCCTGGAAGTCAATCAGCAGTCTGACAAACACAAAAGAGCTTTAATGTAATTTGATATTTATTTTCTTCATACTAACAAAATATGCCTTGGTCTGGAAAGGCCGAGTGACTTTTGGAAAGTTACCTAGATTAGAAATGTACTGTGCAGGTGACCTCAGTGTTGCTTGCCCCTTGGGAGGGCCATTGTGGAGGAAAGTGAGATGGATGAGGAGGTAAGAGATCAGCTTCACATGACTCATCTCTGCAGGCCACACTCAAAATACAGGGACAGCTACAGATGTTGTGGGAGTGGCATGATGCAAAAGGACCTGAAAGTAGTTGATTTAAAAACAAGTAAATAAACTATAAAAAGCTTAGTTTTTCTAAGGGAAACCAGAGACTTTTCCTAGCAGTCAGTATAAATGAAAAAGTGGTAGGGGAGAAGTGAGGCAGGTGGCTTGTGAACAAAGTTATCTGAAAACCTTCTGTTACTTTAAAGGTGGTATTTCCCATTCCTTTTCAAATGCATCAAACGAGGATGTTAAATGTTTTTCTTTCCAGTATAGGAATTAATGGGAGAAGGGGGGGAAATCCTTTGTTGCCCTGAGCTTGAGTCTGCGTGCTTCTTTCGTCTCCAACTGCGACAATCCTTCAATTATTTTTGGAAGGCACTGCCTAAAATATTCTCTTGTTAAAAGCGTAGGGCAGGAGAGTAAAACGTGTGTCGTTGCATCCATCTCCACCCAGGAGTAACACCACGTGCTTTGTCTCTGACAAGCTACAGTCTGCCCTACTAAAAGGGAAAGAAAACTCCTGCTTTCCCTTCTCTTGGTACAAAAAAAAAAAATGTATGAAGCTTGTTTGGGTGGGACAAGCTTCAGAGGCCTCTTCCAGGTTTGATTAGTGTTGGTTCCAGCACAGGTGCCTTGTGCTTCGATTGCCTCAACCAGCCAGGCTGCAGGACACACTTGTTCTGTGAATCACAGAGACATCATTGCGGATAAAATCTCTTTTCTCCGTTTTGTTGTTACGCCATATTGTTCTCCACTACTTTGAAAGAGATGGGGAGTACAGTTACCCCCCGATTCTGTCAAATTACAGTGTCAACAATGCAGTTACCTGCTCTGAGAGGCTCTGCACTGGCAGAAACCTGTTCTTAATGAATTCGCCTAGAACTTTCAGCTGTAAGAGTCATGAATTCTCTGCAAAACATGCTTTAAGTAGTGCTGTGTCCTTGCCTAATGTCTGTAACCCCGATAACTAATCATGTTTTGTCCTTCTAAAAGACTCTTAATGATCTTTCCACAGTGAACTTGGTGAGTCCCTTTTCACAAAATGCTGAGCACTTTTTAACCGTTCTTCTCCCAACAGCCATTTGGGCTGGTAATGTTCATGCAGTTTTCATGAAATGTGGTGGTCAAGGCATGTTACTCCTCCGCTTTTGTGTACAGAGCACAGAGCTGCAGGTTGCTTTCCTGTTTCCTCCTGTTCTGCGTTTCCTCCTCCCTTTTGTGCTGCTCTTAATGAGGTGCTAGGGGATGGCAGCAGAGATTTTCCCAGTGTACATCAATGCAAACACATGAAAGCTGGATGCAGTATAAACAAAACATTGTTTAGATATGGCAGAAGAATTGCTAGGTAGGGAAAAACTGAGTTATGTTGTTTGGGAACATGATTGCACCTCTGGCTAATTACAAAATAATTGAGTGAGCGGTTGTGTGTTGCCTCACTGCAAGCTTTAAGTATCTGAAACATAAGCTGTTTTTTTAGTGCTGAATTTTGCTATGAAATAGAATATTGAGTAAATGAGATTTGGATCCAGCATGATCCTCAGCTGTTCTTCAAGGTTCCTCACCCTTCCTCCTTCTGGTTTAACCTGGGATATTCTTGTGCACCTGGAAAACTGCGCTATAAAAATGCAGTTTTGTTTCTACTGTTATATTTATTTTGTGCTAGACAAAGTGCCTTCCTGAAAGCTTTCTGTAGGGTGCCTATGGCAAATGCAGTGCTGGTGTGTGAGGTTTCAAAATACAGAATGGGCTGAAGAACTCCATTTTAGAGGTACGCCATGAATGACTGGGCTTAATGTGTCTTATACCCAAGGAATTTTCCCTCCTACAGTTTTGAGGTACATACCACTTTAAGGGTCCTGTGGTTTACTTTGGAGTGAAATCACAAGTGATTTCAGGTTTTATTCCAGCTTTTTCTGTTTTCTTTGCCTTGGCCTTGAATGTTTTGACATCTTTTGTTGCCTTGGTTCCATATAGGGACTGCAGCAGCCTCAGCAGAGATGCAACAGCAACTATAAATTATTTTTTGTGATAAAGGGGTGCAAGGTAAAGATGCACATTGTTGCTTCCCAAAGATCAGAGTGAGGTTTCAGATGCAAACTGTCATCAACATGCAAGACAAATCTGGGCAGAGGCACTTAAAGTTATTTTAGCTGAATGTAGCCGGCAGTCTGTGGGGTGTAAAAGGAAAATTTGTCCTTGAATTTTATTAAAGACTAGTAGTTACTGTGTTGAAATATTCATCAAAAGCCTTGAAGTTAATTCCCTGAGAAGTAAACCTGTAATGTTGCATTGTTGATTTTTCTGAACCAATGTTCAAACTTCAGAATAACTTTTAAAGGGTTGGTGAAAAATACATTTTCCATTCCATTGCTGGAATGTGTCCATGATTCTCAAAGGGTAAAAGAGTTCCTGTGCCAAATTCAACAGAGTAGCACGAGATCTTATTTGAAGTCTGTCCTCAGTGAAGGATGGATTATGGCTTGTTCTGGCCAGATTAAAAACTTTAGGAAAGAGGAAAGTATTTTTTGCCAGGTTACCCCTCATTTGTGAGAAGTGCTACCACCCTAAACTTGTCTCTCTGTCATACCACGTAAGGTTGATGGCTCCCTTTATTTTGCTTCAAATTCTAGCTCCCTCTGCTTTAAAAAGAAAAGAAAAAAAAAAAGGCGTATTTCAGACAGATTCATGATGCTTTAAAGAGAGACAGAGAATCCAGGTGACTGCCTTTCAAAGTCAGTAATTGATGGTATTTCTGTTCAGGGAGGAGTTTGGCTTGGTTAATGTAACTTTGCAGCAGAAGTATGCATCTCATTATTTTATGTGTCTATATTTATTTAGCTTTTGGCTGTGCATTTTAAGGTACCTGTAACATTCCTTTTAGTCGTGACTGAGAGCAGACTAAGCAGGTAATCATAGGTTTAAATGTATAACAGTGTGCCTTTGTTGAGGTTGGTTAGCTGGGTTTCTCTTCTAATTGAAAATGCATAGAAGTAAGAATCAGTAATGTATTTAAAATGGAAATCTCCTTTTGTACAACACAAACAATTTTTCTTTATGTTTAAAAGAAGGGGGGCTACTAGGGCACTGTGTCCTTTCCTAGGTATCTGAAACAATTTATGATCTATCAGTGGTCAAAGAGTAATTGTTCAAACTGTATTGGAAATAGGAATAGGTTTCCTAGACACCTAGGAAAAAACCAGCTCGGAAGTTCAAGGAATTTTGAAGGCAAAGGTGCCTTATAAACAGAGGAGAACATAGAGATATACAGTGGCAATGAACTGTGGTCTGAAGGAGTTGAGAGAGAAGATGATTCACTCTGCAGCCATGACCATCTCTTCTGTATCGGGTTTGCTTCTCGGAAGAAAAGTCTTTTACTTAGTTCATGCTAGGTGCTAACCTGCCTTTACAGTAATTTTTGAACAAGTGTTTTTTGATGTAAAGTCACTTAATTATGTAAAGATTTCTGAATGTGCTTTAGAGATGGGCAATTTTTTTTTTTTTTTTAATTTCAAGATTGCTAATGCATTGAGCAAAAAAAGCTTTAATCCCAGAATTTGAAAGCAATTATTTCAGCTGTAAAGAGCTTCAGAGGTTGACTTTCATGCTTCCTCTTGTGTAGGTGGTAAGAGTTGCCTAACACAGTACTACAAAATCTTCTGTTCTTGGGTAGGTCACTTCTGAAAAGGCTCTCTGAGAGTGATGGACAAATGATTCATTTAAGTCAGATACGAGATGACCACAGCAGCTGCTACCCAGAGAACTCTACCCTGAGCCTTGGTCTCCAAACGCATGTGCCCTTCTTACAGAAGAAATTAATACACAGGCAGGAGCTCATAATGGGACAATATGAGAGTCTGGAAGAAGGGGATGGGAAGGATGTGTAGGAGATAATAGGACTTAAGAGAAGACCACAAGCCCAAACACTATGCCACTTTTGAAGTCTTTTGATGCAGTGTAAAACTTGTAATGGTGTGTGGATCATAGTGGAAAACCAGTCTTCTGGGAACCTTAAGAATATTTACATTACTTGAAATAGAAGATGGAACACACAGAATATCTCAGAACTAGTCTGTAAGGAGATCAAGAAGAAAGAGATGGAGGATCTGAAAATTAACATTCTTCATAGCATTTTAAGCCAAATTAACAGATTATGACCTACTTCATGTGTGCAGAAAATCACGCTATGAAAAGCCAGCGTCCATAAAGGAGACAGAGGAGTCTGCAACTTTATTCGAATAAAGGGAGAGAGCACACTGGAGTCCACACCCGCGGGCTTTCTCTCTGGAGGTTTGAGAGGGTGCAGCCTCCTTTTATCCTAGACTCCTGGCCGCATGTTGCCCTCTTCGTTTCCCCATTGCTGAGGTACTCGGAAGGTACAGCCTTCCCGAAACACCTACCACATATTCCCCCCCTGGAACCTGTCATTTTCCTTTAAAGTTCAGAAGTTCAGGCTATCTGGGTTCTGGAATAGACTTTGTGTGGACCCATTTGTCCACTGCCCTAAAGTTCAGGAGTCAAACTGTCTGGGTTCTGTAACAGACTTGGGGGGTGTGAGGTTGATAGAGACACTAAGACCCATTTCAAAGATATTACCACCCGTTCCTCCTAAAGACCCCACCCATGGAATTGTTTATTAAGACATTAGCACACATCTTTCCTATTGCATGCTTGTCTCCCATTCTAATATTCTTTTTTTTTTTAATGTTGAAAAACCAGTAGAAGTAGTTCCCAGAGGTACAGTATCACTCTGTGTCTCAGAAGTGACTGCTCCCCTTCCTCCTGATTTCTGATAAAGATTCATTTAATGGGGTTTTTCTCTGCCTTTTACTGGGTGGAATAATTTTCAGACAAACCTGGAAAAATAGATTGGTATTTTACCTAGGTAGATGGAGTATATAATAAGTTTTTGGTTTTGTTTTTTAAAAGTAAAGTATATGAAAACAGAGGTGATGCTGTCCTTTGTATGAGTTTTTAGCAGTGACTAAGACTCTTCCTCAAGGAGGGAACAGCTATCTCTCATCAGGCCGGGGAAGAATAGAAAAAAAGAAAAAAGGTGTTTAAAATTATGAAAGCTGTTCAGCTTGTCACTAGTTTGTAAATCCCAAATGTAAGTTGTGAGAGTTTCTTTTTAGTAGTGATGTGGTTAAAACTAGTTTATAGTTGGAAATGTGTTGATATTCAGTTAATCTGTACAGCCTACAGCTGTTTTTGTTTGTAAACCTCAGTGAATACTATGGTGGCACTGGAGGAATGCATAACTGGAAAAGCAAAACAAGCTTCAGTAAGAATACAAGAACTTTGCAGTAGATTTTATTTATTGTTTTGCCGCAGATGGGTCCTTCCTCATGAGAGAAAAGAAAAGGGAAAGTAAAAGGATCTGTAATTTTTTTCTTCTATTTTCCCTGTATATTCTATAATCTCTGTCTTCCTTGTGTTTTCTCCACTGAGAGCTTTGGAACAGCATTCTGATTCAATAATTGTATTTTATCATTAATATTGCTGCAGCACAGTATTTTGCCAGTGTTCCCATTGAGAAGCAATGGCGTAAAGTGGATTAAGTAAGTCAAGGGAGCTGTCACTTAAAGAGCTGTATTAACGTTCTCTCTATGTTAGTACACTGTACCACAAAACAGGTGCAGGAAAAGAAGAGATGAAGATTTTAAGCAATATTCTGGCATTTAGCGTTTAGTAGATTTTTTCTGAAATTGTTCATGTGTGGAGTTGTCCCTCTGTGGCATCATGCCGAGGTTTAATGAGCTCCCTCAGCCCTGTGTGCTGCAGAGACAGGGCAGCAGTGATCTCAGAGGTCAGCCTTGGTTGTGAGCTTTTCGGTGAGTAGGGGGTTGAGTGACCTCAGGTGGCAGTACCTCAGCAGATGGTCAGTGATCACAGATCCTGCAAGGCTGTTTGTATTCTTGAGCTTATCAATGAGACCTAGCAGTTGTATATCCTACCCTACTGACAGCCTCATAGTTAGTGAGGTTGTAAAACATGCACCTTTCTTTAGCACTGAACTTAAAAACCAGAGTGGCCTTGCTTCCCCCTGCAAATATTTAGCATATATTTTAGAGTCATATTTTTGGAGTGAGGAGGTACTGCTCTTCCTGAGTGCAGGGAGTACATGTTTGTATTGCACTGTGGTTTTGGAAGGCACAGATTGGGCTGGACAGATGTCACAGGAAGACAGGAATATTATGAGAAGATTCTTCTTTAGGGAAAATAGAAAAAGAAGGTATGTTTGTGAATTCTGCATACTGCAGACTGTCCTCCAGCAGGTTCTTCAGCTGGAGAGGTCTCCTAGTTTGAGTCAAGGTGGGACAGTTGTGCTGTGGAAAGACAGGGACAACAAGATAAATGCACAGTTTGGAAAGTGAGCAATGCTAGTTCAGCATGCTGCTCAGAAAACTAACCTGACAAAAGAAAGATTTCTACTGTGTTAGTGAAATTAATCAATTGAGTAAGACTTGGAGGGAGAACCTGGGTAATGAATAGGACAGAACAGCATAACAGTGGTAATTTACCTTAATTGTTTTCTGTTTTGATGTCCACTGTTGTTTTTTTGTTTGTTGTTTTTTTTTTTTTCTTCACACAGAGGAATTCAGGGAAATATTGAATGCTGGGTTTCAGTGTGCAGTTGCAAAAGTCCCTTTGATTCTTAAGCAATGAAGAGTGAAATGTAAAATTACTGAGTTTCATTTCAGGAGACAGTAGCTGTTAATGCTTCAGTCCATAAAAATAATCTCTTAGAGAAATAACCTTCAGGCATGTCAAAGATCATGGGTACATCCTCTTGTTCATTTGCTGTAGCCAATAAAAGCTGACTGGTAATTAGACTGTTGGTAATCTTGGGCACCTGTGATCATCTTTCCTCCTGTGTGATCAGGAAAAGTTAGAATACCTGTGGAAGCTTTTCAGGCATCTCTGTCTGAGGTACTGATAGCCATGAATATATCCATACTCTGATTGCTTTCCCCCTTCATTTGGGAAGGAAGAGATTTTGTTCTTGAATCTAACACACTGCGTATAAAAACTTGTTTGTTTAGGAAGAAAATCAACTTTTTCACCGTAAACTATTGGTGTGCTTTTGTCACTTAATCTCTGTGAGTCTGTTTTTCAAAATGGTACATTGTTGTGCAGTTTGGGAGATTTTGAGGTGTCACAGTTCCCAAAGTAATGAACCGAGTAACAGCTGTGTAGGAATGGAGTTCTATCCTATGTGCGCTCTTACATTCAAGGCCTGGAATTGCACTTGGGGCAGATGTGGCAGACAGTGTCCATTAGGTGGCTCTCAGTTATAGAAAATACATTTTCAACTACATGCAGGCTAATTTTAAAAGGCATTAGCTGTGTTTGTGTCCTGTCAGGCAATTAGAACAAATCAAGAGGCCATAAATTCGGACTTTCTCAAAAGCTGATAGGTTTTGGTATCCTGAACAGATCTGCAAATACTGTCATGTCTCTGCTTACTTCTGTTGTTGTAAAATGTTCTCTGTTGCAGGCTCCACAAGTGAGATAAGATGGAGGTAGCATTATTGTCTGTTACAAGGCACTGTACAATGATTATGCTGTTTTATTATGAAAAATGTCCTTTTCATTAGAAACTGAAGAGGCAACAAAAGCACTTTATGACTCCCTTCCAAGAGCAAGGCTGCTGCAAAATTTTGCTGCTGCTTTTTTTGTTTGTTCTTTAAATTAAAATTTGGTATAGAAATGAGGAAGCAGGTGACACTCATGCCTTTGAATGTGTGGACATGCTGGGACAACCACGGAGTTGTTGAGTGGACTAATCTGTCCCTTTTCATTCTTTGGGCAATTAATCCTGGAAAATAAGAATTGCAATACAAATATGTTGGAACTGCCACAGGGACAGTTACATACTTCGTCCCTGATGGCTAGACTGATCTTTATATGCAAAAAGGCACCCGGGGGCCACCGGATTCAGGCAGAGTGGCACGGCTGGGAAGACTTTTTTCCACAGCCAGCGAGGTCAGCCGAGGTGTGTGCAGGACTCTGGCGTTACAGACTGCTGCTGGCTGTCTGCAAGGGGGTGCCTTGCTGTCTGCTCTGCTCTCTGCCTTGGCCAGGGAGCAGAGGTTTTTCTAGCAAATCACATGCCAGTGCACAGGCTTCACTTTTTGAAGGAGAGGTTGCAGAGGAAATGGGGCCCTTTTTTCCTTTTGGTCCGCTTGTATCAAGTAGCTTTCTGAAGGAAAGTAGGGCTGCTGGCTTGGGTTTCTGTAAGGGAGGAGATAAGGTTTAGAGAAACTGAGATACTGAGAATCACATATCAATGGCGAAGTACAGACAAGCTACAAGGGATAATGTTATTTATTGTGGAGTTTGGTGCCTTACCAAGAGACAGTATGCAGATAAATTTAACTGGTGTTTTTATTTCAGCCAACATACACGGTTCATATCAGATCTGGTATGCACAGTTCCCCATGTGTCTTCTGTGACACTACACACACAAGGACATTCTAGGTAACACTTTCAAAATGGTTTAATTTCTGCAAGACTGCTTGGGTACTCTGTCCTTATTTGATATTCTACATAGGATATATGGAAGTATAGTAAGAGTTTGCTGTACAGCTTCAGTCACTGCAGGTTAGTAATCAACAACTGTTCCACTGGTGGAATGTTCTTTTGTTAAGAGAGTTTTGTGTTAATCCCAACAGTGCAGTACTTCATGCTTGAAAGCGTTTTCATAAATCTCCATTACAAGCCTGTCACCAGATGCATGTAACGTAGGAAGGAAACCAAAGACTTTAGGCACACATGGATGATGGGAAAATTAGTCTAAACTGTCTAAACAGGAAAGACAGTTTGGCAGCTCTAATGTGCCTGAGTGATTGAAACTCATGGTTTCTTCTGTGTTTTCTACAGACTCTGTCCTTAATAAAGAGAATTATTTTGGCAGTGCTGTTGTAGGTTTTAGATTACAGCAACAACAGATATGAGAGAAGTCTCCATGTTGGTTTGCTGGGGTTTTTTTCTTGTATTATGTTTTTGCATGTCCAGGTTTTGAGTAATGAGAAGGTTAAAAGTTACATTTAAGCACTGTCTCCATATGTGTATATTGGCTTCTTGATGAATTCTGTCAGTCATTTTATTGTCTCATGATATTTATGCATAAAAGCACAACTTGCTTCCAAAATAATCACAAGCTTTGAAACTTGCCTTTAAGGTTTCAGAAGCATGGTTCACTTCACAATGAAAGCATTAAAGGCAGTGATATATAGTGAGACAGTTCTCAGGGGATTCTAAATCATCCATATCAATGCTGCCAAAAATGTTCTTGCAAGGGGGAAGAGGGGAGTGGGTGGACCTTGGCATTATTTATGGGCCACTTATAGCCTTGAACTAGAAGGAAATCAGAGGTACGCTGCAGTATTCGCCCTCAGTCCAGGAGCACCCGAGCAGTCTGGATCCCATCCTGGGAGTTAGACAAAGCCCTCTCTGGCACACTTGTGCGGTAGCAGAGCTGGCGCCATCATAGTGCTTCAATTCCTCTCCTAATTCCTGCTGCCTTCTGCGGTATGAACAAAGGCATGCCTCCAGTGAGCACAGCAGCCGTTCACTGGGGGGCACTTGGAATGATGTGTCGTCCTAGAGTCCCCTTCTGCGCTTGCCTGCAGAGCAGGTCTGGAAACATGACAAGAGTTTTTTATCACTGTTTAGCACTAGGCGTGCCTCTCTGAACGCAGCACTGCCTAGCCTCTCCATAGGCCAGCCGGCCTCCTTTGGCTGCAGTGGGGCATTGCCTGTGCTGTTACACTCAGCAGCATCATCTCTACGTGGTATTACCCACTCAGCACCCGGGCTGCTCCACACACTCCCTTCTGTCTCCTTAGGGTTTTCCACAACTCATGGCTGTGTCTCTTCTATAAGATGCAGTGTTCTTGGTCAGTCTTTCCAAAATGTGCTGAATGAGTCTTTAGATACTGTACATGGATTGGTCTGTTAGCTGTCAGATGCCTTGCAGGACTGACAGTTTTGACCAATGTGAAAAAACAGGATTGTTCTTAATCTAGTCTGCATTGGATTGTTCAAAAAAAAAAAAAGTGTTAGTATTGTACAGTGTTAATACTATAGAAATCATTCTGCATTGGCTTCAATATCATATGTAAAAGAATTAGTCTAAGTGTTTGGATGACTCATTAATCAGTCTCCTGCTAGGCTCCTTGTCTCCTAGTACAGAAACCACAAGGGGTGAGCTGGCCAGAAAGGTGAGCACAGATGGAATTCATAGGTCTGTACAGTAGGTGCAGTTACTGAAACCCAGAGATTCATGCATGGCATTTGTGGCGAGGACACAACTGATGCCTGGGTGAGAGCTGTGCACTCTGTGCATACAAGTCTGCTGCCCTTCTGCCTGCAGATGGCAGGTGATGCAGTTCGGTGTTCATGCATGCTCATGGGAAACCTGTGTGAACAGTTTTTAAAAAAAATACATTAAAGACTCTGCTTTTTAAGTATTAGCATATTCTGGGCAGAAGACTGCTCCAGAGGCTTGGCTTTCCTTTAGGGCTCTGCCCTTCCTTTCCTGAAAATACTGGTGCCATGCAGTAGGTAGCTCAGTGGAGAAGGTGCTGCATGAAATAATCATCAAGATATAAAACTTAGAGTGAGGATTAGCCAAGAATGAACAAAGCAACCTTCAGAAGTTCCCAGGAGTCTATGTAACAGTCGTGAGGAGGGTGAGCAGCCTAAGCAGTTTGGCAGCAGGCACCTCTGTTTTTCTCAAGAGCCAGGCTGCTTTAGGACTCAGCTATCAGGTAATATCAGTGTAAATCTGCATGAGTATGCCCTGAAGGATGTTCTCTCTCTCTGTTCAACAGGATGGCCTCCTTTGCAAACACTGTTTTTCATAACATAGTGTGTATATAAATAAGTCATTATAATTAGGTGTGCAGATTTTCCTGTCCATCTCAGAAAAACAAATTTTCAGCACAGCTTGCTGTGGAAGTGAAAAGATCCTTTATTTCCTAGTCTGTGTTAATCCCTAGATTTGCCAGGTTTCTCTCAAATGTGTAGTTTAGTTTAGGCATTCCTTAGCAAAATGCCCTATTGGTAGATGAACAACACCCCCACAAACAAGGTCTGTCTGTGGACACTTGCACAACCTGATGGAGAGCTAGTGAAATATTTCCATGCCTTTGAAATTTAGTTAGCAATTATGGATAAGTTTTGGCATGTGTCTGGAGATGAGATACAGAGCTTGTGCCTTCTTTGAAATGTTGTTCCAAATTGTTTAGAAATGCTAAGTGTTGATTTTTAAAAAAAAAAAGGAAACCAGGTATCCAGCTGTCTGGAAGGCTTTCAGAGAAGTGCAGGTATGCTATACCATCCTTAGGCTCTTTCTAGAGTTGTGGAGTTTAGCATGCATTTGTCCAGAAAAGGATGAGGTCGAATACTTCAAACTCACACAGTTACTTCAAACCACTTCTGTTAAGGCTGCCACTAGTAGAAGAAATCATCAGAAGTGGCACTTCCCATCTGTCACTTTATTCTGTTTTGTTTATACAGATGTATCTCTACTGGATCAGGTCAAGGTCCACAGGGTTCAGTCTGTGACCAGGAAAAAGTGCCCAGGGAATATAACGTAAGAACAGGTAGGCACATAGTGCATTCCTAGAATA
The DNA here is from genome assembly GCA_013397775.1 of Eulacestoma nigropectus. Lineage (NCBI taxonomy): Eukaryota > Metazoa > Chordata > Aves > Passeriformes > Eulacestoma > Eulacestoma nigropectus. The sequence goes on from VZTE01005528.1 coordinate 874,258, forward strand.
TACTACTAATCTCTGGCAAATTGTGGTCCAGCACTTTCTTAAGCCACAAAAAATCTTTGTTTCAATAGCCTTTGGTGGACAAATACATTGTATTTTCCTTCCATCTGGGGTTTTTAAATATGGGTGACTTTTAGCACAGTCAATAACATCCTGTGGCAATGAGCTTCATGAAATACTTCGGTTGTGTGATTGCAGCTCATTTTTATTTTTTTCCTTTTATCTTGTCTGACATCCACTAGTTTTTGCAAACTTCAGAAACACTTACTTCCTGTAAATCCGTTCATAGTTTTTAAACCACATATTTAATGTCTTTTTATTAATGAAAGTTTACTTTCCCTCATACCAGCAAAAATTTGTAGAATATGCTGAGTTGGAAGGGACCAACAAGGATCATCGAGTCCAACTCCTGGCCCTGCACAGAACACCCCAATAATCACACCCTGTGAGTGGTGGCCTGAGAGTGTTGTCGAAAGGCCTCTTGGACTCTGCCAGGGTGGTGCTGTGACCACTTCCCTGGGGAGCCTGTTCCAGTGCCCAGCCACCCTCTGGGTGAAGAACCTTTTTTCTGACGTCCCACCTAAACCTCCCCTGACACAGCTTCAGGCCATTCCCTCAGGTCCTGTCACTGCTCACCACAGAGAAGAGATCAGTGCCTGCCCCTCCTCTTCCCCTCACAAGGAAGTTGTAACTGCAATGAGGTCTGTCCTCAGCCTTCTCCAGGCTGACCAGAGTAAGTGACCTCAGCTGCTCCTCATACGGCTTCCCCTCCAGACCCTTCACCATCCTCATGGCCCTCCTTTGGGCACTCTCCAACAGCTTTGTATCTCTCTTACACTGTGGCACCTAAACTGCCCCCAGCACTCGAGGTGAGGCCGCCCCAGTGCAGAGCAGAGCAGGACAATCCCCTCCCTTGCCCGGCTGGCGATGCTGTGCCTGATGCCCCCCAGGATGGGCTTGGCCCTCCTGGCTGCCAGGGCACTGCTGACTCACGTTCAACTTGCCATCAACCAGGACCCCCAGGTCTGTTTCCATGGGGCTGCTCTCCCAGCATTTTGTATCCTGGTCTGTCTGTACACCCAGGCTTGCCATGTCCCAGGTGCTAGATGTGGCACTTGTCTTTATAATAAACTTCATGTGACTGGTGATTGCCCAGTCCCGCAGTTTGCCCAGGTCTCTCTGCAGGGCCTCTCTGCCTTTAACAGCTCTTCCCAGTTTAGCATTGTCAGCAAACTTGCCTCATATCCCTTTGAGTTCTGTATCCAAGTCATTTATGAAGATGTTTAAGAGCACTGGCCCTAAGATGAAGCCCTGTGGAACCCCACTAGTGACAGGTCACCAGCCTGATGCCATCCGACTCACTGTAACCCTTTGTGCTCAGCCCCTCAGCCAGTTGCTCACCCATCGTGTAACGTATCCACAAGGATCCTGTGAGAGACCAGTATCAAAAACTTTACTGAAATCCAAAGTTTTACATCACTCATCTTCCCTTGATCAGCTATGTGGATTACCCTGTCATAAAAGAAGATTAAGTCTGACATGTGGTATTTTTCCCTCATGAACATGTTTTGGCTGTGACCAATGAATGTGTTGTCCTTCAGGTGTTTTTCAATACCTCACAGAGTAATCTCCAAAATTTTATCAGTCACTGAAGTGAGACTGTGACAGGCCTGTAGTTTCCAGGCTCATTCTTCTTGCCCTTCTTGGAAACAGAGGCAGTGTTAGCAGCTGCCAGTCAGTTGGGACCTTTCCAGATTCCCAAGAGTATTCAAAAATCAGTGAAAGAGGCCTTGTAGTTGATACCAGTCAGCTCTTTAAATATTCTCAGATGAATCTAATTAGGCCCCATAGATTTACAGGGATCCAGCTGGAGCAGCAGATCCTGCAGAAGTTCATGTCTCTGTGAAGTGATCATCCTCATGCTGTAACAGGCCAATGTTACTTATGCACTACCTTTTGCTATTAATGTATTTTAAAAAACTTTTTATTAGCCCCCACAATACTGCCCATCTTCAACTCCAGTTGAGCTTTGGCCACACAAATTTTCTCTCTAGAGTGGCAAGCAGCATCTTTGTATCTCAAATCATAATTAAAATAATTACTGAAATGCAAATTAGAGAATACTTAAAATGTGGTGTTGGGGAGTATAGTGGTAATGTACATTATTTCTCCTTCCTGCCCAATCTTGTTTTGATGGCTCAATACTAGGAAAAATACTTGGTTTTCCTTGCTGCTGTTGAAGGCTTCTTGTTAAACTGTAAAAATATGATTGTGGAACTTCTAGATATATGTCTTTTGTCTTCCATTTTGAAGTATTTTGAATATTTCTAGCACTGCATGAGGAGGAGGGGGGCAGGAATCAAGGAGATCCTGTTCTGCTTGTGCGCACAAAAGCAGAGATGAGGGATTTTACATATTTAACAAAGACTTGCTTGTTTTTTCATAGCATTTGGTAGTCATTGTTTTAGTGTGAGAGAGGAGGAAACTCTTTGACAGTGAAATTCCTCTCCTTTCTTGCAGCTCAGGTTTGGTTTCTTAATTGCTGTATTATCATCAGCATCACCACTCATCAGCTCTGCCTGCAGATGGTGAGACCTGAGTTGCCAAGCTGGTGAGCTGGCCAAGGAGTTGCCAAGTCCTCCTCCCTCCCAAACCAAAAGATTGTTTCCCTTCCCACCAGCTTTATGACTGATGAAATTTCAGTAGGACTTATTTGCAGGGCAAAATGTCACTGAGGAGTCTGCTTGGTACTAGATGACCTGTGTACTGTCCCTCCAGGTTATGACCTGGTGGCCACTGGTGGGCTGTGGCTAGGCTGGACCCAGGTACAGCGGGGTGGAGATGCAGGAGATGACCACTGTGACTTTGAGAGAGACTATAACAGATAACCACCATGGCCCCTGCAGCTGGCACAGCTAGTGGTGACTGCTTTCAGGAGGCTACTGCTGTCATCTTACTTACTACCATGTCTTTGACTGGGTCATTACCCTCCTGTCCCTCTTACTTTTTGAGGGTTTTTTTTTTTATTTTTGGATAAAGGCTCAACTGTAGGTAAATGGATCTATGCAGTTGCAGAAAAAGCTTTTCTGTTGCTGAAGGATAGCAAATGGGTAGATAGAAGTGACTGGTTCCTTGTCCACACGCAGCAAGCTGTAGTCTTTTGGTCACAAAGGTGACAGGATTTACCAGGCAGCTGTCTTTGCCGTGGACTAGTGTACTTTTCTCTGCAGTGCAATCCACGCCCCTGGAAGCAGACTCTGTCCTATTACTAAGCAAAAAAGCTTTGTAATTCCACTTGAAAGAAAGGTGCCAGACCAGGGCACATCCACTGACTGCTGATCTTACCTCTCTGAGCTGTTTAGCAGTGCAGGTGAGCTAAGTGGCACAGAAAGCAACCGCTTTCCATAGCTTATGCTCTCCATGGGATCCGCTGCAATGCTTTTAAGGGACAACAGAGAAACCCTCTAATATCTGATGAAAGTACAGTCTTCTTCAGACTGTGCCAGTTAGTTAGCAATGAATTTGTTCTTTTAAGAAGCTTTAGACTCCCCACCTGTATGACTTTTGTAAACTGGTGAACTTACTTCTTTATAACAAAATTGAAAGAACTTTCCATTGTTTTCTGGGATGCTGTTGGGAGAGTGAGCGTCACTGGGTCACTGCTCTCAAGGTCTCCAGTCCCAAAAATAAAATAAAGTGGAAAATAAACTCATGCAGAAGACTTGCTCTAAGGAGAGTCATTCTTTCATAGCAGGAAAACCACTCTGTTCTCACAGGGTTACTGAGCAATGTAACTGTATTATTGTCCTGCTTGAGAGCCGTGGGTAGGGAGGCTTATTTAGACACCAGATCTTCTGGTATAATTTTTTTGTGACTAATTCAGCGCATAGTAAAAATCACAAGTGAGCAGGCTGCTGGTCTAAGGATTTTTTTCACTATTACAGGTAGCTTTTTCAGATACCGTACTAGAGGAGGGCATTAGTTTGTGCACAAACATTTCTGCTTTTCATATCGAAAAACTCAAAATGCTAAAACCTAGATGCATTCAAGGTCCTGTAAAGGCATCACTTCACCCCAAGTGAAGTGAAAGCATCATGGATTATAAATGTCATGTGACTTGGGCATATAATCCAAGAGGCAGGTTTCATCATTTTCCTCATCAACTTTATGAGCTGGTGGAGAAAGCAGGCAGGCTCCTGCAGTGGATAACTTGGAGCACTCACTAAGTTTTGACCCCAGCTCTTGGGAGGAGCTCCATCTCTTCCCCTCCTGGACAGAGGAAGGCCTCCATAATTTTAAAGTTGAAGCTGAGCATTAGAGACCTGAAAACTTCTTGGTTAGGAAACAACCCATACTTAACAACATGCATCTTTTTTGGGTGCTAGACAGCGATGCCTGAAAGAGCCAGACTCAATGCCTAGTTGGCAGTGTGACTTCCTTACTCCTCTTGCTGACCAGAAAGGTGGCTAAGTAGCCAGTGTGGACCCCTCAGCATCCCATGATGACCTGCTCTGGCAGGGTGTAGAGCACCAAGTGACCAGGGCCATGTCCCACATTCCTGCCTTGCTCCCAGCAGGTAGATGGGTAGAAATTGACCCAAGGTGCCGCTGGCTGCCTTAACCTGCTCATTCCTGTCCCTCTGTGCCCTTGGCACCAGTGGCTCACAAGCCATTGCAGGAAGCAGCAGAGCTGTGTAACCCCTTGTCCTGTGCAGTTTGCTTTTGACAGCTACGACAGCCAGCAGAGCTTTGGCTTCAGATGTAGTGTAATGATTAGTGTAACACGCAAATAATAATTTTGTTGTAACATCTGCCATCCTCTCGGGGTGAGGCTGTGTGTTTTACCTGTGGGCTGACAGTTGTTGGATGCATTTCGTTAGGTTCCCAGACACACCCTGGTTTCTGTATAATTGATGTGCTTATTAAAAAGGAAACAGAAAAACCTCTTCTGTTCCCAATACCTGATTTAATAATAAACTCTCATTTCTGTTTGTGAACAAGTCTTTTTTCACAATGCTGATCTCACACCTTTGGCTATTATAGTCTGCAATTACGAAAGTAGAAGATAATTCTTGTTGGCCATTGAAAATACAGGAGAAGAGTTTTGCAATTTTTATCTTTTTGCTGCTTTGTATGGGAGAAACATGCTGAAAATCTGCTCCCTTAAAACTAGCAGTTTCATCTTTTAAAAAAACACGAAACAACCCAGTTTCTTGCGCTAGGTGGCAGTGTGGATAGTTCAATGGGAAACTTGCTTTATTTAGAAAAATCATAAGATTGATGATAGAAAGTATTCAGCTTAAAATAAAAATCACTTTCTAGTGAGGGCAAAATCATTTTTCATTGCTTGTCCACCACACATTTTTGCTGCGGAAAAATGTGTGTTCCAGATCTGAAAAGCTTGTGTAGGAGGTGCCAGTTTTCAGAGTTGCAAATTACTGCATTTTTCTCCTTTTCATTTCCTCCTCTTACATCTCAGAAGATATGAGGTCTTGCAGGCCTGAGCGTTCATCTGCACACTTCTAAAGATGTGTTGCTGCTGTCCTGCAGACACAAGCCTGAGGAGGATTCTGCTGAACTAAGAGGGACAATTGCTAGATATTGGCAAGTATGCTGAAATTACTGGCTATGACTACACATTACTGGTCAAGGGTTAGCAGTGGCTGAATACATGTATCAAGTTGCAGATACCTTGAAGGAATTTTATCAAATTATCAAAATTAAGCCATAATTAAGAAAAATATGGCATCCTCCTATACAGGTGAAATATTAAGCACAGTAGATAAACTTAGTTAAATCAGGATGCTTGTCCCACACTTGAGTGCCAATGTGAGAGTAAAATTCTGGAGACCACTGGCAGTCTTTTATTGAAATTCAGTAGTGCTGCTTTACATTGAAAGAAATTGAAGGGCAGACCTGAACTGAGACATGGTATCTAAAGGTCTCCTCCGACTAGATGGTCATGAGCTTGTTGGATGCTGGGAAGGATAATGGTCCCTGTTCTGAGCCATTTATGCCAAGGCATGGGTCTCTGAGATGGTGGGGTTTGTGCTCCCACATTTTCTCTTTAGTGAGACCTGTTTACCAGAAGAGAGAAGGGATTTCACCTAGAAAGAAAGTCTAGATAATCAGTGACGAATCCACTTGCATTTATTTTGAGTTAGGAAAAAAAGTTGCTATCAGGTGTAAGAAACTGCTTCTACTCAGCTTACCTCTTAGGTATTATTAGAAAAAGTGCCACGCAGGCACCTCTGCAGAAAACTTAGATTTGTTTTAGATGTGTAAAAGTGTATTATCACCAAGTGTTTTGTGGTATGTCCTTTAGCTCTCATACATCATGCAAATAAGACATTAAGATTAGTGATTTGAGACCGATTATCAGAAAGGTTGTAAGGTAAAGCTAATTATGTTGCTAGGGGAGAGAATTATGAAACCTTTAATTGCAAATAGGTATCCAATACCCAGATGCTCTTACACTAAAGTGACAGCATCTTTCCATGGCTTGTGCTATCTGTATGAGATAAAAGTATAAAAGATAAAATAATAATCATAAGAAAACCCCAGACAATCAACAGCAGGAATAAACTGTGGCTTGCAGACTATCAAACCTGACATCTCTTAATTAACACATGTACTGTTATGTGTGTCTGTATAACAGAACGTTTCAAATATAAATGCACCTTGCTTCTGTAAAAATTCTGAGAAGAGAGCAAACATGTTTGGGAAAAATAAAATCATTTGATTGATGTTCTTAATGTATTTAATATAAAATACATTTTATTGGTTTAAATATATTAAATATATTGAAATATTTTAAATATATGTAATATAAAAGTGTTTTAATCCTTAAGGTCAGTTAACTAGAAATGAAATGGTCAGACTGCTGAGCTTAACAAGCTTAGTTTTGTATTTGCAGGCTCCATAGTCTTTCCTTGTCTTGTTCAGATGTCTGCTGCTTAACACACTGCATTATTTCTTAATATGAATACAACTCAGAGTTTGTCCACAAGTGTATGCTATTGGAATGAGTAATTATTTTCTATTGTCCATTGCTCCTTGCCTATTGTTTATTAAGCTTCTTAATATAAAGTTTCTTAGGTGGAAATTGCTCTGTGGTGTAGCCACTTAGATACTCAGATGCAGATTATGTTTCTTTCAGGCAAAGAGAACAAATTGAGTGACATTTACTTGCCCTCCCTAAATGATTGTAAGGGGCACTGCTGAGGATTGGTCTGCATTCAGTGCCTTGAATGAAAATTTACAAAATGCTGGTGCTCTGTCACAGCAGTGTCTTCCTGGGCAGTGATTTAAAGTGTATCTGTGAGAAGACATGGCGGGGAAGCCCAGATGTTATGAAGGAATTTCTTATGCAATTGCTCTGCTTTGCCTGAATAGGGAAGCTAGAGGACTGCGTAAAACAATTACCGCTTGTACATGAAACTCTGATCTTGCTGCTCCATCTTTGTGGTTGAAAAAGGGCTGTCTTCTAAGTACAAGATAACTGAAAACTTAGACAAAGATTAGGCTCTTGCTGAAGAAGCACGTCTCATCTAAGCAGAGCTTGTGACTGCAGCCTCAGCTAACCTTTCTGACGATCCTGCAAGCTGCTGGGCAGAGAGTTGGTACTAGTCTGTGGTTCGGCTAGTACCTGCTCTATTCTCACCCCTGCTTTAGCTCTATTGTATGTGTCTCTGCCACAGTTCACAGCCGTGCTGAAAGTTGCCATCCTTTATTCTACTAATAAAATTGGACTTCGAGCCATTTAAAAACTGTCACTTTTTTGCTTAACTGTTAAACTAACTGATGATGTGGTTTAAACAAGGGTACACTTCATTCTGCTATAATCATGAGAAGATACTGAGTTACTTATTTTAAATGTCTAGGATTTTACTTAAATACAGAACAAACCAATCTCTAGCCTTATCTTGTTTTGAGATAGATAACGAGGTTAGTGCCACAACATATCATGTGGTCAGATTAGTGTACATACATCTAAGTGTCCAGCTGTGCTTCTGAAATGAATAAGCAGTGACAAGTTTCAGAGCAAAAATTAGAAAAGATATTCTGGGTAAAGAGAATGCAGGTAGCTTAGTAATAAACTGCACAACATGTCCTAGTTTTAAAAAAAATAAATATGGAGAAAAGATGCTTCAGTTTTCACCTCATACAAACCATCTGTTTTCTCTGCCTGTCTTGTATTTGAAAAGGATAACAAAAGTAGTATGTATTACTTTTTCTCTTCTCCTTTTTTTAGCAAAAATAAATAAATAAAAATACACATCCTTTCTGCTCTGTTTCTCTTTCACGATCTCCTCTACCAGTACATTATTCGCGCTGTATCCAGTATAGCAGAATATTTCTGGATGACCATTTCCCCAAGGCTGTTTATTAAGAATTATTGCCCTTTATTTCACACTGTGGTACTAAACAAACAAACAAGCAGAAAACTCAACCTCTCCTTCCAGCTGGGAGTTACAGCTGACCTTAAAAGTGAGCTAGCAGTGCCAATGAAAAGACTGTGGTCTACCAAAGATAAATGGAAATGCATACATGCTATATTATGAAAGTTACAGAAAATTGGGTAATAACTGGTTTATATTATACTGTAACCACTGGGCTGAATGTGGTTAAAGTCAAGTATATTTCTGTGAGTAAGAGAAGAGGAATTTGTTGACGGGAACAATTGTTAAATGTCAGTGTCTTCATAGGGGTAAAAGGAAGCTTGATTTGTGCAGCTGTGTCTCGCTGATAGGACATCAGAAGTGAAGCCTCTGTAGGGAAAGATTGAGTTATTGCAAAGAAAACTCTGCCCAGTACTCTCAGCACAGTTTTTAGAAAATTTTCTTGATTAAATACTGGTTGAATTAGTTTGAACTGAGAGGAACATACAGTTTCCTGAAGAGGTAGACATAATGCTGGGAAATGAGATTTGTAGTCCTTTCATCCGTTGATTATTCACCATTTGTCAGTAAATAAGATTGATATTACTGCCAGGTTTTACACTGGCCTTAGCCAGTTCTGCCCTCAATAGTTGAAGTTGTGCTGAAAAACATACATTTTCCAGGTAGAGCAAAAAACAGATACACCTTCTTATTTTACGTATTGAGTCTTGGACTGCTTAATGGAAAAGGGTCACACTTTGCACAATACTAGAGGCATCTGCAGCTGAAATGCTTTGGCCAGAGAGGTTGACCAAGCTTAGGAAGCAAGTAACAGAGTTTACAACTTTGACTTCTCTATCTGGGAGAAATTTTGTCTGAAAATTCTGGTTTCACTTAATGAAGTTCAATCATTCAGTCAATTTTTGGGCAATTAAACCATTTTCAGAGTGGGTTACGCACCAAGAAACAGACCCATATGTATGAGGTTAGCCACAGTATTCACGTGGGAGCTCACAGCAACTGCTCTGAACCTGGGCTCAACTCTGCTGTGAATTTACTGAAATGGCTGCTTATCAGTTGGCATGGGTCACTGCTTTCACATTTTTACTGCTAATGCCTGGGAAAGTTGGGTGTTTGTGCATCCTGTGCTTGCCTATTGTTAATACTCCCTGTGACATTCTGCAAAATCGTGGGGAATAATAATACCTTGTGCTTGCTGTGAGCTTTCAGTTTATCAGCTCCCTGTATCCCCTGGAATAAAGCTAAAGGAAATGGCTGGGCTGCAGACCTGGGCTGGAGGGCAGGATGGGGCAGCCCAGGCTTTGGTTTGGGGAATATGCATATGAACGCTGCCTTCAGCAGGTCCCAGCGCTGCAGGCTGGTCTGGGAAATAAATTACTCAATTACTAAACTGGCAGTGTCTCTTTGTGGGCGTTTTTGCTGCTGTTTTCACTCCCTAAATGGGCCTGTGGTGAGATCTTAACCATCTTGCAGGAGCAAAGGCAAGGCACTGCAAGCTAGTAGTGGTGCAGACCACGAGCTGTGTGGGAGCAGCCATCATCGCCTGTGAAGCTTGCTGCCCTGCATCTTGGGAGGCTTACAGATCTTGGTATTTGGGTAAAAATTCAGAGGCTTTTAGGAGTGTTAAAGTCTAGCATGTTACTAGCATAACTGCTTGAGTGGATTCCTGCCTTTTGAAAATCAAACAGGGTCCTCGCTATTCCATTAAGTCTTGCCATTGTTAGCTGACTAGTCTCCATATTCGCATAGAAGATGTTCCTGGCAAAAACTGCCTATCTCTTGGCTTGCAACACAGCTGCCTATCCTGTTTTGCTTTGAATTGCGTTGGTTGGGAATATTAGGCAGTCTGCTGTAGCACCTGAGATATGGGAGCAGACCTGCCAAGAGCAGAGGTATTTTCCTGTTTACAGCTGTATAGAGACTCAGAAATTTTCTGACAAAAGTTTGCTAAAACTAGCACTAGCACAAGGCTGCCACAGGTCATTGTGAGGCATTTTGATTTTGTAATATACATAAGTAACAGTCATTTAATCAACAAATCTGGCAAGATCAACAACAAGACTGATTAGGACATAAAGAATAGACAATAAATAAAAAAACTAATAAATAATCTCATCTGGGATTAGAGGTTGGTGTGAGAGAGTTGGCAGGAAATAATTAAAACACATTCACTAGGAGATTTGTTTACCTTTTATTCCTGTTATTTATTCCTCCTACTTTTCACTAATGCAAATTTCCGCCCATGCTGTGACTATCAGCTGGTGCAAAACACAGCTGAGGGATAGTAAGAAGCGTGATGTTTATTCCTCCCCTACTCCCTTTAGCGGTTGCTTTGTAGAGGTATGCAGTGCTATGCCCACTGATGATTTTAGCAAATTTGGGAATAAACTGTGTAGGTTCCACCTGATTGGGAGCAGATACCACATTCCTTGATACCAAAGCTGAAAATAAAAAAGGTCATTGATTAGTGTTGCACAATTAGGTTTTAAGTGTTGTGGTTGGAATGTTAAAAGTGAATTTTTACTGTCATTAATCACTCTTTGGATGTTGAAGAGGGCAACGTGGTAAGGTTTTTAATGAGGTCATTTTCTGGAACTGTGAAACTTTGTTTAAAAAGAAAAAAACTATTTTTTGTTGCAAATGTGATCGCCATTGGGGTGTGTTGGAATAACTTTTGTTCTTGTGGAAACCATCTTTTGTTCTGAAATAATCTGTGTTGGTATTCTGAAATCTAGTGCTGTTTTTCTTTGGGGTCAGGTTTTTCCAAGTTCCTTTATACACAGATAAAGCTGTGCAGCTGCCACTCAGTGATACCACACAGGATTGCAGTTGCACTGTGGAGAGCGTGTCCCAGTTTTGGAGATGAGCTCTATTCAGTAGCAGCAGTTCATCGTGGCAAGACCAAGTGCTTCTTAGTGCTGCAGAGAAAAGAGCTCAAGAATCTGTCATCCTCATCGTGAGTGATAATACAGATGAGCACAGTGGCTCGTGGAACATGCTACAGTACTTTCCTCTGCATGATGAATGGATGGGACTAAAAATGTTTCTGAAGGACTGTCCCAAGTATCTCATGCTGCTTGTTGTCTCTGATTGTCCTCCCTTCAGAAATGGGCAAATGGCGTAACATCTAATTTCTAAGTAACTACAAAGCTCAGCCTGCAATAGTTATTTTTCTGGAACTAATGCCTTTAAAGTTGTTCACAGGTAGAAATTAATTACGCCTTTAGACAGCAGTTGTCTCTTTCCATCATCAGTTAACTCTAACTTGCAGTATTTATCAACACTTTTTAATAAGATGAAATTTATATTTATATATAATATTCATATGCACAGAGTAGCAGTGATTCCTAAAGGTTTTTTTAATGTGTGTTATCATCATTGTTGCTTTGAATGCTATTTTGTTATTGCAGCAATGTAAATACAGATTAATCTCGTGGCTTCTGGGAGGGGCTGGCTGTTGTCTTCACAGGTCTAGAGAGTGTAGGGAGTGATTTCTGCTGTTCTGTCCCACCTTGCCTCAACAACCTGTGTGCTGCTGAGAATGAACAAAATGTTCTCTCCACAGTTGCATTCCTTCTGCCACTGTTCACTGCTGCCAAGTCAATAAAACCAAAGTGGAATTTTCTAAAGCTGCCTTTTTTTTTTTTTAACCTTTAATGCTTTTTGCTTTCCGAGCAGAGAGCTGCTGACGCCAAATGTTATACCTGTTCAGGTTTTGCCTTCCCACATGCTTGCTAATTGGCACTTTTGGGAATGTTTGTTTCTGCAGCTTTTTTTGAGTATAGCAGCCACATGTAAAATCTTTCAGGAGGGGAGGAGATGGAGTGGTGTTCCCATACACAGCTGTGTTTATTTCCGTATAAGCTAAAAACTGCCCAGCTCCAAAATACACAGCTATAAAGGGAGCACCACCAGAGCAACCATAGGTCACCTTATATATGGAGTCAGGGTTTATGTGCCTGTCCTGCAGCAAGGCCAGCTGCCTCAAGCTCTCAGCAGAGAGAGGTAAACGCCATGAAGAGCAGTGCATTTGTTGGTGTCGCTGAGCTGATAGGGAGATGATGGTGGGAGGCACCTGAAACCTTGATGCATCTCTATAGCTTTTGTGTGAGGCCAATTCCTACTTGAGACAAAAAGCCCATTAGTTATGGACCAAGAAATCTTGCTGTCAAACACTGATGCTAAGAAATTTGTTTCAACTGGTTTTTATGCTACTCCTTTCCCTGCAGGTGGGAGCTAGATCACAGAGAAGGATGTTCACATTTCTTGCAGCTCTGGTAGTCCCTGCTGTAATTTGATTATCAGCAGTTCTCCAAGTAAGCTTTGAAAGTCCTTTGCTGCTTCTGCAAGTCCTGCAACAAGCTCCCTAAGGAAAATGAAGGACGAATACCACTGAAAATCTGCAGTCTACTTTTTATGTCTGCCACTAAGTTAACCCTTCCTATTCCTGTCACACTTTTTCAAAAATGTATTCTGGTATCTGAGTTATAATACAATAAAATAACCCTGATTTTGTTATGTTACTCTGCAGTATGTTAAGCCCCCATGTATTTATTTACAAAAATTAAAAAAAAAAACAAACAAACCAAACCTACCCACCACAAATTTTGGCAGCAATCATAGCTACCTAGTTATTATTTTAGAGCAACTGTTGATATGTGATTTATGCACCAAAAACCAAATACTACAATTCTCTTAAAATCAGCTGAGAGTTGGTTCTAGTTAAGCAAACAGAGAGATACATGCAAAGGTTTGAGGTCTAATGCTGCAGCTACAGGACTTAAGGATAAAATTTGCAATCATCCACTTCTTTGTTCACTCTCAGCTGCAAGCACTGTTTGCAGTGTAGAAGTTGGTGTGACTTGGCACATCAGTTTGTGAGGTGCATGGTGACCAAATTTTAGACCTGTCCATGTCTAAAATTAACTTTTAACTTTTGCTTTCCTAATTTTAGTGGGAGTGAAGACAATGTAAACAGAAGAAGTTTTCATAGGAGTTTTGCTGTTTATGTGCCATTCAGCTTTCTTAAAATTGGCCCTTAAAGAACATGCCTTACTTGACAGTTGCTGATGAAAATAGCGCTTGTCTACATGCCCTCAAAAGCTCATGTGCCTAAGCTATCATATGATGAATTTAGGTATATTTATAAGGAAACTAATGCTGGTTTTCACCCTTTAAGAACTTTATTTTGATGTGTGACCTAGCTAGTATTTCCTTTCTTGGAAAGGTCCTATTTTCATAGCAATTGTTCAGTATGATGGTGGCAGGTAAGAAGCATACCAGTGTCATCAGAGAACTGAAAATAACTTTCATCTGGGTTTGTATTTCTTCTCCCAATTATGACTAATTAATTCTGTAACTAAAAATAATTAATATATAGCAAAAAAAATTAATATATAGCAAAAATAAATCATTTAAATTGTAATACTCTGTTACATACATAAATATAGTCTGCTTCTTAAATCATATTTTTAAAATAATAATTCACACAGTGTTCATTTCCCTTTCCAAGGTGTGTCTTCTGCAAGCTAAGCATTGTTTGCCTGATGTTTCTTCTCTTTTCTCTTTACATTTTTCGGGTGAAGCAGATACATACTGTGTTGGAAATACTGTCCTGTTTACAAGAAGTATTTTGTATTGCCAATTCTGTTCTGGTAGAGGTAAACTGTAGCAGGTTTTGTGCCTGTACTTGTGTAGTCTTGGAAAATTGGATCATGTTCTTCTCAACAAGGTGTTTCCCCAGCTTAAATGATTTGCAGACAGCTTCCCACCTTGATGGCATCCTTCCTCCCCCAAAGAGGAACTGCTTTTTTGAATAGAGAAATACAGAATATTTCTAAATACTGTGCAGTCTGATATCTTAAATCTATTATCTACCCTATTGCTTAATGGCAAAGGAATATGCCCTTTGTATAAGTATGTATATACAGTATATGTGATGGCATTTAGATGTAGGGAATGGAAAATGAACTGTTTACCTAATGAAAATTTTGCCTGCTTACATGTTTTCAGCTTTTGAAACTTCACTGCAGGCTAACATCAGCACGCAGCCTTCGTTTTGTTCATTTTCCTGGCAACATTTTGATACTGGATGTACGTTTTTAGAACCAAAGGGCAAAACATGGATTAATAATTAGCAAGACATATGTCCACAGACGTCCAGTTGTAACCTCTGTGCTTGCTTTTGCTATTGTATTGAAGAGAGGGAGGAAAAAAAGGCCATTCAGTACAGCACAGAAGAGCAACAAGTAAACACTAGTATTTCCTCATATGGTGATTAAATAGCTTTAGAAACTTAAGAAATTAAAAGGCGGAGGAGGACTTGAAAAGGTCTTTAATCCTGTCATGTGGTGCTGCTTTGTAATGGTTTTGGTTGTCTATTATTTTCCGTTGCAGTAAAAATATAAAGAAGTGTAACAATTTCTGTTGCTTGCTTTTAGGCACTGGACTTGTTGCTCCAAGGAATGGGAGCAGATAAAAATTAGGGCTGATTAGCCCCAAGTGAGGTGCATAGATCTTTGGTGACAGAAGAGCAAAAATAAGCAGCTCCTCTAAATAAGTAAGGTGGGAAAAGGGAAATTCAGCCTGTTTTAAGAAAAAAGCTAGGGAGAGAACATCTGCTTTAAGAGCCCTCTCCGATAAGAACTTTTCGCAAGATTTAAAATCAGTAAAGATTAGCTGTATTGTCAAAAAGGGTTATTTTTAGACTTTGTCAGGAAATTACTGTGGCTGCAGAAGGGACCCTTAAGTTCTGCTCAGACTGAAAAAAACAGAACCTCAATCTTGAAAATATTCCTTTTTATCTGACTGGGCCTGCCCTTGTTCAAATTCAGTTTCTGAACTGAATTATGCATGGAATGAGGGAAAAGGGGGCCAGGTATAAATAAATTGTATATTTTCTGTTTTGCAGTTCTTCCAAGAAGATAGATGTATGTGCTTGTAAGCTCTGTATTGATTAGTTCACTGTGGCTGTGTGTTTATCAGAAATCCATGGGCACTGGGGCTGGGGAGAGCTCAAAGTATGGCTTAGTTTTCTGGGGAATCAGCATGTGAAGGGGAATAATCCGAACAAAGAAAGTGCCCTTCTGCTAGGACCTTTGTGATATGGTTTGAGGAGGGGCATTGATAATTGTGCTCTCAAGATAATACAAGTGAATATGAGCCATTCTTTTGTTACTAAGAACATCTGAATTAGTTTTAGTTTTATTTACACCACATAGTTTCCTGCTTAGGACTTGCTTTCTGTAAAGAAACACATGAATCACATTGAAGATGCATTGTTTCAGTGACAATCCTGCTGTGTTGCTCTTCAGAAGCTCAAGTTCTTGCGTTGCTTTTTTTACCAGAATTTGGTTCGTTGTGCAAGATGCACTGCCATCTATTTGTCTGTTTGCTCATATGGTGACTGATAAAAATATGCCTTATTTTTTCTTTATTAATGTTCTGCTATCTAATAAGAGATCAAGCAGAAAGACTAAAGGCAACATATTAATGGATCTCCATAGAAAGGTATAGTTTTTGCAGATTATGGTGGACTCAATCCACTGACTCAGGGTTATAACAGAGTGAGTTTCAGATCCATACACCATTTGGGGAATTACAGATTCAATTCTAACTTGACACGTGCTGTAAGATATAGATGGCCCCTTGTTTGTTGATTGTTTCAGCTCATGTCAGCGCTGAGATACAGTTTTGGCCGACAGACAGTGTGAACGAAGGCTGAGTTTATTTGGATGTGACTGACAGAAATGAGAGTCAGCACTGCCAGCCTCGATGCTGCACATGGCAGTCGTACCACACACGTCCCAGCAGCCTGTCAGCATCTCTACTGCCTGGCACCCTGTGGCACAGCAGTGGTGTGCCTCGTGCCAGTAACCAGATGCAGGGCTTAAGATTACAGTTTTCGGGGGAGAGACATAATTCACTGAGTCCTGGCTTCCTAAGGTGAAAATTTCTTGTGCAGTAAGTTGATCAGCACACTTTTGTCTGCACTGGACTCTTGCTACTGTACATCTGTTTGAAAAAGATGGGGAGCGTGAGCATGAGAAGATGCTGTGAATAATTAATACAAGTGTTAGTTCACTCTCTCACTGAGAAGGAGGAAGACAGGTTATATGAACTCAATGCTGATTTGAATTGCTCGGATTAAATTACAAAGTCCCAGAGCATTAGGAACAGGTTGTTTTCATGTTGGTTTGATCAGGCTGCAGAGAGGAACATCCCCAATGAGGGACAAGTGCATTGCCCCAACTTGTGGTCCCCTCCTTTGGGTGGGTAAGTTCCCTGCAGGTGTCCACACGTAGCAAAATGGTTTTGGCTGCATGCAATGCAGAGGCTGTGTGACACTTGCCTGACAAGCTGACAAGTCTTTCTCTGTGAGCTGTTGAGCAGGAAGAGTATGGACATACCCAGCTAGACTGGCTCCATCATGCTCCACTGCATCTGCTGCCAGATGGTCTCCTCCTGGTTCATGCCAGCTCCAAATCGAATTGTTAGCATGGTTTGGTGACTCTGCTTGCTCAGTACCAAGAGGCCATATGGCATGTGGTGGGGTGGAGGAGCAAACACCTCTGTCAGGTTTTTGCTGCTGTGATATCCTGCCTCCCTCTTGACAGAGTCTGCAGGCTTGCAGTCCATAGGCTGTGATGTGGACATATGGTGACTTTGGAGGCAGGACAAGGGAAACCTCTTCACCCTTGGAATGAATGTGGAAAGCCTCACAAGAGATGGTTTGTGGCTTAGGGAAGAGGTTAAAAAATTGTGCACACGTGCTGGCTGTTTCTGAGGGATTGCTGTGTGATGGAGCAGCCTGGAGGACGTGTGGAATGTGTTCCCTGGCCATGCTGAACCTGTGGGGTTGTGGTCTCAATAGAAGAGTTGTGGCAGGTAGGTTCCCCCTGTATTTTCTGAAGGGCCACTTCAAGCAGCTTGAAGAGAAATGGGCCCATGTTAGTACTGAGGTTGTAGACCCAGTCTGGCACTTGGGGATGAGTGTTGGCAGTGTGGGCTATAGGCAGAGTCTAATGGAGAGTGAGACTTCAAGTCCTGTGTTGTAAACTGGGAAAAGTGAGAGCCTGGCCTTTGCAATATTGTCTCCTTGCCCCTACAATTTTCCACTTTCATTGTGGAAAAAGCCTATAATTTCTCTGTCCATGTAAGGTTGATACCACAGTCCCCATATTAGTAGTAAAAAAAAAGAAAAGAGATACCAGGATTTGGGTATTATTGTAGGGGAGGAAGCGGCATTTAGGGCTAGATGGGGACAAAGCTTACCTGCTGGAGCTTTCTCAGGTAAAGATACACCTTCAGCTGGGGTCACAGGTGACTAGTTACTTGGACAAATGCTGCTAGACCAAAGTATGTGTCTTTAAACTTGCCAACTGTCCCATATCGTTGCCCTTTCATCATATCAGATTTATGGCTTGTCTGATTGTGTATAGCATCTCAGACCTAGAATCAGAAGAGACAGACTGAGATTTGACTGTCTGCCTCTAAATATGTTTCATGCTTGTGCCATTACATGTGAAATGTCACTGAAGACTAAATACATGGTTACTTTATAGAAGAGTTAGACTTGTCTATTTATCAGAGTTTGTGCCTTAAAATCCTTGCAGTTTGTCTTAGATGGAAAGTCTAAACAAGATCACAGTCCATTTCATAAACTGTTTATAAACATCCTTGATTGGTTTGTTCATCTCAGCCTTCAAGTTTGTCTACCTGTAAATTCTCTTTGAATAAGTGAATTAATTTTAAATTATGGGGATCTGCATATGCGTTTTTCCAACTGTTGTTCAACTTTTAATGTTTAAAGATAGAGTGAAAGGGATGCTGTGTTTCGTCCTGTCCCACTGAGTGAACAGATGTGACGGGTAGTTTATATACATGCTGTAGAGAAGAAGGTGGAACTGTTTCTTGTCCCAGACAGAGCAATTCCAGGGTTGGCAGCTCTGGGAGGCCACAGGTATACTGCCAGTAGCATGCATGCATCATCCCCAACATGCATTCATTCCTCTCCCAACTTTTTGGAAGCCTTTTTGTTATTCATGCTGGATTTCAGTCTTTGTCAGAGCAGATAAAAATGCCGCTCAGCACACATTTCATTTCCCTCTTGGAGAATGATCAGGCTGAACTATTTCAAGCCATAGAAGTCTCATCCCTCCTGCTTTTCCATAAGAAAAATGTGGATAGCCCAGTTGCATCCTTTGGGCTCCCTGTCACAGCAAGCATTACAACCCATAGCAATATCATACTGACTTGAATTCATGTACTTTTATGTGACTCATTATTCACTGGCATAAATAAAAGGGAGTGTCTTCTACATCATCCATTAGGAATTTCAGGTATAAAAAAAAAGTTGTTTTTTTCTACCTTGGACTGCCTTTCTTTTTCTAGTTGATTTTTTTTCTCTAATATAAACAGAAGTTGGTTTCTGAGTTGCAGCACCATGCAGTCTTCTGAAGGTGGGTTTTTTTTTTCCTTCCATAATGTAACATTATGACAATGATGTTGTCAGGAATGACTTCCAAAAAAGATGGGTGGTCTGAGAATGCTCGCAGGGTGTGGGGGGCCTTGCAGCACTGTGGGATGGGTGTCGTCCAAACACACCTGTCTGTGTTTAGGCTCAGATCATGTGAGCAAAGATCAAGCTCGTGCATATTAGACAAGAGCCACCAGGTCATCAGACTGTAGTCCAGTTCCGTGTGGACAGGATGTCCTCCTTACTACAAGTGACAAAAGCATGCCAACTATGATTTACAGAATCCATACAAAGACTTCCTTTTACTAATGAGTGGTGATCCTGATAGTAAGAAAACAGCAAGAGCTGCCATTTCTGGCTGACAGTGAGTCTGCTGGATCTCTGAGAACAGGTATGGTCACCAAAAGTCCACTTGGCTGACCTGGTGTCTTTTCAGATACTTGGGAGGGCTGTGTCAAACCTCTGGCCTATACTAGGGAAAGCTGCTTGTGCTTGCAGGTAAATTCTGTTTTGTCTTAACTGCTTGACAAGAATTATTAGAACTGAGGTTTTCCTTCCCACATACTAGCTAGTTGTTACAGCCAAGTTTGGTTACACTAACAAAATTGAATTTTGTAAGATTGTTCTTGCAGACAACTTTTTATTAAGGTGCTGTTCATGACCAGGATTTTCCACATGGTGACTATACATGAAAGGGTACAAAAAGGGCAACTAAAATGAGCTGGGGATTGTGTTGCCTATGAGCTGGGAGAGGAGATTATAGTTTATAAAATCACAAAGGGTGTGCTTAAGCTGAATCTGCACTGATTTTGACCAAGTCCTGCAGTGCAAGAATTTGGTGGCAGTAAAATTTTTCAAACATCAGTTTAAAGTAAGAAAAAAGTATGCAATGGGTATTAACA
Organism: Eulacestoma nigropectus; assembly: GCA_013397775.1. Classification (NCBI taxonomy): domain Eukaryota; kingdom Metazoa; phylum Chordata; class Aves; order Passeriformes; genus Eulacestoma; species Eulacestoma nigropectus. The sequence goes on from VZTE01005528.1 coordinate 894,035, forward strand.
GCCTGGGACTTCCTGCCCCACAAGGCAGCAGAAGCAGGTGGCAGCAGCAGGGTCAGAAAGAGGCTAGTCAAATTCATAGGCAATTTATGTGAATATTAAAATTACATACTAAGGACATACCTTTAAACTGTTTGAAGCCAGTAATTGTTGATGCTGGGAGAATACAGAAGCACGGACTCATCATCAGGCACTTGTACTCGACTTAAACAGTATCTGTTGTTGCTACTATTGAAAACAAGATAGTCTGGGTGGATCATTTGTCTGCCTCTACAGAATGCTTATTACGTTTGTTTCTGCTGGGTGCTATTTTGAAGTCCTTTCAATGTTTCTTTTTCCTTTCCCAGCAAGTCAGTGAGTGGCTTGTGTAGAAATGGCTGATTTCTCTTCTGAATCCTGCAGACACTACTGGGATAACTCCATGTGGAAGGGAAACTAAAACTCAGCAGCTGATGGTAGACCATTCCTGCTGTCAGAACAAATGTGACAAAGCAATACTTGTAGAAATTCAGAAAATTGCTGGGTTATTTCAAATAGCCAGAAGGTGCCTTGGAAATATTTTCATATATATGTATCCATTTTCTGAGGCATTTTCTGTACTGAAAGCTGCCCAGTAAAGCCCTGCTCCTGTGTAGCAGGAAGGTGGCTTGGGAGAGTCAAGCAGAAGCTTTGTAGAAGCTCCACTCAGGAGATGTGAAGACAATTTTCAAGTGTGCAGCCGAAAACCCCTCAGACCCCTACATTACTGAAGGTTGTACATTTATTCTCCACTTGAAGCAATAGCAAGGTGGGCAGAGAAGCTTTATGCAAGTCTGCTTAAGATGGGGGCTGAGGGAGAAGACAATTGAGGGAATCCTCATGAAACTGTTTATGTTTATTTCCAACACAGCTTGACAATTGGAGCCTGACATTGCACTAGCTGGGACTTCGGGGTTCAAAAGCAACAAAGCTTAGAGTTGAGTCTGATTTTTTTTGTTGCTTTTGACAGAAGGGAATCATTTGCCCTGGCTAGGAGCGCTCTGACTGTTCTTTTCTTCAGCTTGCTGACTCAGGTCCCAGAGTTTCTGAGCCATCACTCTCTTCTTAACAGAGCTTAGCTCAGCTTTTGCCTGGAGCTCTGCTGTAAAGAAGGACCTTTTTACAGGCCAGTGCCATAAGTGGAGGGAGTAAGGAAAGCAGGCAGGTACATTCATGCTGACCGTAGTCATATCTCGTTAATTAACTTGCTTGTTGAAAGGATTTACAAGGCTTCTTTTGCTCTCATCATACTGCAGATTCTGCAGAAAAAAACCCATAGCGAGAGGTGACTTCTTCTGGTCAACTGCTTAAATTTTGTCCAAAGTAAATTACCTGTCACATTGCATATAGTAAGAATCATTTCTGTGTCTTGTGATGGAGAGACTGAATCACAACTGACTGCTGCCTGAGAGATTCTACAGGAAACACTGGTCCCAGGGGTTTTTTAGTTCTGCACTCTAGGGTGGCCTAGCTACTGATTTATTTTGTTCAGTTAGTGAGACTTGAACAGCAACTTGCATAATTTTGCTTGTGATTTGGATGCAACATTAGAAAGGCATTTGCTCTAGAAAGTATATGAATGGGTGAATTGTTACATGATTAAATAATTAAGTGAAATTTAAAATCATTCACAGTTTACTCTTATCTCGAAGTTGATTACTCTGTGTCTGACCTGAAAAAAAATCCTCATATGCCTGCATTCTTACTTGTTCTTTATCTTTAATTCTAAAATAGCATCTATAAAAAAAGGTATTTCTCTCTTACAAATGTTGCCTTTCAGTTTATTGGCCACTCATTTTGATAAACATAAAGATAAGAAGAACACAACCAAAGTAGGGGTAAGATTGAAAAGAAAGTATCAGGGAGATCCAGTCATTATCCCAGGATAGATACCAACCACAGAGCAACTCCCCACATACTTTCTCTTTTGCTGTTGTTGGCAACAGACCGTGCTTCATTTAAATTGCACCTGGCATACTTGGTACATACAGGCTGCAGACGTTCCTGTTTCCTGTAGAGAAGCACAAGTTTGAAAAGTGCTCGCCGCTCTAGCTGAGCAGGAGGGATTCCCAGTGCCAATTCCTTCTTGCAGCTAGAGAAATTACCGTCTATGCTTTTAGATGAGTTCTGCATGTATCTTGGCTTTTGTTTGCAAATGTTATGTGTCTTGCAGAATGAAACTGGGCAAGTTCTACTGCCAGGACGACCCACATGTGAGAGAGAAGTCTCAGGTAGAAGTTTTGTTGCACTGATGTATAGCAGGAATGGAGCAGTACCAGTTCTTCTTGAGTATTGCATCTCATGGGTTGACTTGCTCTGTCAGACCCCTCTACCCTAGGCCTATTTAATCACCACTTTGCACTTGCTGGATAGGATTGCAGAGCTGGTTTTTCTCCTGGAACCATCCCCTGACTGAATCCATCTGAACAACTGTGAGCCAGTACCTTTGAATCCTTCACAGTTCTGACCTACAGTGCTCCCACTTTTAATTAGCTCTTAACAGAATTGTAGTGTCTGAGCCACATTCACCTTCTGAGTGGTTCAAAATACGGTGCTGGTCTGGAGCTTGTTTGGAGTGGTTGATGTGACTGTTTGCTCTTAAGAGCCTGCGTGCCATGAGAAAAAGGAAGTTGCATATGCATCTATTTAGCCTAAAGCCTCCTTGCCTGGGAAGCCAAAATCTGTCTTCTTGAATCCCACAAACCAGCGTGTGCCCATCACCATTTCCCACATGTGACCTCAGCCCTGGACAGGAGGACTTTCAGGGTTGCTTTTCTGGGTTAAGAGCTGAGTTACATTTCTCCTCTAATTACTGTGTCACCAACATGATGTTATACAGCTGCTCTTAGACCAAACCTCAACTGTTTTCTATCTTAAGTGTCTCCTGCAAACATCAGACTGAAGTGTGAGCCTGGATTTTCTGCAAGGTCTGTGCCTCTTGAGGCTAATGCATTTCTGTAGTTCTGCTGTGTGGATGCCAGAACTGATCTACATGTACTCAGATACTTCGGGTGCTGAAACACCAGAGTAGATGTTGGTGACCTGGCAAGATGCAGCACAAAAGAGGAGCAAGGTTCTTTTCCCTTGTGACTAGGACAGGATTATGACATAGGCTTTATGTTCTGCCTAAAAAAATCACCATTCTGGAAAAACCTGTAAAAGCTGGGGTGTCATGAACGTTTGTAGAAACTGAGGATCATGTGTGTTTAAGGTTTCTGCTATTGAACCTCAGGGCAGAAGAGAGTTTGAATATCTAATGCAAAACACTTTGAACAACTGCTTCATTGAGCAATAACTCTTCAAATGGCTAGTCTCTGCTTGTTTTGCATTTGCCCTAGGATCTGTAAATCACAATATTCACAGGCAAGCATGGATTGAGCATGTAAAAACACATGGACAGAGAGCTGAAGAGTTGGGAATGGAATATACAAGCTCCTCTACTAATTTTCTTGTGTAAGATGTCTCTACCAGAGAATATGCTTTGCTGTAGAGGAGGCTAAGTTTTCCTCCTCTCAGTATTGTAGCTGGCCTCCAGTACTGTCCTGTGCCTCACCCACATGAGAAACTTGTGTCCAAATGCAGCTTCTGAGGTGTGTGCAGCTGGAGAATCACATGTGGCACCATTCTAAAAATGATCCATGTATGTGTTGGTGCAAATACAGAAATTCAGTGCCCGATATATGGCTCAAAGCACATTTTAACAAAATTCCCTTCCTTCATGAGTTTGCTGAGCTAGATCAGATATTTTTCTGTACTTAAAGAGCTGTTTAATAGGCAGATTGTCAATTTACATTTAATCTTTAAAAAAAAAAAGAAAGGAATCAATTATCAATTCTTCCACTTAGCTAACAAATTATTAGATCCTATGTTTTTTCTCTCTTTTTTTCTTTCTATCTGTTGGACTGAATTTGCTTCTTGAATTATTTAATTAATCCTCACTTAAGCTCAGAAGCAGCAAGTGAGTTTGCTTGAGGTACTCAAGCCTGCATAGCTTTGAAACTAATAGAAGCATACCCACAAGGCAGTTTGTACCAGGTCAATTACATCTCTTGAAGCCACAACAAAATGTAGATCTTAGGCCTTGTTTAGACTTTCAGCACCATTTTTATTAACTTTATGTCAATTCTCACCTCACTTAGATTTGTTTCTTGCTATTGGGAAGCTCTCCTCACGTGTGCCTGTGAGTGGTGACTAGTGTTTTTAACAGATTTTACTTTTAAACTCATGGTGAGGCACACCACAGTCGGGCCTCATTTTTTGCGGTTGACCTGCTCATATTTGGGACTGCATTGCACCTAAAAGAGGTGGGTCCCCGCCCAGGATCCCCTCCCACCCAACTGTCCATACCCATCCCTGGGTGCATGCTCACAGGTCTCCTGTTGTACAGTGTATATAATGAAAGCAGGGAAGCATACCTGTTGTTAAATGCTACTGAGAAAGCACAGAGCTATGCTGAACAAATTAGAAGTGGGTAAATCAATTCAGTTATCTTTACCAGGATGCACTGCTGGTAGACTCTGATGCTGTGCTGAGTGCAGCCTGCCCTGAGACAGTGGCTGTCCTGAGCAACTTCACATGGAGACTGACGATAATTTTCTAGTAAGCATTCACTGTGACTCAGTAAAAATTGCCTGTCTTCAGCTTAAAGCATAACTTTATATCCTTATAGCAAGCAGAGATGGGAGTGATGCTTTAAAATATCTCTGTTTGAAGGGATGTAGTTAGTATTTTTCTAAAAGCTCACAGATTTAAAACTTCTGTCCTGGCCGCAAACTCTGCCAGCAACATGTTTTTCTATATTTTCTTGCCATGGTTCATTGTTTCAGAAATTTGATAATTATCGTTATGCCTGGAATCTTGTGATAGGCTTCTCTGCATCATGGCCTCTGTTGGATTCCTTCTTTATTTTGCTATTTGTAGCCTTTCACTTATACAATCTTTACGGCAGCTTCATGTCCTGCCCTCCACTGAACAAGAGATGGTAAACGCCAGGGTATATGACAGCTAGGGGAGGAGGAATTGCAATGAAGATCTTTCTGCATTCCTGGAAAATTGATATCAGGACTGTACTAAAAATAAAGGCATTTGTGCTTGTGTTCCTTGAAGGAGAAAGCAAAGCTATATTTGTGATGGAGCTCTGTCAGCTTCTAAAGACAGACAGCTTCTCTATCAGTCATTAAATCTCTGACGCAAATTCACATGGTGCCTGCGCTCATTAATTTCTTGATTTTCTTTTACTTTGCTAATCTGCTTACCTTTTAAATACTTCCCTGCACATACTGTCAGAGCCAAATCAAATATAATTGTAAAAATGTGACTAGTTAGTTGAGGAGCTGTCAGCCCAAGTCAGACAGGGGTCGGCAAAGCAGGGTGTACTTCATACACCTAAGCTCCACCTATCTGAATGTAACTTGACAAATGCTGTTCGGACTGTAGAAAACTCGCAGCAGACTCATGAAGAGGCATCTCTGCAGCCCCAGATGAGTCAGAGCTGTTGCTCTGAGGATGAGAGTTGTGGTCAGGCTGCCTCCTGCACCAAAGTTGGGCAGGGAAGGAGGATCAGGAGCCCTGTTGCAGAACTAACAAGTCTGGCTTTGCAGAGCCGGCCAGCAGGCAACTAGCCACAGAACTGCTGGTGATTTGGCCTCTGCCTCTCATTTGGCTTCTTCTCAGCAGCCACCCACCTGGGGCGACAGTGCCCTTTTTGTGTACCTACAGCCTGAGCTTCAGGCAAGCACTGCTTATTCGTTCAATCTGCCATGTGTGGGTTGGAAGAAAACCTAACACCCAGAGAACCCGTTGCTGCTGGAACTTGCAGTGGAGAGGTCTTGTAGTCAGAAAAGCACCACTCCTGACAGCGTCCATGCCACCTCTGGTCCCTCCACCCTGCCGGCTTCCACACAGTAGGTGTCGGTGTCTAGGTTTGTCAGGCAGGAATATGCCTGCTCTGGCTGCATCTGAGGGTTCTTCTGCCCTCACCTCCCCAGGGGACATCTGAGCTCAGGAATTGCAGCTGGTCCCCCGCTTACTGGTACAGCGCTTCTGTATGTGCTCTTCACCTAAAAAATCCTCTAACCCTGCCTACATAAGATGTTAGGTTATCTAAAACTTTATACACATGCCAGCAAGGATGAGCTGCAATGAGCAATCTATGGTGGTACAGGGGAGTTTAAAGACAAGCTGCAAAAAAGTTGAGGGCAGGCCAGAAAAAACCAAGGCAAATTGCAAGTTCAGCTGGTTACATCCTCACTGACGATAGATCTGGAGGTTGTCAGAGAACCACAGGTCAGCTTCAGTCACCTGGACACCTTTGGGGTTTGTGATAGCTAAGATGCTGATTTAAGAGGAGCATGTTACTGCTGTGCTGAAGTTCGTGTTGAAGATGAGACTTTAAACACTCAGAAATGCCTACTGCTTAATGTACCTAACTTCTTAAAACTACATGTTTTTAACTGCTCTTTACTTGTTTGTTCCAGGTTGCATGTCTGGTTGGACTTGATGCATGGCATTTGCATGACACCAAACTGCCTAGCTGTGGATGTGTCACTAAGCAAACATGGCCTACCCAGCAAATACTAACGGCAGTGCTACAGGTAACTAAATGGGAACCATTTCCCCCTTTGGATTATTAATTTAAAAAATTCTTACATTGTGTGAGCAGGAAAAGGAAGCAATGGCAGTTTAAATACTGAAAACCAGTTTCCTGGTAGGTCAGAGCCCATCTGTTCCCCCCATCCCCCACCCTGATAATCTTTTAAATGTTTATAGTCTGGAAAGTTGTTTGGGAAGACTTAAGGGCTGGCACTCAGTCATTCAGCATGCAGTGTGCTCTGCTCTCAAGGACCTGCAGGGGCTTACTCTAGGCTCTGGGAGGCCTAGGGCTTTGCTGCAGCATCATGTGGCTGCTACTCTGTGTCTGTAATTAATTTATGAGTTTAACCAGCTCTTATGCATCAAATCCCCAGCCCTTCCTGGTCACCCTTACTGGTCAGTCTGATTTTTGTTGCTTGCTTCTCCGCAAAGCATAAAAACATTTCTCAAGCAATATCCTGAAGAGGTGTTCACTTTTTCCTTATTTTTAAGAAGCTCCCAAACTGTCTGTTTTGGTTGGATGATCCTCTGTGAAATGGATTGCTTGGCACGTTCAAAGGTTGCTGAGGAGGGCTGGCAGGTCAGGAGGGGGCAGAGATTGCAGAACAGCTGATAACAGCACAGCAGCAGTGTTCCTCCTGCGGTTATGTCAATATTTTCCTCTTCTGATCACTGCACAAACATAGTTTTTAGTCCACTAAAGCTGAGGCTGCTAGAGTAGGATTACATGGAAAATTTCAAGTTCATAGCAGGAGCTTGCTGTTTGCTCTCTGTGCTCACTGTAGAATGTCTCCAATTAGAGCATGGGATTAAAACATTTTGTGTGGAGGATATTCGAAATATGGAGTGTCATTATGTGCAGTTTATGCAAAACAAGAAGTCTCTTTTAAAGGCTAGTGAAAGTTACGTTAAGTCTTTGGAATTATCATTATCTGTTGACGATTTAAGGTTAAATTTACCAATGTTGTTAAATCTGCTGCAATAAGATATTTCTATTCCCTTCCTCCACCCCCTTTTTAGATAATTAGAAGTATATTCTTTAAGAGAGAAACCGTATCCTTTTGTAACCTTCAGTAATCCTTTTGAGAAGGTGGACTGCAAAACCTCTGCTGCGTGACTTAATTGTAGCTGTTTGCTGCCTAAACCCCCCATGTAACTTGACTTTTCTTTGTAATATGCCTTTAACTTAAGTCATGCAGAAAAATTTCCTCTGCTTACAAGGAAAGAAAAATTGTGCATGGAGTGTTACTGATTGGTTTACTAATTTATTTTCTCCCTGCAGTAGAACTGTCTGTTGAAAAAGTTGGTGGGCTGATGTGTAAGTCTAAAAGAAGCTGAATGCTTGTACTGGGGGACTTGTTAATGCAAGATGAGGTTTTAGTTTCAGGATTGTTATGCAAACAAGGCTTCTCGCAGGATAAAGCTGTTTGTTCCCTTATTCGTAGAAAGACACTGTAATAAATTGCAAGTATTTAATTCAGAATTAAATTGGACAACATCTTGCAGAAACTGTCAGGACTTGTTGGCTTTGCAAACCCTTGAGGCCAGCGTTCTAACACGCAGCTATGTACGCCCGTGTCTCCAAATCCTCAGCAGTCAGGACGGACAGAATAATAGACAGAATATTGGGCTGCAAATACCTATGATTTGTTGTGCTGCTGTGCTGCCTGGGAGAGAATGCCTTTGGATGAGCAGGCACTGATCTGGGCGTTGAAGGTATTGAAGCAAGTTTCTTAATTGCATGGAGCTCTAAGAGTGGAAAGACAAACTTCAGGGGTGGTGTTTTCTGCACCCTCTGAATCAATCAGCAGCAGGAAAAAGAACTAGAAAGACTTGTTAGAGACTACTAAGCTGCATTTATGTTACTTGAATATTTTGGCAAGTCTGACCACACGTTCAGCTTCATTCAAGTATGAAGTGACTAAGAAGCAGTGGTTTGCTTTGGTTAACTCGAGAATGTGAGTACTTGCACTATTAAATGATTATGCTTGTGTGCCATTTCGGTAATTTTTTTTTCAGTGTACAAGCCTATATGGACTACTGCTGCTGCAGATAAAATCTGTAGAGGAATGCTTGAATTTGGAACTTATTTCTGGGAAAGGATCTAGCTGTTTTGCATTTGTGTAGAGATTTTTTTTAAGGGATATTTATGGGAAGTACGTTTGCTGTAAATGTTTTAGTGAGTGTGTATGGGAGATAAACTACAAAGAAGTGATGACTTTATCATGAAAGCACCTATCATAAGTTTCTCTGTCTCTTGCCTATAAAGACCTGAACCCTAAATGTGGCAATAAATGACAGAGACTGTGATTTATGCTTCAGTACTGTTTGTCAATAGTATTGTTTGTTGCTGACTTAAAAATTTTATCACTCTGTTCACAGTTTCATTGCACAGAGGTCTTGTAGTGAACTGTATTTCTTTGGGCTGCAAGGTTGGTTGTTCATTTTTATCCATTTTGGAAGGTGTTTTTGCGACTTGGTACTGATTTTGGACTAGACTTTGTCAAAGCTGTGCCATCTGCTCAGAAAAGAGCTGAATTCTCTGTAACACTAGTGATAGATGAATTGGTGATTGCAGAAGAATTAGCTTTATTTTATCAGGTGCTGGATAGTCGTAACTGTTTGCTCTTTAGAGTCTGCCCTGGTGACATGTGAGCTCACTGCTCAGTCCAGTAAACTCACCAGAGTTAAGGAGTGCAGTGCAAGTTCAGAGCATGCTGTGCAGTCATCCAAGAAGCTGCCTCAGGAGCTGGGAAATAGCCTCTGTCTGTGGGGAGCTATTGGGAGTCTGCAGTTGGTCTGGTACAGGGAACAAATTAATTTCTCTTTGCATAGTACAAGAAAAAATAAATGAGGTGATTGTTTCTCTAAATAGTATTAGTGTCTCCATTAACTAGTGGGTGAAACTTCCAGTAATTGTTAGCTTCTGTGCTTGCTAGGACTGATGCATAATTCATCTATTTAATGAGGCTCTGCTAACATTTCTGTAGTGGTATCTGTAGAAATGTCTTTCAGTCAGCTACAAAAAGCACAGTGCACAAGCAGAAAACTTATAGGGCAGTTTGGAAGTAGTTCTGGATGGATTTTTATTCCTTTCACTAACAACTGGTTTGTAAAAACTTTCTTTTCAAAACACATGTTCTGAAAGTTCTGAATAAACTTCCAGTCTAATTCTGTTTATTCTGATGTGGAAAACAAGGAAGCAACAAAACAAACATAGAAGACTGATTTTAAAAAGATAAAGGATTAAAAACTCTATTTGTCACTAACCATAATAAAAACATCTGTTTTATTTGACTTCCCTAAGCACCTCATTCTGTGTATCCAGAGACTGCAGAATTGTCAGTTATTTCTTAACAGACCTGAAAAAAGTGTTTCCAGTTTTCTTGAGAAGGATGGGCTGCAGGGGTCAGTATAGCAAGGCTGTTGCACAGACCCTTTCTTTACTTTTGCTGTAAAGCAAATGCAGTGTTTTCCTTATGTGTTGTTGCAGGTTTCCCTGATCCTTTCTCTTTCCTCCCTTCTGTCTGTGCCTTCTCTTCAGTCTGGTGTACAGATTTATGTTTTCATGCCTTCCCATTCCATTTTTAACATGCTTCTCTACATACAGAAGCACTACAGCTTGCACGCATTCATTTGAACTGTTTCCCTGCATGTTTAACGCTGCTCCATGCTTCAGACTCCTGCACAATTCTTAAAGCAGTGGCATTGTAGTACCTGAACATCATTTTTACTGTTCATGTTCTTGCACCTGTAAAGCAAGGAACTGCTGCTGTAAGAGCCAGTCTGCAGCTGTCAAGTGTCTTTGCTCCCAGTTTACTCCTTGCACTCCCAGCTGACTTGGGCATCCACCTCCATTCCCTAGAGCAAGCCAGGGCTGTGGGGCCACAGGTGGTTTGATGAGAGATACAAACTGTATCTGGACCGCTGTTTCCTCTGCAGCAGCCTGGCATCCCTCTTGTTATTTTATATGTGCACAGTTACTCTGGAGCACCCTGTGGGCTTCTGGTCAGATTTTCTTTGTATCTGAGCAGTTTTCTTGACTCCTACGTGAAGTTATAACTGTGCACCAGTTAGTCAGAGAATGAGGCCATTACGAAAAGCTGCTGCCTGAATTAATGTTGTTTGAGATACTAACGTCAGCATGACTCAAAGACCAAATGTTTAATAAATGTGTTTTCCATCTGCTGGTATATAAATGCTTAAGCAACTGTTGAAAAGTATTATGAAAACCCCAGCTAGCTTATTAACCCTTTTAATTGAAGCCAATAAACAGAACACACATTTCCTTTGAGCAAACATTTTTATCATACATCTTCTGCATTGATTTGTAACAACTCTTACCAAAGGTTTGTAGACACACTTTTCTGTCAGTTACTGTATAATTTGACTTACAGTCTCTCCTTTGATTCAGTTTTCCTCATTCATATTAGGCAATATGCACGGAATTTTGCAAGATTTCTAGCCTCATAATGTAAATATAGTCTAATCAGAAAATGCTGTGCACCGGAACATTACCACTGTTACTAACTTTAGGAGAACATCCCCCATTCTTCATTACAGACCATCAATCTGGGAACTTAAAGACATGAAGGCATTAGCAGTTGAAGGTGTTTGATTGCTAGGTAGTAGTCTGTCTGCTGGAGTCTTCACTCCTGAGTATTGCAGGTGCCTGCCCCAAGAGCCCAGCTGCCAGCTGCTCTCGCTGCTTCCTGCAGGAGGGTGGCTGTCACTGAGGTATCACTGCATTGCTACTGACACACCAAGCTCTGTGCTCAGCAGCCTCTGAGTTTGCTTAGTTTAGCAGACGCAAGTGACCAGGATTCAGGTGAGTTTGTATTTTTAGCAAATCAGCCATGCAAGAATAATTTGTTTGAGTCAGGACTGTGTATTGAGAGACTATTTAAACCTATTCCTCACCTACCGTGCTCCCTGCTCCAAGCCTGTTTTCAATAACTTTTTGAATTAATGGAGATGGGTGTATGCCCAGGGTGTGTTTTGGCAGCTGGTGAGAGGCTCTTGCCATCAGGAGAGCCTGCTGAATTGGCCTGCAGTCTTGAGCTTATGGGATGGGCAGATGGCTGTCACTGGGATCCAGCTCCTGCCTCACCCACAAGTGATCTTGTGAGTCACTCTGGTGGTGCCCAGTATTTAAAAACAAGCTAGGGTGGGACCCTGAAATCTGTGGGGAGAAGGCTGAGTGAGTCTCCAGTGATTTCACATAATCTCTATCACAAGTCATATCAAAATATTCATCAGTATGCTGTAGTACATTCACTGATGCCAGATCTGCCTTAAGGACAGATGGCTGGAGCTGAAGCACGTGATCTCACAGCAAATGCCGTCCTTTTACTTAAATTAATAATTGTTTCTGCAACTGCTAGTTAATGCCTGTAATCTAAGGGTGCATTTGCCTCAGCAGCAGAAAGCTTAAAAATGCACTGACTTACATTTGCCCAACCTAAAAGCCTTTATGAGACTGCAGAGGACCAGGGACCACGCATCCTCTTTTACTCAGGACTTGTTGCCCAAAGAACACATTACAGGTCTGATTTTGGATTCTTGTGGAAAGATAAGGGTCAGGAAGAAGTTAGAAAGGATACAGTAAATACAGTGTTGTTGGGAGTTTGAGGACATAGCAGTCTGCTCTGGATAGTGCAGTCCTTAGAAACGGAAATTGCACATGGTGGGAAAGAGATGGCCCAAGATACAAACCCATTATACGCAGATGCTGATGCTCTGCAGGTGGACAAAGCAGGCTTGAGAAAAGGAACAGATTTAATTGATCTGTCTTTTCTTCAGAGATTATCGCAGTTGTGTCTTGTTCTGGATTACCTTCTGCAGCTGCCCAGAAGGTTCTTACATCTCACACCTAGGCAGAGGACTGTGTTCATTCTCTCTGACCAAAGCTTGCTCATGGAGCAATGCAGGCTTGCCTTCTCTGAGCTGTTCTGATGCATTTGTGTGGGCAGCACCTGGATGTTCTCCTGTGGCCTGCTGCTGCTCCCTGTGGAAATACATGCCCTTTACACCCTGGGAGGCAGCTCAGGGTGCTCATCTTGTATTTTAAAGCCAGTAGTTTTCTAGGGACTCACCAGGCATGTCTTGCGGTTTGTGGTACCATGCTGCCTTACCAAACTGGAGATTAACAGTGATAAAACCCCTACGTTCTCATGGTGGAAGTCACTGCTTTGCACTGTCTGGTGGCAGTTGGGGTGAGGGTAAGAAGCAAGCACCAGTAGCAGGCACATGTCACAGGAAAAACACCAAGAATAAACTTTTTCCAGACTTGAAAAATTATTCTCTCTTCATTGTCTGCCTTTCCCCACTTTCAAGATACAAAATTCAGTAGATCTTCCCCCAAACTATTCTACAGTATTCTTCACTTCCCAGATTCTTCTGCAGAAAGCAGTTTATGAATAATGCATATGAATCTCCTCCCTGTGGGAGGGGAAGATATTTGTTCCCTTTAAAGTATATGGTCCCTCAGGAAAATGGCTGGGATGGAAATAGCCTGATGACAGTTGGTTGTCCTTCTGTTTGTAAACACTTGAGTGCCTGCATTTAGATATGTTCCTTACAAAAGGGTCACTACTGGAGCAGAAGTCCTTGGGAAGCTTCTTGTAGTGGCCACCTCTCTCCTCCCCCACTTTCGAGCCGTTTGTAAGGCTTTCTATTAGAGATGACAGAAGGACAGCCCTTCCTGTATCATGTTTTCACAGCCCTTTTAGGGGCTGAGGGAGCACTCGGACTTCCCACGTTGGCATTGCTGCTGTATCTCCATTTCCTTCCTCTGGTAACATGACTCCCCTGAGTAGCAGAGTACAGATTCCTGCTGGGATGTCTCAGTGTAACCAGCTCTGAGCTTTGGGACAGAAGCAGGCTTGTGTCCATCCTCCCCTTTTTTTTTGCCATTGCCTCCTCTGATTTCATCCAGAAATTACACTTATCACATGGGCAGAAAGCACGGGTTGACCTCTGCTGTGAGATATAGGTTGGGGTGGCTGGGCAGAATTAGCAGATCAACCAGGTCCAAAAAGGGCTCTCCTGGTCCCTGTCTCTAACTCTAAAACTCTTTAGAACATATTCTCAGTCTCTTGAGAATTTTCTTCATCTGACTCTTGCCACAGACTTTGACAAAGCTAAATGCTCAGACACTTGGAGAAGTAGGTGAGTGTGCAATCCAGTAATACTCTTTCATGTTTTCTTTCCATCCTTCCCTACCTTTTGCAAAGCCTTCTTACCTGTAGAAGTAGGTAATGTGACCCTTACCCCTTCTCACAGTCCATCCCTTTATTTTGCCCAATGTCTCCTCCCTAGTTATCTTGCACTGTAATTAATGTTTTATGTAATTGTTTCCTCTTTTTTAAATTAATATATTCCTGTATATTTTTCCTTTATAACAATATGTTGATTTCCTTCAACATACAGGACCTGTCTGTGATATTTTTATATTGCCCTTCAGTATTTGTTTGAAAGTATGTGTGGGGGGGTACTTTTTAATATCTGGGTTTGAAGGTTTGGTCAGATTCGGGTGAGGATTAAATTACATGATAATTGGGAGCAGACTGTCCTCCCTATGTAAACCAGACATCCCTTGTCTGGAGTAGTCTCTTACTGCTGAGGGGTATGTTGTTGCTGTACTCCTAGCCCCTTCCCTACCCTTGCTTCACACAGCCAACCTCTCTGTCTGGAGCACTGTCATATGGTTTGCAGATCAAATAATAGAAAGGAAACACTTGTGCAACTCTGCTGCTGTTACTGGAATATCAGGTCTAATACTAGTAAATGGGTCAATTTTTAACACTTCATGTACACTGCCCAGTAAACCTAAAATGTGCAGCTTTCAAAAAAAAGTATACTGCAAGAAAATACAGCAAAGCGCATGGCCATGGTTGAAAAAAGTGGACTAATATTTGCATATGATACAAGTATAAAGACAAGATCAGGGCAGTCAGGTTTCAAGGGCTTACAAATACCACCAGGGTTTTTTGTTTACTTCAGTAAGTCTATGGCTAAGTCCTTTCTCCCCGTCCCCTCTTCTCCCCTCCCTCCAGCAGAACTGTGATTCTTTAATTTTTTAATTTTTTCCATATCTTAAGTTATAAAGTTAAAAAAGGTATTCCTGTCTAGAATCATTCTCTTCTGCTCCTGTTCTCTGTTTTTTGTATGTGGAGGCAGATGGCTCTTATATAGCTTTTAAGATTGCCAGGACTTGAGTGTGCTTACATGGCTGTGCATCCACTGCATCGCCCTTTAGACTTTCACTATTCTCCCTTAACATTATTAGTTACAGTCCTATTCTCTTCCTCTCTCTCAGACAATGTGTCTGCCATCCAGGATGCTCATCCTTCCCTCTTTGTTCCCTGATACTCCTCTCAGTGCTTTTTTCCAGTGCTTCCAGCACCCCAGCTCTCCCCAGGGATGCACAGGGGCTTCTCCATGTCCGTACCCTGAAGAGTGCAGACTGATACCTAACCCTCCTCTGCCTCTGCTTCCTCGCAACCCATTTTCGGTGCTGTGAAAAACGCACTGTTGACAATTCTGAGAAAATTACTTACCTGTCCCTTTGCAGAAAAAAGTTGTAAGGCTACAACTCTACAAACACATGCGTGGCTCAGCCAGACCATCTCAGCCCGTAGAACAAGACACCACCACAGCAGTAGGAGAGACATCTCTTTGTGAAATTGTGTGTAGCATCTCCTCATCCAGTCCAGCTTTACTGTCCATCTCCAGTCCTGCTACTGTGTGATGTACTGCATGCACTGCTCATCAGTTTGTCAGTTACATGGCACATTAATAGAATGTGTAGTCTTACCCATGGATCCCATTAGGCAGGTCCTGATTAACTGATCTGATATCCTTCTATGACAAGGTGACCTGCTTAGTGGATGAGGGAAAGGTTGTGGATATTTCTACCTCTACTAAGTAAGGCTTTTGACACTGTTTCACCCAGCATTCTCCTGGAGAGATAAGGTTGCTTGTGGCTCAGTGGCTTTACCCACTGTTGAGTGGGTAAAATACCATCTGGATGGCCAGGCCCTGAGGCTGGTGATGGATAGAGTTACATCCAGCTGGTGGCTGGTCACCAGTGGTGTTCCCCAGGACTCAGCAGTGGGGCCAGTTCTGTTTAATGTCTTCATGGATGATCTGGATGAGGGGATATCGAGGCCACTCTCATGCAGTTTAGAGACAACACCAACTCCAGTAGGAGTGTTGATCTGTTGGAGCATAGGAAGGCTCTGCAGAGGGATCTGGACAGGCTGGATCATGGGCCAAGGCCAGTGGTGTGAGGTTCAACAAGGCCCAGAGCCGGGTCCTGCCCTTGGGTCACAACAACCCCAGGCAGCGCCACAGGCTGGGGCAGAGTGGCTGCAAAGCTGCCCACAGGAAAAGGACCTGGGGGTGCTGGTGACAGCAGCTGAACATGAGCCAGGGTGTGCCCAGGTGGCCAAGAAGGCAAATGGCATCCTGGCCTGTACCAGCAACAGTGTGGCCAGCAGGACCAGGGCAGGGATTGTCTCCCTGTACTCAGCACTGGTGAGGCCACACCTCGAATCCTGTGTCCAGTTCTAGGTCCCTCACTCCAAGAAGGACATTGAGGTGCTGGAGCATGTCCAGAGAAGGGCTACAAAGCTGGTGAAGGCTCTGGAACACAAGTCGTTTAAGGACCAGCTGAGGGAACTGGGCTTGTTTAGCCTGGAGAAAAGGAGGCTCGGGGGCAAGTGACCTTATCATTCTCTACAACTGCCTGAAAGGAGGGTGTAGCCAGGTGGTGGTCAGCCTCTTCTCCCAGGCAACAGGTGATAGAACAAGAGGAAAAGGCCTCAAGTTGTGCCAGGGAAGGCTGGATATAAGGAAAAATTTCTTCACCAAAAGAGTTGCCAAGCTTGGAACAGGCTTCTCAGGGAAGTGGTGGAAACACCATCCCTGGAGGTGTTTAAAAGACATGTGGACACAATGCTTGGGAAGGGACATGGTGGTGAACTTGGCAGTGCTGAGTTAACAGTTGATGATCTTAAAGGTCTTTTCCAACCTAAAAATTTCTGTGATTCTGTGATTCTAAGAAAAAAAATATTTCACCAGATCTGAAGGCTTGAATGGTCTACTTGCTCCCACAACAAGACTTCTTATCACAGGCTTTCCCAAGCAGGCACATTGGGAGAACAGTAAGGATCGTTACTTACCTGTGGACATACAAAATACCAAGTAGCTGAAGTTCGTTCTGTGTGAAGCTAAACTAGATGGACATTTAACGATAATATGGGGTGCATTTATCAGTTGCATCTGAAAACATACATTTGAGACTGTGACTTAAAACCCGTCCTGGACCACCCCAGCTTAGGAAGTCTCTGGGTTGCAGGTTTCTCTACACCAAGAGGAGAAATGTTCCTTATGTCTGCTTTCTTCTTAATCTGCAAGGGAGGAGATGGCTGGGCCAGATCAGTTTCATGTCTGACCTCAATGGCTAGCAGGTTTTAAATCACTTTGTGGAAACCAGCTGCCAAATTCTGGAAGGCTGTAAAGAAAAAAAACCAAAATAGCACATGTCCACCCTCTCACAAATTGAAATCTAGAAGAACTCCATATCCAAACTTCATCAAAATGCAGCAGCTGGTTTTGGGGATAGGAACATAAACCTGACAGTGGTGGGTATGGCTGAACTCTGTGCTCTCCTGGACTGGATCACTGTAATCAGGCAGATTATTTCATTCTTTCCAAGCAAAGCCACTCCATTGCTGAGGAAGTGGTCTGTTAGAGGCATGTGTTTTTAAGAGCTGTGTTTCATCCATCGCCTTTCACAGATCCATTGTGCCCTCTCTGCTTTTTGTTTTCAAAAGGGGTGTGAAATAACCTGCTTTTTAGATAAGAATTTATCAGCTAGATGGCTGCCCATACACCAAAGCTTACACTGACTCTGCTTCAGACCAAGTCAGGTTTTTTGATCACTAGGGAGCTGTGCTCTGACCTCAGTTTTGTTTCTACTGCAAACAGTAGCTGAATGAGTTTATCTGACACTTCAATGGTCTCAAAGGCCAAGAAAATAAATACATATATATTCTTTGCCTTTAGGTTTTACTGGTGTTGACCCAGACATGTGCCTCCATATTTGAATTGCTGGACAAGGGCTAGTGTGTTGATATTCATTATGGGTTATTACATGCACTCGGGGCAGGTCTTTTTCAGCCTGGAGAGAGTTTTGAGGACAGTCCACTCAAGGTGCATGACTTGATGAAGTGCCTGTTCAGATGTCAAGCCCTCAAAACCGCAGAGTAATGATAAACAGATGGAGCATGTGGAGACAGCTGCTAAAATCTGTTCTTCTCTAAACAGGATATCATGCTGTCTTTTTTTAGAAAAATGAAACCATATAATGTTAAGAGGGTTTTTTTTTTTTCTCTGAGCAGAATCCTAACTCTTGAGAAGAGTATTCTGGCCATTCTCTTCTCTTCGCTATTCCAAGTGTCATGTTTGTTTTCACAACAGAAAACTAGATGGGTATTTTAATGATCTCCCCTGCCTGGTGTGAAGAACCTGCTGATGGAGCTAGACATGCCCACCACTAACACCCAGTGCTGCTGTGCACTGCTCATCCTCACCTGGCTGGTTGAAAGATAGGGCTTGAAGAGGAGCAAGCACAAAGTGGTGGCTGCAGGCTCCAGACAGTGTTTCAAGGGCTGAATTTTTGCTTTTTCCCTGAACTGAAAGAATGGGTTGAGTGTCAGCTGCCCCAGAGTTTTTCTGTCTTCTAGCAGAAACTTCAATCCATGGTTAGGAACTGTTCCCAAATAGTATTTTATGGAGAGCTGTTTTTCTTCATGCATGGGGTGGTTAGAGCACAGAGGATACCAAGTTCAGTTACAATTCCATACCTTTGTGGTCCATAGATGAAACAAGTTGGGTTCTTCGGACTTTTTTTGTGAGCTCATGTTTTACACTGGATACATCAATGACTTGTAACTCCAGGAAATAAATTTAAAATTACCTAGAGAGCAGGACCTACTTTAGAGTCCAAAAGCTGATGCCTGGAAGTACTGTGTATTACTTTGCTTCATATTGCCACTGAAACCATCAGACATTCAGGAAACACTTTTATTGGAAGTCTGTGTGATTTTAGCTGACGGCATTGTGGAGGACTTGGACCTTGCTCCTGCCATTTCAGCACAAGACCCTACTTCTGTTTGAAGCACAGCTCTTCCAGTCTGCAGTGATCTTGGAAATAGTTTTGAGAATTCATGTCGTCCACCCCCCCCCTTTTTTTTTAACTGTTCTTGAGAATCTGCATGGAAAACATGGAAATAAAGTTATTTTCCTTTAGTGCTGTGAAGTCTTAGGACCTTTGCCCTTGTTAAATGAGTCTGTCACCTTTTAACAGCAACTTTTGTTGTAAGCAGAGATGAAAAGAGATGGAGCTGAAGGCTTTGAGGCTCTTTTTATGATGCTAAGAAGTGAGTCTTCTTACATCTGGAATCCCAGTTATTGTTACTTGAGTTAATACTTGGTGTTATGTGGAAACAAGAAAATTGAATATGGAAAAATCAGATATGTTTGTGCATTGTTTTCAAAGTGCTTTTACTAGCATGAAGGATATCTTGTATGTTTTGGCTGTGTTTCAGAAAAAAAAGAAAATATATACTAAAAGTTTTTATTTTTATCCCTCAAATTATAACCTGCATTTGAGAAGCATAAATAAAACAAGAGTGAATGTAACACAGACAAAATTGCAAGCAGTGGTGGTTACAACAGGGGTAATCGTTCTGCCCAAATTATATCAATGAACCTTTCTGTGCTCTCAGTCCACATGTGGGAGTGAGAAATAAAGAGAGGTGGGGGTGAAGGGCTTGGGAGGAAGGGAGAACGCAGGGTGGAAGAGAAGTGACCTGAACTTACAATTCCCTTTTGGGAATTAAATCTGTCTTCTTCAGGAAAAAACAAAAACCCAACATCATTTTAGTGTTTCATTTGGTACAGTTCATTTTGTCCTGCTGCCCATGTCATTGTATTTTAACCCTTCGGGAACCAGAGGCATTGCACAGCATGTGAAGTGCTGTGAAGGAAACCGCTGGCGCTGGGCTGAGCTGGCTGCTGGGCTGGGACTGTCTCAGGAAATTCCAAATGAGTATAAATAAATGCTCTGTAGCAGCCACTGGGCTCCCTGCCTGCTGATGTGTCAGGGCTGCGCAGTCCCTTTAAGGCAAAGGAAAGTGTGCTTCAGACTTAATTTGCTGAAAAACTGAACACGGTAACATCCAGGGTTTTGCTTCTCGTGGATCGGTGAGTGAAACCCTTGAACGGGCTTGGGTGAGGGACTGGCTCTGCTGAAACCAGCCCTTGATGTTCTGACAGGATGTTTAGTTGGGATGGGTAGAGGGGTTTTTTCATGTTTTTAACGGTGCTGGGTTAGTCGGGTTGTCTTAACAAGTGCTGCCATCTGAAGGGAGCTCGCACTTGCGGTTTCAGGCACCTCTGGTAGCCTCCTTTTTTTTGTCCTTGCATACAGAGTAGTTTGTTCCCTTCAACAAGCTCAGGTTTTCTCATGGAAGATCAGTGTTGTGAAAGCTGCAGTGAAGGGAGCGGGGCTGTGCACCTATTTGCTGCAAAGCATCACTTCAAAAGCAGAAAGGTAGCTGTTGCCCTCAAAGTTGCTAATTTTGAGTATTTTTCATAGACTTTCAATTATAAACCACTTGTTTTAGTTATTTAGAATGTACATAAATAATTAATTCTAATAATGATCTTTTCCATATTTAATCTCGTGATTGCTTTTTTAACTTCTTTGAGAAAATCAGTTTGTTGTTCTGAACTGTTTTAAATGCAGAGGAAAAGCTTTCAGTTTTTTTGGCAAATGCAAATCACTTAGGCTTTTGAAGTTTGGAAAGCAACACACACCTCATAGAAGGAATCCCTACTAGATTAATATAAAAAAGGTGAAGAGGGAACAATTCCCAGTATTTGAAATATCATACTGATTATGTAGCATAAGCTGTATTTCTTATGGAGGCAAGCATGTGACAAAATAATGTCCTTCCAGGACTCATAAAAACAAATATTTGTTGAACCATTCTTGCAGAAGACAATTCTTCCATTTTTTCCACTCTGTGCACAGCTGTAAGATGAAACTGAAACTGTAAATCAGTTTTAATACTCCACAGCAGGTTTATATCCCAGGAGTCCATGTTCTTTACTGATGATTATTCATGTTACAATAGCCCTATGTATCTGTTCTCCACTTCTCACCTCTTCAGAGATTTATAAGCACAGAAGGGTAATGGCATTATAAATCTAAATATTTTGTGTTTGTGATTTAGTTGTTCTTGGATAGACAGTGAATAGAGCCTTCTTTGCTTGTGCTTCAGCAAGTATCACTGATGCACCTTTGTGTTAGAAGATGTTTTCAGGCAAACAGCCAGTCTGCATCCCTGACTCCTTTGGGGAGATGATTTGGGGAAGGAAGGAAGGAGGGAAGGAAGGGAGGGAGGGAGGGAGGAAGGAAGAGAGGGAGGAAGGAAGGGAGGAAGGGAGGAAGGGAGGAAGGGAGGAGGGGAGGAGGGAAGAGGCAGTCCTGCTTTTTGGGTGCTGGTGATGCCCTGCTGTGGATGCGAGGTTTCACGAGCCCTCTCCATCCCACCTTCNGGAAGGAAGGAAGGAAGGAAGGAAGGAAGGAAGGAAGGAAGGAAGGAAGGAAGGAAGGAAGGAAGGAAGGAAGGAAAAAATTTGGGGGTTTGCTCCTCTTGCTTTACCAGCCTTTTACTTGAGTTTCGTGAAGTGGATTCAAGCCCTAGACTTTGTAACTGTTTTTTCCTTTGTCACTTTTACAGTGATAATGAAGTAGTGTAAAGCAGTGGGGGATGATGTACTGATGGAAGAGTGAGGCAGGTGTGCCATGTTTTCAAATGTTGGCAAGGGAGGTAGGGGAGCTGTGGGGTTTCTCCTGTGCCACAGAGGACAGCAAGGTGCTTCATCAATACTGAGAGTCAACCTCGAGTTCATCAGCATCATAACACAGTTAGCCCAGATCTATTGGGATGTATTTACAGAAAGGAGGACTATGGTGGTCTGAAGCTCAGATCTGTTGGGATGCATTTTCATAAAGGAGAGGTGGCCATGGTGGTCTGAAACTGAACTTCTCTCCCACTGAATTCAGTAGATCACTTTGCAAGTCTTTCTCCCAGGCTGTGAGGAACTTGAGATTGGTATCTACTGTTTGCCTTACATTATTAAAAACCTTATATTATTTTGCCAGGCCTGAGCTGTTCTGGTTTGGAGAGTATCTTTACCTTGAATGCTCTTAATTTTTCACAAATATGCTTGGAGCCAAAAGGCATGCAGACAGTAGAATATGAATGAAATAAATACGTCAGGGAATGATGGACAGTTTTCAAGTAGACAAATACTGCAAGATGAAAAAAATGTACAAGGAATCAAGTGCTTGAAAAGAATAAATTCATACTGGTTTGGACTTGCCATGTTGGCATCTAGTTTTCCAGCAGGACAGAGATGCCCCCCATTTCAAGCTCAGAAGTAAAGGATGACACCTCACTGCTCTTCCCAGTGATAACTGAGAGCGCAGGAGGCTAAGTTCACTATGAGGAAATGTACTTCTTTCAGGGGAGAGCATTTTCTGTGTGTGAGACAACTGAGCCCCTGTCACCAATTCAGTGGTTTGCTTTCAGTGTAAGACAAGCTGTTTCTTTTTCATTTACATTGATTGACATGGACATTAATGGGGCACTGGTGGAGGATGATTTGGGAAGCACATCAGTGAAATGCAACTAAGGCTATTTCTGACTTGCCTGATAGTAGACCTGCTCAAAGCCACAGGACACCCACAGGTGGACTTGTGACAGCAATTGGCTGAAGTGGCCACTGTTTTCAGTTGTTTCTATCCAGAGGTGGCAGTGCTGTTGGTAACAGGGCAGTCACCACCATGGTTTCTGCTCTGCTCTTTCTTGCTGCTGGTGGGGCACGGGCACTTAGTAGACTGAGCTAATGACTGTATCCCTTCCCACCTATGCCCTGCTTCCTGCCACTCGTAGTTTGACTGCCCTTGGGACCTGTGAGTCAGAAACTGGGATGGAGGCAAAACAGCCTAACCTCTTCGTTTTTGTGGTTAATAGCCTTGAGGCGGTGCACACACAAGATGTCCACACCAAACTGCCAGATACCAAGCTATTCCAAGTATGTTGAAAAGGAGATTTATTATCAGCCTCAAATAAGGGAGTTGTCAATAATATAAAGCAGATTTTGTGAATTTTGATGAGGGGGGGGGGCATTTTTCAGTCTCTCTCAAGATGGTTGTGCTTTTTACTTCCCCAGGAACATATTTCTCATTAAAAAAAGATGATTTTTTTTATTCAGGGTTAATTAATTTGCACAACTTTCTTATAGCATGTATTTTATAGTTTAAATGAACTTCTGTTTGAGCTGCAAGTTTTCAGTTCAGAGATTCCAGAAGTAAAAGTTTTAGACATTAAAAAGACTAGAGAGGGTTAAGAGGTGTGTTTTTGGAAGGTAGTTTTTGCTTTCAGCTCACAGAAATAACTTTTATTTGTGGTTATGTGATGTTCAGATATAACTTCTGTAGGTAAGTCTTTTTGTACCATGTCAAAGAAAACATTTAGTGGTGTTAAAATAGGTAATGTGACCTTGAAAGACCCTGTTCTAACACCAAAAAGGCTATTCACTACATACATGCTCCTTTGATTAGCTGGCTGGTGAGCATTCTGAGCATTTCCTATGTGGTACCAAAATGCTCTGTCATAGATGGCAAACATGTACCAAAGAACAAGAGAAGCTAGAGTCTCTTCTTAACATCTGCAAGGTTAAGAAATAGTTCTGTGGTTGAGGAATTGACCCCTGAGGAGGCGGTGACAGTGGGGCATCCAGACTAGTCCATCCATCTGATCACCAATACCAAAGCAGGAGCTGGCCAGTCAATCTCACTTCAGTGCAAGGCAAGATCATGGAGGAGATCCTCCTGAAAATGATGTACATGAAAAATAAGGAGGTAGTTGCTGGCAGCCAACATGGCTTCACTAAGGGCACACCATGCCTGACAAATCTGGTGGCCTTCCGTGGTGGGGTTACAGTGGATGGTGGGATGAGGGAAGATTGACCAATGTCATCTACCTGGACTTGTGCAAAGTATTTGACACTGTCCCGCATGACATCCTTGTCTCTAAACCGGAGAGACATGGATTTGATGGATATATAAAGAATAGGGTGGATGTCTGCACTTAAAGATTTTGGGTCAACAGCTCAATGTCCAAATGAAGGTCAGTGACCCCCCTTTAAGGGGTCAGTATTGGGACTGGTGCTGTTTAACATCTTTATTGGTGACATGATCAGTGGTAGCACCCTCAGCACATTTGCCAGTGATACCAAGCCATGTGGTGTGGTCAACACTCCAGAGGGCAGGGATGCCATCCAGAAGGACTGATAGGCTTGAGAGGTGGGCCTGTGTCCTCAAGTTCAACAAGGCCGTGTAAGGTCCTGGGTCGGGGCAATCCCGAGCACAACTACAGGCTGGGCAGAGAATGGACTGAGAGCAGCCTCGGGGAGAAGGACTTGGGGATGTTGTTTGGCAAGAAGCTCTAAATAACCCAACAATGTGTATTTGCAGCCCAGAAAGCCAACTGCACCCTGGGCTGTATCCATAGACGTGTGACCAACAGGTCAAGGGAGGTGATTCTCCTCCTTTTCTCCACTGTTGTGAGACCCCACCTGGAATTCTGTGTCCAAGTCTGGATCCCCCAGCAGAAGAATGATGTGGACCTGCTGGAGTGAGTTCAGAGGAGGGTCATTAAGGTGATCAGAGGGCTGGAGCATCTCTCCTGTGAAGACAGGCTGAGAGACTGTGAGTTGTTCAGCCTGGAGAAGTGAAGCCTCCAGGGAAACCATCCAGCAACATTCTTAGTACCTAAGG
Source organism: Eulacestoma nigropectus (assembly GCA_013397775.1). Lineage (NCBI taxonomy): Eukaryota > Metazoa > Chordata > Aves > Passeriformes > Eulacestoma > Eulacestoma nigropectus. Next base: position 918,567 of record VZTE01005528.1, read on the forward strand.
GGGGCTTGCAAGAAAGCTGTAGAGGTACTTTTTACAAGGGCATGTAGTGATGCTTTTAATGTTATTTGCGTTGTGGCTGTGATTGAGTTTTTCTCCTATTGCTGTAATCACCCTATTTCTAGAAAGAGCATGGTATTAAAAGAGCAGATTGATTCTTTAAATTCCTTCTTTTACCAATGTTGCATGGCAAATGTGCCATCTTAGCCCAGTGCCCTGGTGTTTTGTGTGTTCACGGCACAAGCAAAACACAGCAGCCATCTGAACCATCTCTCTTGAACTGATGCTGCTTATGCTCATTGACTTAAGGTGCTGTCCTTAATTCACATCTCTGTGGCTTACCACTGCAAATATCTGAGCTGGAGCATCTACATGGTGAAATAAAACCCTGTTTATTATACAGTGGTGAAGCTTCAGCCCTTCTCTGTTATTATCAGGAAGTTGCTATCCTCCATTTTCTGATTACAACCCCCACCCTGAGCACTGAGTATTTAGATGTCAGATTTAAAAGTCAGCTCTCTAGCTGGGGTATTGACACATAAATTTTGAAAAGTAATCTAAAAACCATATATAAATGTTTTCCCAGTTTTCTACTCCTCATTTTTCTTTCAGATTAAATTTGCAGCAAACATTTTACACTGGAGATTTATTTCTTTGGTAAAATGTGCAGTAAATGCTCCTCTGTAACCGGAGGATCCTCCACACCTGTAAGTGTGGGTTTGGTAGCAGAGTCTGTTATCTCTCCCTGGCTGGGGAGTTCTGGTTTGAACTGTAGTACCCCATACCCAACAGCATCAGGTGCATCAGGAGTTAAATTCCATTTGCTTGGGGCATAACTGTAGCTGAGCATGAGCAAAACAGATTACCTTCCTTACAAGGCAGTATTTATTGGTTGTTTTTGCATGGCAGAAAAAGAGAGGAAGGTGTTACTAGCCACATCCTCAGTACAGTGTAGCGTTCTGGGCAGTTGTGCAATCGTGCCGTGTTCTTGTATGAGTAGAGCTGGGCCATCCCAGCACCACAGCCTGGCGCTGCAGGAAGGGTGGCTGAGGCCAGCACCCAGCACCGGGTATTATCATGAGCAGCTTGGTGGCTTGGCTGCTGTGCTGCAGTGCCTTTCCTCCTTGCAGAAGATGAGCAGCCAGCTGGGGCAGCATGTACTCCACACCTGTGGTGTCCTTCGCACTGCCACTTTGTGCTTTAACTGCAAAGGGAAAAATAAAACATTTGATGCTCCTTATGTGTCTGGAAAAGTACAGAAATTACTCGCTGTTTCGGTAAGTTTTCCCCTCTAGATTCTTGGAATAAAATAAAAATATTTTAGGTCAACTGTTTAGGGGTTTTTTTTCCCACTAGCTCTTTTAAAAACAGTAGAGAGCTAGACTGAATTGTTGGGGAGCAAGTAGTTTCATGGCATCTTCTGCATATTGCTAGCCAAGAGAAAGCTGATAATATGAGTGTGGAAGGTTAAGGTCTACTTTCCAAGAGGTTTTGTCGTGGTTGTTTTGTTTCACTTACATTCAAATCCCAACCCTAGAAAAGGAGAATGAAAGAAAAAATGGTCAAATATTCAGTTGTTTTTTTTTTTTTTTTAAAAAAGTGCTTGGCCTCATGAGTTTTGGATCTTTTCAGAAGGTGAGGCTGATAGTCATTTATATATGCTAAAGAGAAGAAAAAGAAAAGAACAAAAGTAGTGTTTTGGAGTTGGGAGGAGAAGGGGAAAACTCACTAATTTTTTCTCTGTTGTAGTAAGGAATCAAAAAATCAGAACTTTTAAAAAAAATTCCTGCCCCAGAGAACCTTTCAAATTGAAGTTGACCATATAAAAATACTGATTTGACTCCATTTATGCCAACTATTGCCTTTGTATTTTTTCCTTTGCAGCATTCTTTATGAATTATCTTATGCCAAACTCTGGAAGGAGTGAAACAATATTCCAGTGAAAAAGACTACTTTAGTAGCAGTCAGATCCGTGATAAAAATGCGTTAGAGCAGATACCATAACCAGATGGGGAGAGCAGGTTTAACATGTGATGTCTGTATTTTTCAAGGCACCTCAGACTTTCAGTGTTGGAAATACATCTTCAGTTGCTTCTCTTTGCTCTTCTTGGATCCTCCAAGGCAGCTCTACAATAGTTTTTCTGGCTTGCAGAACCAAAACTCAGTGTGTGCCCACATTTCCCTTGCTTTTGTCTTCCTGAGAAGTCTTGTAGCACAGAAATTAAATATTCTATTCTTTTTCCAGTTCTCCTGGTCTGGAAGCTGCCATGATTAGTGTGGACTCAGGTAGAGCAGACTCAAAATTTTAATATACTGATGTTCCTGTGTAGTGCATTGGACAGGATATAATTTAATAGAGGTTGGCAAGACTGGAATGTTTGGACAGAGCCAGTCCCAGCAGTACAGAAAGTAAGAATTGAGGTGTACATTTTTTAAATGCCACTTGTGTCCTGCCCATGGTTATCCTGCAGCAGGGAGAGGGAAATGAAGTCTTTGTGTACTTCTGGAGAAATGCATTAATAATGACAGTACTACAACAAGGTCTCTATGCTTCACAGAGTGTTCTACTTCACTGGTACTAGCTTTAAAACATGATGTGTTTGTGTCTTACTGCATTTGGACTTGATGATCGTAAAGGTCTCTTCCAACCTTCTTTTTCTATGAAAACAAGAGTGTCTGCAGCATTTGTACAGACAAAAGTGTATGTGTTTGTGCATCTGCACATGTGATTAATATTTGCCTGATATACTGTAGAGGCCAGGAAAAGGAGGGCTGCAGCCTTTCCAGGTGTTCATTAATGTCATTTTTATTATATATTTTTTTCCTTTTGGAACCAACAAAACTATTTTTATTGCTTCAGAACAGCCATCCATTTTGTTTTGTTTCGTATTTAACAGGCACACCCATTTTGGCCATTTCTCTGAGACAACAAAATGCACAAAGACTTGGCACAGCTCCTGCATGCTGCATCAGTGTTGTGTTGGTGGTAGCGGATTGCATGCCTGATCCTCGTTTGTCTTAACGTATCAAGAAGTCTCCAGGGATCGACTGACAGTACTGGGATTGTGTTGTTGGAATCCTCACGGTGTTGTTTTAAGGAGAAGCAGTAGGCAGTCAGCTCCATGCACCGTCTTGTGCTGCACCAGATACAAATTGCGTCCTGGCACTGCTGCCAGCTTCAGCTGGGGACCAGAGAGATTCCACTGTGAAGACAGTGAGCTGTCTGCACATGTGGCGGAGAAGTTTAGTGAGGAATTCAGTGTCAGTGTGGTTGTTTCTTTATTACTATTTATTTTTTGCAGGTTTCTGTTTAGCAATCTTAATTCCATGAAGAAGAAAATACATAAGAGATCCCAGTTTGACTCCCATGACTGAACATGAGATTTGCATGTCTTTTTAGAGGTTTTATGAATATTTTTCCAAAGGTGCATTAATTCTTAAGTCCTAGGCCTTCCAAAGAGGAAGAGTCTGTTCTTCCCTCCCCCATCCAATGCTTATGCATTGTGCCCAAGGACAGTTCAGAGAAACTGTTTGACTTCACTGGTGTAGTGATGGGAGAATCAGAGATGTTGCTGGGTAGGAAGACAAGGACCAAGACAAGCAAAGGAAAGGAGCTGGGAAAAATGGGACAACAGGTAAAACCAATGGAGCTTGAATTTACATGGGCTGGGTAAAGTGACTAGAACCAAACCTGAGATGAGAGGTGAGAGTAAAACCAGGTTTTGGCGTATAAGTGGTGGTGCAAGCAAATGGATGTAAGTAGAGAAAATGGCTGAGAAATCCAAAGTATGAGAAGAAGGCAAAAAGAATCCAGGAGGGTACAGGGAATGAGGGGCAAGGAGAGAGTGGGGCCAAACCTAGGGTGCAGGTGGGACTGGAGCCGTGGGGTGTGGAAAGGAGAGCTGTTTGTCTGCAGGGAATGGAGCCAGCACGAGAATCTGGGAACAGAGTACTGAGTTCGGAGAGGAAGAGGAGTAATTCAGAGAATATGCTCTCATTCTCTCCTTGGCAGTGGGAGTCCTGGAGATTTTTCCCCATCTGACATTGAGGCAGTCCTACTGGACGGAACTGAGCTGTGTGTCCTTATGTGTCTGAAGTGTTTTTGTATGCATGTATTTTTGCTTCCACTGGTATTTAGATGGCTATTTTGGATGTATTTGTAAGTAAATACCACACCATACTGACACTCCGGTCTTTCAGCAGAAACATGTGGTCTGGGAGGGGGTTGTTTGTGTCTGTCGAACTGTCTGTCTATACTGCAGAACCGAGGTACTAAGGTGATCTGGTCGGTCCCACTGCTGTGGCTCTCACATGTGCGTGCCTCTCTGTGCCTCCATCTTACTCTTTTCCCGAACCGGGGATGGTAGGTTCTTCTGAGCAACGCCCTTCTCCTATCTATTGCTCGGGATGTCCTGTGGCAGCCAAAAGCCTGACGGATCGCCATGAAAGCAGTTACACTGTCTGTAGGCAAAGCTTTTCTTAAGTATGCCAAGGAGACTGGAAAAACAGGAGCTTCCCCTCCACCGAAAACCTTTTTAGTGCAACATTAAGTCACTTCCTGTAGTTGGAGTAAGTCGAGAGCTTTTTTTTTCCCTCACTGACCCCTACCTCCTCCTCCCCTGAGGCTTATATTCCTTTAAGAAGACGCGGCTTGCAAAGCTCTCCTTTTAGAAGCGAAGGGGAGCGCTGACTGGGCGCCCAGGCACAGTAGCAGCCCGCGGAGGGGCAGCGCGGCGGGCGGAGCGCGGGGGCGGACGGCGCTTCCTTATGGGGCGAAGCAGGAGCGAGCAGGAGGGAGGCAGGGCTCTGGCGTGTGACACATGAAGCTGGGACAGCCATACGTGGCTGGAAAACTTGCAGTGTTGGGGCAGAGACATGTGGCTAAGTCAGGTAACCGGAAAGCCGGCTTTTATTATTCCTTCAGCGCATAACTTGCACTAGTTGTTTTTTTCCGTTTTTATTTTTTTTTTTCTTTATTTGTATTTTTCCGCCTGCCAAGTACGAGGCCAGGAAGAGCAGGTTGTATGGCAGTGCTGCATGTAAATACCCAGCCTGAGAAAACCCAGCGGATGTACTGAAGTTTTATTTAGATTGCTTCAGGAACGGGCGAGTCCTGCGTCTGGAGGGCAGGCGGGTGGTCCTCTTGTGTGCCTTGTCCCTGAGCAGTGGGGTTCGGGACCCTGCTGGAAGGGACTCTTGCTGCCCGTCGTGGTGGGGGGGGCTTCACGGAGTTTAAAATGAAAGAGGCAGAGATGATGGTGGAAGTAATGTGAGCTGAGGTGAGAGCACACTTCCCAGAGCCATAAAACTGCGCTGCAGAGCTGTGTAAAGTCTAATGGCATTGGTTGCATAAGGAGTGGGGTCAGAGTTCCCATTGCCTGCTTGAATGCACCCTCTAGAGAAGTTGGACTAGAGATGATTCGTGTGGTACGTTGTAATCTTGTGGTCTTTACATGGTAACAGCATGTGTGAAAGCTTGGTGAGGCATGAGAAGACTGGAAGGATTTGGGCAAGGACAGCTTTGAGGTACTGGCTGTGCCCCTTCATTAACAGACGCTGTCTGTGTGTATGCATGTGTTCACGTTTATGTGTGTATGCTTGTGTTCACGTTTATGTGGGTATGCACTTCGCAGCATTTGAAAACCCACTGATTAACTTTTAAAAAGTTAATCGGGATTTAGTGTTAAGGGTCAGTCAGCGGAAAGTCGGTCTGTTCACTGAGCTGCAGCAGCAGTTTCTGCCTCCGGCGTGCAGTGAGCACCCATCTTTCTGCACTCGTGTGTGAGTGCATAGTTTACCGAATGCTGATTTTGTTTCTTCTTTTCCAGGAAAAGAGGAAGCTACTATAAATGGAGAAGATGAAAAAGAACGGAAAGACCCCTATTTTGTGGAAACACCTTATGGCTACCAGCTAGACTTAGATTTTCTGAAGTACGTGGATGATATACAAAAGGGGAATACCATTAAGAAACTAAATATACGAAAGAGGAGGAAAGCTGTACCAGCCTCAGTGGGTACCAAGAACTCTGGTGGCCGGTGCAGTGGCTGGACTTCCACAGAGTCTCTCTCTTCATCGAACAGTGATGAGAACAAGCAGTCTTTGGCAGCAAGGAGTCAAGTAACCTTGTCCATCCCTTCAAAACCCTTAGTTTCCTTTGAAGTATCTCCTACGTACTTAACTGTCCCAGAGAATAAACAGCTTCCTCCTCCCTCCCCCCAGCCTCCTCGGCACAACCTCCTCGTAACAAAAACCCTCATGGAAACACGGAGGCGACTGGAGCAGGAGAGGATGATGCAGGTCACGCCTGGAGATGTCCGCAGGCCTCGGCTTTCCAGCTTTGGAGGCATGGGCTCCACAAGCTCCCTCCCCTCTTTTGTGGGATCCAGTGGGTGCAGTCATATGTCTCAGCACCTGCAGAACGGGTATCAGGGGAACGGCGACTATGGTGCCTGTTTCAGCTCCTCCTTGGGCAGTTCCATTCGTCACAGCCCCATGAGCTCGGGAATATCCACACCGGTCACCAACGTGAGCCCAGTGCATCTGCAGCACATCAGGGAGCAAATGGCAGTTGCCCTCAAGCGTCTCAAGGAGCTCGAGGAGCAAGTCAAGACTATTCCTGTGCTGCAGGTCAAAATTTCAGTGTTGCAGGAGGAAAAGAGGCACATGATGGCTGAACTCAAAAACCACAGGAAAGCCACTCAAAATGACACATATGGTTTCAGAAAGCGATCCTACAGTGCAGGAAATGCAGAGCAGTGGGAACACATGTCTCAGGTGAGAAGAGGTGGAGAACTGTATATAGATTGTGAGGAAGAGATGGAGAGTGTGGAGCAGAGCTCTCAGAGGATAGAGGAGTTCAGGCAGCTGACTGCTGAAATGCAAGCCCTGGAGAAAAAAATCCAAGATAGCAGCTACGAAAGTCCAGCAAACCTTCGGGTGAACAGAGAAAGCCTGACAAAAGAAGCTCGATCTGTTGCTGTGGGTGCTGATGAGAACATGAACGATGTCGTTATATACAACAGATCTGCAAGGCAACACAAAGAAGTAGCTGTGGGAACAGAGAAAGAGATGAGGGAGTGTGGAGTTGGAGTGACAGAGACCATGCTTGGATTGTCTACAGAGGTTGAGAAAGAGATAGAGCTTCAGCAGCAGACCATCGAAGCCCTTAAGGAGAAGATTTACAGACTGGAGGTTCAGTTAAAGGAAACTACCCATGACAGGGAAATGACCAAATTAAAGCAGGAGTTGCAGGCGGCTGGGTCTAGAAAAAAGGTGGATAAAGCTGTGATGGCTCAGCCCCATGTTGTCAGTAGGATGGTGGAGGCTGTAGTACAAATGAGAGACCAGATGGTGGGAGACCACGTGGATGTTGCTGATTCGTCAGTGGGAAACCATCTGCAGATGAGCAGCATTGGCACCTCCTGCAGACCTGCCACGCGGAGCGCAGCTGCGGGCCCCGAGCTCCTGATGAGCCGATGGCTGGTGAGGGAGAGGGCAGAGGTGCAAGATCGGGGTACGGAGAGGTCCATGGAGCTGCAGGATAAGTCAGTGGGCACAGAGACAAGGGTCTCTGAGACAGGCGTCAACACGGAGGAGCTGGTGGAGGCGCCGAGCCCTTGCCAGATGGCACGGGCGGTTGGAGCGGTGAGGTCTGTGGGCTGTGGGGACTGCTCGGTGAACGTGGTGGTTTGTGCGCCCAAGGAACACGTGTCCCGTGAAACAGCCACAGAGGCTGTACCCAGGGCAGAGGCGATGGTGATGGCCATGCCTTCCACAGCTAGCCAGCAAACCAGCACTGCTTTGGAGATGGTGAGCCAGTGCACCAGCACAGAGGCGGCCTGCCTAGCAGACTGTGGGACTAACACCACTCTGAGCAGCTGTGATAAGCAGACCAGCACAGACGGTGTGGAGTTGCGGAGTGTGGCGGTAGGGGATGGCCGGGTGAAGGACATACACGCATCTGCTAAGATGCGTTCGGTTGGAGTGGGCACCGTGCTCTCTAGCCACCCTGGCTTTGAAAAGCCTTCTGCAATAAAAACCAAAGACTGTGGCATTGGACAGATAAGTGTTTATGAGAACTACCTGGTTGGTCTGAAAATGAGGAGCATCGCCTGTGGACCCCCTCCGTTGCCAGTTGTCCCGACTGGCACTAGGAGCATAGGTGTTGGGGGAGAGTCTGTGTGCAACCCAGTGAGTGGTCAGTTGGAGAGCCCTCTGTCTCCACCTGAGCTGAGGACAGGCTTGGATCACTACATTGAACGTGTGCAGAAGCTGTTGCAGGAACAGCAGACACTGCTTGCTGAAAATTACAGTGAATTGGCAGAAGCCTTTGGAGAGCCCCACTCCCAGATTGGATCTCTCAATTCACAGCTCATCAGCACCCTCACCTCCATCAACTCCGTCATGAAATACGCCAGTACAGAGGAGCTGCGGAGCCTGGACCTTCAGAAGCAGTGCACGGACAGAAGCTCCCTGTCAGGTAAGCCCAGCATCCGGGCACACGTCTGGTGCATTGGCCGACTCTTTCCCAGGGCTGCAGATCAGTTGCCTACTAGACTCTCACTTAGTCTGGAAGCCACTGTGTAGCCCTCCCCAAGGAAGCACAGAGCATTGTTGTTGAATGTGCCCATTGGATATTCTGTCCAGCCCATCGCTGGTAGCTGAAAAACCAGAGGCAGTTTTATCTCTCCCAGTCCAGCAGGCTCTGAAGGTCCTGATGAGGATGGTGCCATGGCTCTGACCATGCAAGAGAGGTGTCTGAAATTATGAAGAGTTTAACCACTGTGCAACATGCTGACTTCATTTTGTAACTTTAGGAGTTTTTGAGGTTAATGCCCATGGGTTTGGAATTTTAAACTTGGCATGCATGTTTTTAAAAACAGTGTCAGATTTGACAGAGCTGAAAGTCACATACAGTGTCTGAATCAAACTGACTTGTTTCCAGAGACCTTTCCCTGGATTTTGTAGTGTTTCTTCCATTGCCTTTGTTCCTTGTGCTGCTCAGACAGAGACCTGTGGGGTGCCTTCCCCATTCTAGCAGGGCTGATTGCTTTATAATAGGCAACTCCAAAGCACTTCACAGAAACCACATCTTGGGCTTTCTCTGTTCCAGTAACTGTTTGTCATAATCCCTAATTACAACCTCGTGTTTGAAAGGCATAATTAGTGCTGGAGGTTTTGGTGACACTCAGGAAAGGCAAGAATTGGGATTTAAATACTCCTTGCCTTTTATTTATTAATTTAAAAATATAGACAATTAGTTAGAGGGATTTCTTTATTCCCTGGGGTAGAGTTGATTACTTCTGAATTTTTTTTTTTTTTTATGTGTCTGATAGTCTAGTTTAAAACTTAGCCATTTTTTTCTAATATCTTACTGGTGAATCCAAGAACATTACTATTAAATTTATAAACAGTGGCTTCCTGGAAACCAATATGTAATGCCTGGTGGTGGCTGTCAGATACTTCCTTCTTACTCCTGCCATACAGTGACTGAAACAAGAGGTTAAGGAGATGGGAAAAACTGATGCAAATGCATCTGTATTGTAGATGCTGAACTGGGACAAAACCCCTGAGTAAATACTATTTAATGTCAGCATAATGTTACTGGCTAATCCAGATAGCTATATAAAGCTCTTGCAGCTTGCTTACTGTCTTAAAATTTACCTATTTTGTTAAAATGCAGCTTGGTAAATCTGGTTGTCTTCAGTGGATGTGCTAAATAGAATCATCCATTTAATGAGCTGAGGTAAAAGGTTTAGCTTCCCATAGTGAAGGAATAAGCAACATTTATGTAGCAGTAAGGAGAATATACGATATTCTGTCTGCATGCATGCAATATGATACTATATAAGCAATGTTATTATCTTTCTGGTATGCACTTTATATTCTGGTCTTCTTACAAGTAGTGATACAATAATAAAAAGGGTATCTAGCAGACATCAAAAGTGTCTGTAAAAACAGTGAACCAGAGTTATCACTAGCTGTAAATCTTTAATTCCTTTCCCAGCTTTTACTGCCCAGTATCAAATGTGTAGTCTAGAGGACTGAAAGTATTTAGACACAGGCAGAGCAATAGATCATATTTACTAAAAATGTTCATACTTGGATTCAGGTTTCACATTCCTGATAAAATTATTCTGGAATAATTTTATTTTAGCTTGTAATGCCATTATCTTTAGCTGTGGATGATGAGTGTAAAATTTCTTTATTTTTAGTCCCTGGTGAGAACTACATGCCTGGACTGCATACATAAATCAAGCTATGGGCTATAACAGTTTAGACCCATGGAGAATTGAAGTGGAAAAGAGGCCTTAAGCCTGAAATGTTACCCCATCTCTTTCTATTGATTTTGAAAATACTGCCTTTAATACATTTATCTGCTGGTCCTGCTGCCTGTTCCTGCAGTTTTACAGATCACATGTTACATATTTCTGTAGAAGGATTTTTTGCTGAATGAAGCACTAGCTTGAATAATTCTGTAATCACTGGAACTAATAAAGCCTTTTTTTTCCATGCATCACTATCTCATGATAGCTTCTGAGCTCTTAATAAGTCTTTCCTCACATTTAGTTCTCTTGGATGTAGCTTTTCAAGTGTTGTGTGTGTGAACTTATCCAGTGCCCCTTTCTCCATGCCTGGAATCTCAGGCTGATTTCTGTAAAACCTGTGTAAACACAAAAAGCCTTCAGAGCACTGAGTCTCTACTCCAGTTCAATTCAAATAAGCATTCGAGTTTAAGTTATTGAGAGAAGTGTGACCTCGCAAGCCTCATTTTCTTAGAAAAACAGGCTGAAAATAGAGGCAGAAGTGTCTGGTTCCCAATTAGCATCAGTAGCATCATCTTTAATGCTTTGTTCAAAGAGCATCCTTAGGAGGCATGTCTTAGAGGCCAGTTTCTTTTAGGGCAAAAATACCTGAGCTGGCTTTGAGGCATGTAATTTGGATACCAGTTTGTCATGCTAATGGCTCAGTGGTCTGTGCTGCTTCTGAGGTAGCACATTAGTCAAGTTCTCAGCTTTGCAGATTGTTCTCCCTTTTGTTGCTGGGGAGACAGGATGTGCTGCAGAGGCCTCAGCCATCTCACCCGCCCTGACACAGCTTGTGGCAGGTGATGGAGACACAGGCAGGGAAAGCTGGAACTTGCTGAGTGGGACAGAGGCTGGCAGTTTTCATTTCTAGACACCTTAGACCGCTGAGATGATCTCTGAACTAGGTCTATTAGCAATTGGTATTTTGCTTGTTGCAAAATAATCCCCTTCCCTTCTGTAACTTGGCAACTCCTATTTACATACGTACTGTCTTTCAGAAGCCCTAGTGACCTGAGGGAATTCAAACCCACTGGCCAGATGAGTGCATTTCCACTCTGCAAAGTCATGTTAACTGGCCTTAGCAGTCTATGTGTCCAGCTTAACCATATGGATGTGGGTCATAAACCTAGGTGCTCACTGATCCATATTCTTAGACCAGCATATAGGAAGCCTAAAGGGAGATGAGTGCATTCCTCTCCTCTGTTTGTCTCACTGGATCTTTAAAGAAGTTTCAAGATGTTAGATTTGAATGCTCATACGATGTGTTTGGCAAGATACCAGCCAGAAGCCTAAAGTCACTTGTGCGAGTCCTAATTACATTGACTTTTCGCAAGTCTTGCAGGTGGATGTGTTTCACTGGCAGGGAGTTTTCAAGAATGGTATTTAAAAACAACTGATCTGCCATTGCCCTGAAAAACTACCTGAGCATGCTTGACCTGAAAATGCATGGCTACTTTGCCTCAGTGATCTTTAGGTATCAGTTTTATAGTCACTTTTTAGAACAATCCTAACTGAGCAGTGGAAGCATTATACTAGTTAATCATTATGAGGAAGGAGGCAGCTTCTTGAGTTAAAACTGCAGGGAGTGAAAGAAAGCGGGAAGCAAGTAGTGTCAGAAAGTCTCGAGCGTAAGGAAATCTTGATGTGCCATCTGGTGGAAGGATCTCCCAAGGTTTTAAACTTCTAAGTTTTAACCAGAGCTGGGGAAGCAGGCTGAAGCTGAGGGACAATGGAAAGACCAAAAGAATGATGGTGATGTGAGAAGTCCCTGGTTCTCCCAAATTGGTGTGTAAGACTAATGAGGTAGTGTGGACATGGTCATCTTTTCCTGTGTTGTCAGTTACAATGCAGGAAATTGGAGACAGCTGTTTTTCTTTACAGCTCTTGTGTTTGACAGCCCTTTCTCTCGAAGACCGTGTAGTTTGAGGGCTTAGTAACTTCTCTCCTGGCAGCATGGACGACGCTATTGCAGTTGAAGACTTGGGGCTTGCCCGAGGCTCAGAAGCCTGTGCTGATGTGGGGCACAGGTATGGTGGTGGTCGTGTGAAGCTGTGGGTTGCTACAAATTGCAGTGGTTGTGCCTATGTCTAGGCTAGTGGAGGAAGCCCTAAGCTCAAGGTCTGCCATAGATGTGTGCCTTAATCACCAGATTACGTTTCTGTACAGATGTTCTTGCTTGTGTAACGAGCAGGATCCATCCATCAGTCTGCTGGGGAGAAGGTGACTGACATATGTGAAGCATTTTCCATATTCCCTGGAAGGTAGTGCATGATGCAAACCAGCCATGCAGATGGTCCCACCTATGAGTACTGTTTATTTACATGTGTCTGGTTGGTGTCTCAGGGAACACAGTGCCTCCTCTGTTTCATGTGGCAGGTGGTTTCTGCTAGTTGTGACAACATGGAAAGCTCAAATGGGAATGCCATTCAAAAATGATACCAACCCTCTATATTAGGAGATAGGGTGTTTAGTAGGGTTTTTTCTGTTTTAAATATCCATCCAGTTATATCAGAAGAAAAGTGGAGACCTGGTCAGTAACTGTCCTGTAAAGACATTATTTAAATTAAATTCTATAACCCTCTTCAAAGAGGTTTGATATACCTTCCCTGGTCATATGTTAGCACAAGCTTATTACTGTTGTCATTATTAGCATTACAATATTTGCTGGTTTGGTTCTCTGGTAGCACTACATGGACTGTTTGAACCTAAAAGCTGCTCTATCTCCTGGCTTCTCCTTCAGTTAGCAAAGAGCATAATTTTGCCACAGTATAGATTATTTTTCCCTTCAAATGTGTTGCTGCTTAGAGAGTGGCAAGCTGCAGCCTGCTAGGCTGGCTGTTACATAGAGCCCCCGTTCTCTCCCTGTGCTGTGGCACAGGGATACGATGTTCAGGCACTGAGCTCTGTTTGGAGTTCAGCTCCCATGGTAACAGGCATATCTATGAATACTGAATGGCAAGAGATTCCCATTTTTCCAAGGAAGTATTGTCATATTTCAGCAACAATAAAGCATCAGCTGAGAAAATCAAGTCCTCATGAATGAGAAAGAAAGAAGTTCTCTGAGCTGACCTTGCTGCTGTGCCCAGCATCATGAGATATTTCAATCTTCCACTCATCAGGGAAATGAAGGATGGCTTTCACCAAGCTTCATGCACAGTTTTCTTGGAAAGAGAGCGTTTCATAAATAAGATGATTAGCTGATGCAAAGATATGGATCTTTTATGGTCAATCACATTTAATGAAAGGAATTGGTTTTAACTTCCAGTTTCAACAAACTGGATTCACAATCCAATATGGAGATGGAAAGCAACTTCTCAGCACAGAGAAAATGGCTAAAGAGAGTGTGCAAATGAGCTTGTTCTCGCAGTCCTCTTACCACAGCCCGCATCCTATTAGAAGGAGTGTTTTGCCTGGAGCTGAATGGTAGTTCAACATCTACCTATGCCTGGGCCCCAAGAGAATCTGCCTTCTGTCAGTTTATTGTATAAAAAGCCCATGTGTGGCAATTTTTTGTTTTGAACTTTTAAATTCACTGACTTTTAACCTGGAATGGCTCAAAAGTACCTTTTAAAATGAAACTGCGTACTGGTCTACTGAAGGTACTGCATTTATTGGTTGGATGGGTTACTATCAATCTTTGTAAATGTTTAAGCATAACATGTTTGCTCATCACTGCCTTTTTATTTACCTTAGTAGAATGGGTTTTTTTCTTCCAACAGTTCTGAAAAATAGACCAAATTGAAAGTGGATTAAAATAATTTGTATTAAAAAATAACTTTTTAGGCATGAAGATTTAAAACCACTGGAGGAGACTTTGAGTACCTCGGTTAAAATAATTTTGTAATGAAGTTATTGCTACTGTGAAGAAATCATGCAGTGTGAAAGAGAAGTATTTCCTTGCTATATATGCTCCAGATAATATTTGTGCACTATCTTCAGTGGGGAATGTATAGCTTGTATCACTGACCATTATAAACATACTGTGCAAATAAATGCTTGCACTGACCACCAACAGGTTAAAAATAAAATCTCTGTGCAGCTACCACATAATAATTAGCTTGTGCGCTTTTTTAAGCTAGAAACCTGTGATGTTCCAGCCAGAGAGCTAGGTTCTCATCCTGATGCTATTTAATCCCTCGGCCTTGTTTGCACTTCTCTTGATTTCCAGTGGGATAAAAGTATTGTCAAGCTAAATTGTTTTTATAATAATACTTAGGTTTGCTTCCGTCAAACTAAATGGAAATTTTTCAAAAGCAGGTGAAGGCCAGACTTCTGTTACCATGAGTTCATCTCAAATTCAAAAGAATCTATTAAGTCCCCTGAACCAGGTAACAGCATGACTACTTGTGCTGTCATAAATGTGAGGGAAGGTCTGCAGTTAGGATGGAAAACTGCATCCTAATAACAGTAGACAGATTTTATAGGTGCCAGGAATGGCACGGGTAGTGGCTGCTTCTCTGTAGCAGTTTTGCTGTCACCCTGGTTTAAACTGGTGTGATTTTCAAAAGAAGCACAAGTGATTTATGAGAGGAGGTTCCTTCTAAAAATTAAAAATAGGTGCTCTCATTCCTTCAAACCAGTGGAGCTAAACCACTGGAGATGCTTCAATCACTTGTTTCCCTCTGAAACTGATGAGAGCAACTCTCTGCATAAATGTTTATGTACAGTTGAAGTCAGCAAGTTTTTTTTGTTTTGTTGTGTCATACTTTTGCCTGTAAATTACTCCTGAACTTTTCCAAATTCCCCTACTATGTTGCAAAATACATTGGAAGTTCTTGACAGCTCTCTGCTGTAGTTTGCTATACTATATCGATACTTAGAAACTGACGTCAAGTTTGTAGTATTTACCTGGAACAGTAAGCTAAGGAAATCATCAAGGCAAGTCTACCTGAGGATCTCTGTTTGGAGGCAGTGCCTGACTGAGTACTGACCTGTTGGCAGATTTGCTGTCAGTGTTGTGCATTGTGACCTGGAGAAGGATTCTGCTCAAGCATAGTTGAGATCTCTGTGAAGTGAGAGGAAGAGTCTATTTTAAGATCTGTGTAGACTGGTGGTGATCTTCAGGCAGGGTTTCATTTCCACGCTGGAGAGGTGTGCGTTACCTCCAGCCCCAACAGTGGCCCTGCAGTTGTTGGAGGAAGAAGGAGCTCCCCTCATTTGGCTTTTTGGTTTGCACAGCAGTAGATTAATCTATTAAATCATTGACCATAATGTTGGGTGGCACAGCTCCTTCCTCTGTCTGTTTTTCTGTGATTGGACTCGGTGCTCTCCAAGTGTCTTTATGTTGGCTGTCTTTAAAAGGGGAAGGCCTGATTTTAAATGCTAATTAACAGCTTGCAGCATTAATGCTGAGTTGGACCCAAAGCTCTCTTCCCCTCATCATTAGGCACTGTGCATGCAGTAAGTGTAAATATCTAAGAGCTTTGCAGGGAGAATGAGTGCTCTGACCAGTTTGCCTAATGTTGTGTCCTTGCCCTCGAGTCTTGATGTCATCCTCTTTTGTCAGGTGCCAGGGGCCAGCTGAGCAGAACCCTTTTTTTCTTCATTGGAAGGCATGGACATCATCCCCTATATCCTGAATTCAGTATGGTGCTTCTCAGCCAATGATGCATGAACCAGAAGAGGGAACCTACTGAGATCTTGTTGTGTTGATGGCAGGTTGAGGAGAGGCTGTGAGTCAGGGGAGAGAAGTCCACTACTGTCCTCCTTTCTCTCTGTCCTACCCTGCAGCTCCCTCCCCTGTCTGTCCCAGGGCAGGAGGGAGACACCTGGGGAAATTCAGGCGCAGGCTTTGGGGGGATGACAGGTGGTGCTGTTGTTTCACCTCAGGCTGGAGCCCCACTCTGCCCTGCCAGAGTCCTGCCCTCAGCTCTGGCACGCACAAAGCCCACCTGTGCCTCCCGACATGCCATGGTTGTCACAGCTGCTTTGGTAGGAGAGCTGTGATGTCTGGCAGAGGGTGCAGGCAGTTCTGCTGAAAGCAAACCTGGGCATCTTTGGAATGTTTGCATATCCCTGATGCTTCAGAGCAGGTTTCCTCCACTCCTTCCCATGTCCTCAGAGGCCAGTCTGGAGCAGAAGGGGTGACCTGGTAAAACCAGCCCAGGCAGCCACCACAAGCTGCAGCTGAAAGTGGTTACTGTGTTTGATACTCTTTAATTGTACCTGTCACCACTCCAAGCAAGCAGATAGACAGTTCCCTTGTTTTTCAGGTAAGGGAGTTTAAAAATCATTGGTTTTGGCTTGGTGCTCCGTCATCTTGGCAGCCCTCTTCTTCTTAAATGTTGGATGAGGGATGATGTTTGCTGTTGGGAAGAGACCTGACCCGAGTCAGTCAGTGCTGCAAAGTGAGGAGTGGGCGGAAGCAAGGGCAGGACTTCCCTCTTGCTTTTCCTGGGTGTCCAAGTGCTCAGACATGTCTCCAGAAGCGTTGCTGCTACCTGGGGGGCCCTGGGAGGCTGCTGCCTTCTTACACGCACCCACACACACACACACACACACATTTCACTCTTAAGAAAAAGCTTTTTTGCTGTGCTTGTAGTGACATGAGTGTTGATACCCTGCTGCATGCCTTTCCCTGCAGACAGCTTCCCCTGTATGTTGGAGAGGCTATAAGCAATGGTGGAACTGGGCAGTAGGTCTCACGGCTGAAGAAGGTGCCCTGGGAAACACATGCGGGGTGAGACTTGGTTGGGAACTCAGAGACTTGGGTGGGAATGGGAGCAAAAAGGAGGAAGCTGCTGGGAAGTGACAGTGTTTGGAAAAATCAGCTTCATTATGTCCTGTTGTAGGAAAAATTTACTGAGGTGAAGTTAACAAGGGGGAAAGGCAGTCTAACAAGAACAGCTCTCTAGACAGAGATGTAGCTGTGTGTCTAAAAATTAGTGTTTGGAATTTACCTTACTGCAGTGTGTTAGCACCCTGTGCAGTGCTACTCGTACTTGAATGAGGAGGCTGTGCCTTAATTCTTGAGAAATACAAAGGCAAAAAATAATATGGAGGCACACATCATGGATGCAAGAAGAGAGTGAAAGAAAAAAGTGATCATGTTTAAAGCAAGTTAAACTTAGCTTTTTTTTCCTTGAATGCTAACAAGATCACTTAGGGAGGCATATGTGTGTAAAAAAACACTTGGTGTGTTCCACAAACAAAAGCATTTGTGCAGATTTGTAGAGCAGTTGTAATAGCACAGCTGGAGTAATTCCAGGGGAATCTGTAAAAGTCTGTGCATAATTAGCACTGCCTTTTAAATACACAAAGGGAAAAAGTGAGTGAATGCCAGCAAATCAGCGAGGGAAAAAATATAACCCAAACATTTGGAATTTGATTTAAATACAACCCCTAGCTCAGTACAATCCTGTCCAAAAAAAAAAAAAAAAAGAAAGAAATGTAGTGTGTGGGAGTTCATTGCAGTTGTCTCAGTAAAAGCACACAGCTTTCAGAATTAGTTAGAGTACTGGAAAAAACGGAAAATTTCCTGAAAAATTTCTGCTTTCATAGAACATGACATTTCTTAAAAAACAAGTACCATAAAAAAGTTACTGTTCTTGCAGAAAGAACCTGCAGAGCCTGATCTGTGCTGTGCTCTTCAGGCATGTCATCTAGGAACAGCTCAGTGAGCCCACCCTGAGCCAGGGTGGCAGCAGCTGGGGTCACCGCTCATACTGAAAGAGAAGGAAAACGACGGACCATTCTTTTCATGCATTTTAAAGCCAATATCTTTATAGCTTGTCCTTGTATTGTATGTCTTTATCAAAAAAAAACCTCATGGCCATTTTTTTGCATTTTCTGAAAGCAATCACAGTCTTTTTCCTATTACATCCTCAGAAAAGAGTATTTTAAAGCTCAAGCAGTGCCCTTTTTTTTCCAGCTTGTTTTTTTTTTTCTGTTGATCACAGTATTGATGGAAGTATTTTCATTTGACTCCTCCGTGATGCCTACTGTCTTCTTTGGCAGGTGCTACTTTGGAGTACATCCCTCATGGCCAACTTGCAAACACACACTTACCTTCAAATTTGCAAACGCTGAAATTGGAGCAGGACACTGTGCCCACTCAGGAGGAGAGGAAGACTCCCCTGGTGGAAGCTGCTCGGGGAAGGAAGTCTTTTTCTTCTCAGGATAAAGCTCTCACTCCAATTAACCTGACGGATGATCAGCTTGCCTCAGGTCTCTATGGTAATAACTGGCTCACATTCACCTTTCATCGTGCTGGTGGAGTCTGAATATGAAATACAGTTAAAGAAGGTTCTCAATATTTTCAAAAACGCAAAAGCAGGAAAAGATGCAGCTAAGGGGAAAGCCACAGCGTGAGACCCTGTGTCTGCAGGTAGTGGTTAGGTTTTAAATGGCAGATTGTAGTGCATCACTGAAATGCCATTTAGTCTTTTCATAAGAAAAATCTCCTGGAAGATAAAGAGTTAATAATTATTTTTTTAAATACTTAAGTTTTTAGGCATGTTTTACCTGTCCTATGCATAGAGATTGGTTTAAAAGTTGTTTCAATGAATACTAAATCTAAAAGACCATCTTTGACTGAGCCTACCCACCCTGTTAAGTAGTTTGTTAAATATGCTGTCTGTATTGTTAAACATGCTGTCTGTATTAATTCTGTTCATTTTGGCAAAGAGCTGCTGCTCTCTGACACTAAGAATTAAGATTTTGTTAACAGAATAACCAATTTCAGTGTTAAAAGTTTTTCACAAATAGCAAAGAAAAACAAAAAGCCCATGTCTTTCCTTAAAGTTTTCTAAAGCATCATGAAGATTAGCAGCATGTTGAAAGATGAGAAAGTTAGGCTTAACTAGTTTCCAGAGCTGATTTTGAAGCTGTTCTTCTGTATTTCCAATGTGCATGTCACACCATGACTGTATGTACATAAATATTAGAAAACCCAGCTTCAGATGGTAAACTTATCAGAGAGCTGTTGAAAAATAGAGAGTTGTTTTGAAAAATTATCTGATGCTGCTGCGTTCAAAGCTGGCTATGGATTTATACTGATACGAGTGCTTTGTCTCCCTTTCTAACAGTATGTACTAATAATGAGAACACACTTAAATCTATAATGAAGAAAAGGGACGGGAAGAAGGATTTGGGCAACACCAAGAAGAACCTGCAGTTTGTCGGCATTAATGGAGGGTAAGAGACCTGTCTCCAAAACGTCTGTCGCTGTAGCACTTCCACAGTGGGAAGAAGAGAAAGAACCCAGGAGCGCATGCACAGGTTTGGCCTGTCCTTCAGGCTGAGGTGAAACTGCAGAGTGTAAGGATCAGAAGGAAGAATGGAACAGCTGAGCTCCTCTTAATCCTCTTGTGCTTGCAAGTCATATATGGCATCAGTCTCAAATACCTGTACATTAGATTGCTGCCATATTTAACACAGGAAAATGAAACAACCTCAGACAGCCATGGGGACATTTCTCAGGCAATGCTTTAGTAAGGAAAACTTGTATATATCTTTGGCAGCTGACAAGCACAGCATTATACTATTAAACAATACAGCAAGAGATGCCACTGCCCTAGAATTAATTTTTCTGGCTTTGTGTTAAATAAATACGGAGACTTTCCTACAAATACAGAGAACAGTATGGAAAATGGTTTTCTTTTAAAATACTACTTGCCCTTCGAGAAAGTAATGGTTTAAAAATGGTTTCATCAAATTGTTTTTATATAGCTTTCCTAGCCCTTTCCTTAGATTAGTTTTTCTTCAGTACAAATGCTTTTTGCAGTATATAGCCTAAATATCTCACTTACCTAATCTCCTACATATTAGCTTAAAGTACCATTACATATAGTGAGGGAATGTTATCATAGGTTTGTTAGCTTCCCTGCTTATATCTGCCTAGTAAGGCAACAACACAATTTATTCTGAATAAAGTAATTTCATTTTGGGCATAAGGCAAGGTCTGACAAAATGTTAAAGACTTATGTTTAAAAGAGGTTGGTCTTTTTTCATTACACACTGTGTACATAATAATGACAGTGTCAGTTGCCAGTAACACTGAGTTCAGTAAGTAGAGGAGGTTTCTGAGTAGAAAACAGGAGGACTAAGCTTTTGCAGGACATTTTTTCATTTGCGCTGGTGCAGGCAGGTACTGACCACTGCGGAATGGCACTGAGCAAGCACGTCTGCCCCTGCCCATTCTCCCTGTAGGTATGAGACCACGTCCAGCGACGACTCCAGCTCCGAGGAGAGCTCCTCCTCAGATTCGGAGGAGGAGTGCGAGGGCCACGAGTACCCCTGCGACCAGCACACAGAGGAGAAGCAGCCCACCCCCCATGCTGCAGAGGTCTGCGCCATGGGGGCAGAGAAGGACAGTCCTCTCCCAGAGTGTGAGGCCGAGGAGGTGGAAATCAGAGAGAGGTAGGCTGCCCACCCTCTCCAGAGCGTGCCTCTGAGGAGGTCACCTCCAGCTTGTGGCATAGGGCAAGCGATGTGGGCTGTGCTTGTGCTGGTGGAGAAAGCATCAGCCATATCGCTGGCCGACTGCTGCCCACTTCCCTCCTCCTCGAGCGGGTAGCCAGAGGCAGTTTCATGGCAAAACGACTGTCTGTGAGCAGGAAGAAGTGTCAGAGGGCGTCCTTTCCAGCAGCTGACTCCATTAACTTTAAATGATTCATTTGCAGCATGACTCAGGTGGTTCCCCCAGCAGGGGCTCTCTCAGGTCACAACTGGCACTCACTTGGGAGCAGGCAATGCCTTGTTAACATCCTGGTCTGTGAAACAGCCAGTAAGCAAACAAATGAATCCTGAGCCATGCACACCAGGTCAGCAGCCTGCTGGGAGTGCATCTTGCATTTGCACCTTGCACAGCATCTCAGCCATGGCTGGTGTGCTCAGTAGGATGATGGGGTACAGCACTGAGGACACTGTCCACCCTGAGATCGTGTGCTTCATACGATACAGAGATTGTATACTGTAACGTACTTTCAAGGCTGCCATCATACACTTGTTCAGCATTTCATGTCTTAAGGTACTTTTCGAATTGCTGGTAATGGACTCTGTAAGGTGGTATTTGACAGACAAGGCTGTGCTTTTTTGACATATGGAAAGCAGTAGTGTGGTGAGTTTTTACTGATTCTTTGTTAGCAAACGGCAAAAGGAAGTATAAACAGACACAGTGAAGGGATATCTTACAGAAAATGGGTTTGCCAGTGTGCTAACCTGGAAAACTATGTAGGTGGAATAATAGCAGTAAAACAGCTAAAACAAAATTAATGTTGTGTTTCACTGGCGATGTAGCTTAGCATCAAGTTATCTGTAATTGTCAGCTGTTAAATAAAAGAGATGCAGAAATTAATAATTAAGAGCTTGGAGGCCTTGGAGCTGTGTATTTTGAAGAACCCTGAGCTTACTTTATACAGTATTGTAGGATAACCTGTTACTTTACAGGTGGCATGAAAAGATGGGCAGTCTCTCAAAAGAGCTCTCTAATTTATATTTACACTAGCAAGGTGTGATTGGGAGGAAGAGCAGCAGGACAGCTTAGATAGCCATGCGTACTTAAAGAGCATGTTCTTTGCAAGCTGACTGCTCTGGCAATGCCCTCTGAGGGGAAGAGGCAGGGCACATGGCCATGCATGGCCATGGTCCATGCAGTGGTGGAGAATTTCATTACTCTGGAAGCACCAGCAGCTGGCTTGTAACCCATGAGGGCTAAAATGCCCACCTTACACACATGAGTGTGTTACCTTCTCTGATTTTTGGAACAATTTTTCTGGAAAAATTGGTGTTATCCTCCATGCAGGTTGTAGGCAAGGATGGTTGGCTACAGCCTGGTATGACATGTGGCACAGGCATTGACGTTATTTTTGAAATTTGTAATGACAAGGGAGTAGAAGTGTAAAAATTTAAAACGGCTGGAGAAAGAGAGTAAATTTCCACAGTGGGTGGGATGAGAAAGGCTAGTTCCAGTGAATGGGAGCTGGCAGAGAGGCATCTCTTGAGCTGTTTCCCACTGCTTAATTCTGTTTCCATCACAACTGTTGGCATTGCTCCTTGTTAATCAAGTAATCAAAGCACATAGCATATAATGTGTGCTCTGCAGTCATACAGCAGTAGGTGAGAATTTCCACTAGAAGAGTTGCCAAGTCTTAGAACACAAAAGTGATGTGTTTCCCACTCTCCATTCCTGTTGCTCTTCCCACACTCATCTCCATTCAGTGTGGAGGGAGTGTCTGTGAGCAGAGCTGCCAGCGTGGCTTGTGCATAGTGGGAGCAGATGGCTTGCCTGGAAACTTTAATTCCCAGAGAACTTTCAGAAAAACAAGTGTTTCTATACTGAAATGCTAAGATAAAAATTGAAACATGCCATGTATTTTGCTGTCTCCCTCAGATATGAGCTAAGTGAAAAGATGCTTTCTGCCTGTAACCTGCTGAGAAACAATGTTGATGACCCTAAGGCATTAACCAACAAAGACGTGGTAAGCAATACAGGTCAAAAGTCTCTCTGAGATGCAGTAGGAAAACTTCAGGGAGGGGTAACTTCTGGTTTTACAGGACCAGCACCACAGTGGCTAGGCAGAAAAAGAGTTCATCTTTCCTGCAAGAGTCAAAAAGCTCTTTCTATCAGGAGACTTTCATCCAGAGAATATAGTTGTGCTTTGTGTGCTTCAGTGTTGTTGTACCACGGCACACACATAAAAATAGTAACATGAAAGTGCAATTTCAACACACCTGTGCATTCCCGTGTTATTCCTGTGTTGGTTTTGGTTTAGCACTTCTGTCAGCAGCTCTCAGGTCATTAAGAGACTGCAGTGGGTGAGGAGCCTGTTGCTTCCTATGACAAAACCTCAGAGTCTGTTCTGAAACACTGGGTGATCTGCCTCCTTCTAAGCACAGGGATGCTGTTGTCTTGTTCACTGCACTGGTGGTTTTTATCAGTGCTACAGAGAGTAAGGAGGATTCATTGTTAATACTCAAGAAATACTCAAGTCTCAAGAAATAAAATTTTATTTGCCTTACTTGAATTGCCTCATATAGAGATTGCCTATGCTACTCTGTGAGGGCATTCTGAAAGCAAAGAAACACTGCTTAATGATATGAAATTGAATTTTCCATTTGTTACATTTGTGCAGTGATATTAAAGGCAACAATTAAGTGTCATTCTCCTCTACTACAGAGCATCTGCAGCTTCTTAAAGATGATAATGTTGTCTGTATGACACAGTAGTATTGTCTGTGTCCAGTTCTGACATCTGTGGTCCAGGGAATGTTTTGAAAGGTTGTTCCATACAGTTGTGACAGACAGTTTTTAATTCTATGTTTGTCCTTCAGAAGTAGTTTAGGCATTCAAACAGCAAATGCTTTAGGCCCGCTTGGAGTTGAAAGTGTCAGAAATGGCATAACCACATGATGGTCTTTGCCTTGGAAGTGTAATTTGAATTTACATTTTTCTTTCTTGTGCCTAAAGTGTTTTCCAGCACAGATAGTGCTTTGTAGGCGGAAGCTGCAGACTTACCAGCTCTTGTCCTGTCTGTCTGCTGATAGAGAAGTCTTGTCCAAACAGGTTAAATGTCAGTATAGCTAAGGTTCTGTATAAGTTGTCCCAACCTCTTCCAGCATACTCAGTTCTTGTAGCTGCTGTTTACATCAGGAAAAGCTGTGGACTGCACCTTTTTGAATGTGATGGATTAATTGAATTTAAAAAGTGTGTTGTTTATTTAATAATGTGTGTGATACTGTGACTAAAAATAGTTTCTTAGGTGTTTTGCACTCAGTACTGCCTAAAATAATAATTAAAAAATTCTATTGTGTCAGTTTATGGCCACTTTTGCGTTTCAACTCTCTGTGTTCACAGAATACATACATCACATTATAGTAGCACTGATGTGAAATATTCTGTAAATGTATTTATGTAGTACAGATATAAATGTAGTACTGGTGTGTGTAGAGTATTTTCTCTTTACCAGACACAGGCCAACTCTAGAGCTACTGATATGTTTTCCCTAGAGGCTAGATAAGCTTTCTGAGTGTCTTCTCTGCAAAACTGCCCTTGAATTTACTGGCCACCTTGCAGCTGAGGGTTTATGAGGAGGATATGGTGGTCCTTCCAGGTCAGAGAAAGCATCTCAAAGTCAGAGCCAGTGGTGACTCTGGAAGCCTTCTTGGCTCACAGTGAGATCTGCTCTACCTACGTTGTTGCAATAGACAAGTCACCTGGCCTAAGAGTCTCCTACTCCTCCACTCTCAGTCCATACCAATGGGAAAGTTTATCCTGAATGCATAGCCTGTGTCTTCTCATTGCAACTAAAATCTCTCATTACTTCAGCCAGCCAGCCCTCAAGTAAAGAACAGGGTCTTTCTTTTTTTTCTTTTTTCTGCAACAAATGTTACAGGGTTTCTTTCCCCAGCGGTTCTTTCAGCAGAGCATCTCCAGTCCTTCCTGTCTGTCCAGCAGGTCAGATTTCCTTGACTTCTGTTCATTCTTGCTGCTTATCTTTGAAACTGTTTCAACCAAATATCTTGTGTCATTCAGTGAGCAGACCAGACAAAGTAGTCCAGCTGTTGTCTTCACAGTACTAGGCAGAAAGAAGGGGCTGCATCACATGCCATGCAACCTATAAATCTGTTTATTCACCCCAAAACAGTATTTACCTTTTACATTACAGTATGATGTTGTTGTCTTGGGTTCAGTTTGTAATCATCTGTAATGCTCAGCTCTTCTTCTTCAGAACTGCTGTCCAGCCAGTTCTCATATACTTTGTGCATTTGATAATTTGTGCCTCGGAACTGGGCCTAATTGACTTAGCATGCTGTTCAAGTCCAGTGAGAAAGTCTTGAGTTTATCAGTGATTCATAAGCTTAGTTAAGTATTTGATGGAAATCGTTACACAAGTCTTTTTTTCTGTTCACCAGAATTTGATAACTGTTAATTCTGGAGTATTCTCATCCTAAAATACTGTGCCCTCAGAGGTGAACCATTCCTGAAAGTCAGGTGAAGTGAGAGGAAGCAAACAATTCGTGTTTTAAAGTGGGCTGTAGTCAGAGGGCAAGCTTCAGTCTGTACATATTGTTTGTGAGCGGAATACTTTCTTCCCACATTGGACTAAAAAAAGGCTTGACCTGCATTGCTGACTTGTGGGATGGAAAATCCTTTAAATAGATTGTCCATGTGTAAATTTTTCTGTCTTGGTTTCGGCAGAGGTTTTGTTTAAATACCATCCAGCATGAGTGGTTTCGTGTCTCAAGTCAGAAGTCAGCTGTCCCTGAAATGGTTGGAGACTACATAACTGCTTTTGAAGAGATTTCTCCTGCTGTCCTCAAATATATCATCAACATGGCAGATGGAAATGGAAACACAGCTCTGCATTACAGTGTCTCACATTCTAACTTTGAAATTGTGAAGCTTCTTCTGGATGCAAGTAGGTTTGCCTTTTTTTTTTTTTTAATTATTCTTGGATTTGCAATTCTCATGGGTGAAATTCTTGATGGACTAGAGGTCAAGTTTGGTCTTCTTCCAGCAGATGTTTTAACTGTTAACAGTTATATGGTGGCTCACTTAGGTGGTCTAGAATCTTTGTTTCTGGTACTAGCTTTGGAGGTGATGCTTCTTGAAGAAGTTAAAAAAACAATTAAGTAAATTATATACAGAGTTGAGATAGGTAGATTCCTGACTCTTGGACTGTAGTCCCAAGTTCAGCAGCACCTGCCTCCAGCAGTTTTCTCTGGAGGCAGCACAGCTGCTGCTTAGCACTCTGTAGGGTGCTGATGAAGGAAAATGCTTTGAGGTATACCTCAATACCTGTCTTAAACAGGCAAACTAGTCTAGCTTTATCTAGAGCAGTGCAGAAGCTTTTTCTGGCCACAACATTGACCCATCTATACTGCTTTCCTGAGAAACTGGAGCAATATGGCATTCTGTCTCAGAAGAGCATTTTCCTAGTCCATAAGCAATGTGATGTTGCTTCATGTCGTTGCTTTTGTTGCTTCCTTTTCTTGATCCCCTTACAACACACGTGCAGAGAGAGTAGTGGCAAAGGGGAGACTCTGGAGCATCTGCTCCCCACATGCAGTGTGCCAGATGGCATCCAGCAGAAGGTATCACACACTGGAACTGGTCCCAGGCTGGATATTTAATCTGTTTAATCCTAGTTTTGCTCCCTGAGTGAAGTTTGTTTCTCTAAAGTAGTTAAAAAACCTGTCACAGTTGGTTGTGAAAGCTTAACTAGGCCAATGACACATCTGGAGTGTAAGCCAAGCAATATTAATAAATCCAGAAGAGTAGCATCAGATAAACAAGGATATTAATGATGCAAATCTCAGCTTTGATAACCTAGCACATGTGTCACACATGGAGAGACTTCCTCAGCAGGAAAGTGAGCACTTTGAAATGTCTGGTCCTTTTGAAGGCAGTCTGTGTTTGGGAAGAGTGAGTCACAGCAGTGGAATGCAGGGAATGTCAGGAGTGTGGTGAAATGGGGCGGGCTGGCTCTGCAGCACAGTGTGGTGGGAGGGAGCTGCCCCTCTGCTTCCCTAGGTGTCTCAGAGTAGCAGGAACATGCTCATCTCTTGCTGGAAGTCAGGACTCCTGTAGGTTATGGCTGCTAGTGTATGTCTATGAGAACACCAGGGGTGTTACCTGTAAAATCTAACAATCGTGACTAGTGCCAGGTACTTCTCTCTGCAGGAGAACACTGCTCATGCCAGCACTTGGAAAATGTTTGCAAATAGGCAGGTTCCTTCAAGTTCCACCAAACTTCCTCTGGACTGTGTCTGAATGGTCACTATGGTCAGCTTTGCAGTGTGGTTATATCACAGGTAGATTCGTAGTCCAAGAACTGTGTGTCTGTGTTTGGTGGGAAGAGTGGACAAAATGAGAGAATCCTCCATAGCATGAAGCAGAGCCACCAAGAGAACAAATAGGAGAACAGTTTCACTCATTAACCATATAGAAAAGAAACTGAATGTGACCTCAGAAAACACACTCTGCTGAGGTAGTCTAGTCAGAGTAGGAGCACAACACTTCTAAAATGTATTCATTGCTCATGATGTAATGCATGTAGCAGAGTATTGTGTTCTCTGGCTTCAGTGGCTTCACAGAAGTGATGTCTGAAAGTAGTATTGGTCTACTGGTTATAAGGTATCATCACTGATGTCTACTGAACATGAAAAAATAACTTACATCTGCACTTGCATTGCTTCCGCAGTGTTCTTTTCACTGAAAAAAAAAAATCCTTTGTCATTAAGTCTGAAAAATTTCCTAAACCATTTTTGCTTGTTAAGATATCTGTGGTGCAATTTAATCCCTAGTCTACAGATAATGTTTATGTAAATCTGAGTCCCTGCTTTCCAATATGATGAGCACACTGAAAACTCTGCTGCCCAGTAAACCAATAAGTGCTGCTGAATTTCTGCAGAATTTTAGGAACAGAGACAGACTGGAGGCAAAGTTTGAACAAAAAGGAGAACTCTTGTCAGTTGCTGGCACTGGTCAGAGGACTTGCCTGTATTTGCTCCCAGAGCAGTTTTGTTCATGGTCAAATACACTGTAGAACTGGCAGCAGTCTTTAATTTAAAGGGGCGGGTTTTTTGGCAGCTCCAAAACATGTTGAAATACACTTGGAGTTTTTTAAAATAACACCAGTTGCTGGAAAATGTTTGTGCTGAAGAGAAATAGCTTTTCCACTGACCATGTTGCTGGACCATTTTTATTCTGCAGTGTGAATGCCCTTAGGAGAAGAGCTTAAGGACTCTCCCGACAGTGTTTCTGAATATCATGTCAAATTTCAGACCACTTGCTTTTACAAAAGGAAAAAAAAATGTACAAATAAAGTCCTAAATGATAATATATAAAATGCCTTCGTGCTGTCTCTTGTGTTGTACACATAATGCAAAAGAATTCTTTTCTTTCTCAGGCTCAAGAGCTCCTCTGTTTATTTTTTTCTTCTCCACCTTCCCTTGAATTGCATCCATTATGAAAGCAGTTGCTACTTTTTCTTTTTATAGGCTCCTCTACTGACAGTTTATTCAGTTGATTAGCACAATTACTGCTTTTTGGGTTCTTGCTTTCTGAAGAAATTATGTCATCCCTCTGCAGATGTCTGCAATGTAAATCATCAGAACAAGGCTGGTTATACCCCCATCATGCTTGCTGCGCTTGCAGCTGTGGAAGCAGAGAAGGACATGAGGATAGTGGAGGAACTGTTCAGCTGTGGGGACGTGAATGCGAAAGCCAGCCAGGTCAGTCAGATGGTTCAGGAGGCACAGTTCTTACTGCTGTACTCCTCCTGCCTTTTTATTGTTCCTTCCATGCTCCCATCCCTGTTCTATTGGCTCAAAAGTTGCTCTCATTTGCTTTCATCATCTGTGGGTTTTTTATGTATGTTTTTGATTGCTGTATACAAAATGGAGCTGTGGAAGAATGGCTGAGCCTCAGGTCTGGACCTCTTCTAAAAATGAAGGTTGATTATTGTGTGAAACAACTGAATTACTGAATTTTGGGTGGTATTTACAAATTCTGTAGCATTTTGCTCCTTTGAAAAAACTACAGATGTCTGAAAATAGATTGGATATCTTCCATTAATTCAGTAAATAGCTATGTGAATGTGGGACATCTGATCCATAAAAGGTGTTTAAAAAGGTGGCAATCAAAGCCTTGAGAGTACTGTTCAAAATAACTTTTTTTTTTCCCCCCAGAAGAAACAGTGTCAAAAAAAAAAGTACATGCTTTGTCACTGATTATCTCTTAGTTATTTGGGTTTTCCTCTTCTCTCCATGCAGGCTGGTCAGACTGCACTGATGCTAGCTGTGAGCCATGGCCGGATAGACATGGTTAAAGCTTTACTGGCCTGTGGTGCAGATGTCAATATCCAGGATGATGAGGGCTCTACAGCTCTGATGTGCGCTAGTGAGCACGGACATGTGGAGATTGTTAAGCTTCTGCTGGCTCAGCCTGGGTGTAACAGCACCCTGGAGGACAATGTGAGTTGCCTTTCAGTGCTTCTGAAATCTGCTTGGGTAAATGTCTGACTCAGAGTGCCAAAGTGCCAACCACATGAATCTTCTGCTTAATGGTACCAAGTGCTGTGATTATTTGTCTAGTATTTTTACTTTTCCAACAGACATACCTGGTAGCTATTTCTGTGGTTAGCTGTAGGTGTTTACTGGCCAGAACAGAAAAAAACATTTGTTAGCTCATAGTAAAACATTTTTCCCTCTCACATTCCTTCCACCTTTCAAAGGAGTTTTCCAGTTTTTGGTTAGGACCCTGTCTGGTGAGTTAAGGCCTTGCTGTGTTACTTTTCTGTGCCCTTGGCAAACATCAGCCCTACAATTCTCTTGACAGGATGTTCACACTGTTTCTACACCATGGCTTTTGCGATTATAGGTTCGGTCTTAGTCATGTAGCTACACTGTCCTGACAATAAACCGATACAGACTGTGACTTCAGTGCCAAGTGAGACACCTGCATATTTCTTGTTTGCAGGGATCATTGCAGCCTACACTGTCAGCAGAAAATTTGATCTATAGATTTCTCAAGCTTGAAAACGTTGACTTAGCTTGTTTCTTGCCAGTACTATGTTCTTGTTAACAACATTTCTTGAGTACTTTTCCTTTCTTCCTCTTGCTTTACCCACTGAACACTGAAATGGAGCCTGGGTTTGGGATTTGGGAGGGTGGTGGGTGGTTATTTGTTGAAGCTGTTGCAGAGAGGCAAAGATATAATTTCTCTTCAGTCAGTCACCTGCTGCAGGAGGCAGCTCAGTCGCTCATAGTGCTAGTGGTGTGTAACATCTGGCCTGAGGGGAAAATGTAAGAAGACCTCAGTCTAACAAACATTTTCAGGGGCAATCTAGATTATTGCTGCTTGGATGCTGTTAGCACTATTAGATATGAAATCAATAATTAACAGTCTTTATGGGGACATGATACTTAACTATTCCTGTGGCCAGTTTGATAGTTTCCCAAGCACAGTTTGACTGCTGCTTATTCACAGATTTGTCTGTGCTGTGAGATTGAGGTTTTTAGCATTCCTCATGCTATTCTGAGTGTCACAGTGATGCTTTTCCAGTCTGCATGATCACTAGTAAGCTGAGCATCGTCCTACTAATGTGTGCCACAATGATTCAGCACCTCTCTTTAAGAACTTGTGTTGACTGGAGAGTGTTTGCTGTGCATTTGTTGTGCATTACATTGCATTGTAGTAGACAGCTCTTCTTGCTCCCTGTCTGCTCAGGACAATTATATTTATGGATAATTGCTCCCTTTAGTCTCATAAGAAGACTTCCCATGTGGATGCTGTCCATTGTGTCCCATGCTTAAAAGGGACTTACCATTTAAAGGAAAAAGGGCTTACCATTTAAAAACTGGTGCCAATTGTTCCAATACCAGTGCTATGGCAGTGGCTGGAACATGTGCTCCGTCCCCATGAGACATTTCAAATACTGGCATTATTGTAGAAACTTCAGTGTGCAACAGCCAAAAAGCCAGGCAGTGAACCAAGCAGCAAGTTCACATCACAGGTTTCCTGACATCTACTTCTTCCTGGACCAAACATGGTCCAAAGGAAAAACAGCAAAGCAGTAAAACACACTTTCAGCTAAAGCACTTTTTGCATCTAGAACCCTCAAGAGCTGGAGTTTTTGAAAGCAGTGGTATCTTCTGAGAAACTGAGGTGGCAGTATTTGAGTAGGAAAGTCCATTTGTTTGTATTTAGACTTCCATCAAGGAGCATTTGGAATTACAAGTGCAATTTCTCTTAGTGTTGATGGGAGCTATACCACAACAATTATCATTTTAACACAGCAATTATCATGATATTTGACTAGCATTTTTCCCTCCCTTATCATCTCTTCTACTTATTACTGACACTGTAGTTTCTCTGAGACAGCCCAATCTTCTGGTCTTACACAGCACTACATGTAACGTTGTGATAATGGTGTGCTCATTCTTCCACAGCAATAATCGAGACTCCTCGTTGAGAGAAATTATGAGGCTCTGACAATTGGACTGCCTCATAAAACAGCAGTGCAAGGCTTAAAACAAAAGAAATTAAACAAGACTCTAAATTAACCTGTCTGTATGAGCAGTAGGGCCTCCACTTAATAACTTCACTTCTCTGTGGGCTGATGGGGCTTTTAAGAGATCTGTTAAAGCATACAAGCACTAATTCTCTTGTTTCTTCCTTTCTTCTCTCAGGATGGCAGCACAGCACTTTCAATAGCCCTGGAAGCTGGACATAAGGACATAGCGGTTCTCCTTTATGCCCACGTCAACTTTTCCAAAACCCAGTCACCGGTTAGTACACAACCTCCTGTAGTTTATGTTCTAACTCGCTGCTGCTGAACAATACAGTGAAATGTAAACAAGAAATTTACTTCCTGACAGATGTACAGCAATACAGCACATGAAATTTTGAGTTTATTCACAAGATAATTTCTGTGCTGCTAAGTGGAATGTGCTTTTTAAAATACATGTTGACTGCAGAAGGTTGAAGCCTGGCTGAGGGACAGTTCCTGCTTCTCCTCCCAATTACCAAGGGGCACAGATAGCTCACTAGCAAGGTTCACTGATTCTGACTAGTGTGCAGAGGTGCTGTTGTATCATTTTAATGATAAATTATTGACCTAGAAACTGAAACATAGTTGTTCTAGGTGTTTTGGCAGCTATCCACCTCTTCTCTAGCCCTGACTCACTCTCCTGATAAACGGCTGCTAAACATTTCAGGGTCTATAAACAATATGCCCTCTCAGTTAGTAGGCTGTATGATAGATGGCACTTTTCTTCCTAAAATAAAAAAAAAAGTAATTATCTGTACAATTAAAGGTAAAAAATTGAACAGAGTAACTTTGAGTGTTGTGTTTTCTATCAGCTGGCTGGAATGATTTCTCTTTGATTAACTGTTCTTTCTTCTTTTTTAGGGCACGCCTAGGCTTAGCAGAAGGACATCTCCTGGTCCCACCCACAGAGCCACATTTGAGTAGTAGCAGATAAATATCTATAAAAAATCTCTACACCATCTTTAAGCTGCTAAATGTTACTGTTTTACTGAGACAGATACTGAATGTAATTGTCTTGTGCCTGAACTCACCAGCAAAGTGAAAGCAGAGATCTAGTGCTAAAGATAGAAAACTGTAAACTTGAAGCAAGCATAAAGTAGTGCTCAGTGGAGAACCTTAGCCAGAACTGTTCTTTTGCTCGCATACTCATCTTTCTGTACACTGGCAGAAATCCTGTTTTTCTTTGTTATAGATTATCCTTTCATATGTTATGTGCAGACTAAGACTTCTAAGGCTATCCATGCAGGGGTGTCCCAGTGGCTTATTTTTAGTCATTCTAAAACGTATTTACTGTGCCTAGACTTCATCACAGTAAACTCTTCATAAATTTCATTCCAACATGATTTTCATGTTTTTAATTTCTTTGAAATTCAGAAGTTGCAGTTGCTTATGTAGTCAGCTCCGTGGATCTTGAGCTGGTGGGTGAGTGGGTAGGTATTGGGGATAGAGCCTCTTGTCAGGTCTGAAGTTCACTAAATAAGTTGTTGCTAATTGGGGATAATGTTTAACTTTTTATATAAAAGATACTAGTATCTATAAAATTAACTCACACAGTATTTTCAACATTTTGTATTCCTTAATAATTAAAACCTACATGAAGAATTACATGTCCTGTTACCATATTTTTATTAACTGTGTCAGTCTATAAGCTCCATACATGTTTATTGGAGAATAAAATTAGAGGTACCAGCTGTATATTCCCCTTGAGTGGAATTGAGTGTAGTTCTTGGTGCGTATTTATGGAATGCTATTACCTTGTCACATTCACTTTAGTCAAGTGTATTGAAATGTTTGAAGTGCCTTAGACTCTTGCCGTATTTTCAGAATAAAATTTCATTATGCTGTTTTACTCCTCTCCTGTTTTACTTGTGATTTGTCATCATCCAGAAATGCTGCACATTACAACTGCAGCAGGAAAACAAGCTAAATTGGTAAATCAAGGCAGGGAAGACTGGACAGTGCCCACGTGAGGTTTTTCCTGCTGACTGGAAGAACTTTGCCCAAGATGATCTGCCTTTACTGGTCTTGGATGTGTTGCCAAGGCTGGACCCTTTGCTGTTTGGTTAAGAAGTGACCTCTCTTGGCCATGTGAAGCATCTTGGGGAGATGTTGAAGGACTGTGTTCAAGCAGTTTACTTGAACTGAAGAGTAGTTATCAACTGAAATAAAAGCTTTTGAGCTTTATCTTACAAACAATCCTGGCAGCTTGGTGAATGCTTTTTAGATGGCATTGAAGCAAGGCCTAAGCTAGTGCCCATGTGTCCTTGTCAGTTCTGACCTACCTGGTGAGACAGAAACACACCTCAGCTCAGAAGACACCTCAGTGCCTTCCGTCAAGGGATCTGAGCAGTTCTGTTACTCTCTGCCCTTTGTCCTTCCCTCTCTAAGTCCTTATCAAACAGCTTTTCCTACATAGTCCCTTTGAAATAGGGGCCCACTGAAGCCATTCTCACTTGGCCTACATTGACTGGGTGACTTGGCCTGCCAGGAAGTTTCTGTGAGCTCAGTCAGACCTGGTTTGGCCCAGCACTGCAGGTATGGTGTGATGACCAGTGCCAGGCTGGTACCCCAGTGCTTGCGAGTGTCTCCTGGGCAAAGGGCAGGTGAAATATCTCTGTTGGGGGGGACACAGCATAGTGGTCCCAAACAAGCCCCCCCATCCCCTGAGGTCAGTCAGTTTTTACTCTTGCATTTCTCTGGCCAGCTTCTCTTCTCACTCTTCACTTAGCATCTAATAATGTGTGGATGCTCTCTTACCTGGATCCTGCATGCTAAGTATAGAGGTGCATCACCCAACAAGCCAAATTACTGTGAAAATAAGGTCTTCCCTCTGACATGAAACTGACAGCAAAGAGAGCAGCAGCAGCTGCAAAAAAAAAAAATTAACAGAAAAGTATCCCTCATTTTGCCGTCTGTCAAGAGTCACTGAGTGCAGGCTGTCCTGTGTAGCAGGGAGCTGAGCTGTGAGGCACCCACCCAATGACCTGAGATTGTGTCATACATAGTACACAACAGCAGTGCAGGTTTCTCGATGAATTCCTCATTCACTTAGGGTCTGGGTGGTTTTATCATTAAACAGAATTAGTGCAAGTTGGATCTCCCTGGCTTGGGCACAGCAAGAGTTGCTTTTGAGTCTTTTTCAGATCTGTTATCTGCCATCTCCTGCCCCATTTTGAACAACTGTCTGGAAAGCAAAGGCAAGATAATCTGTTCTTGTCTTCATGAGTTTAAAATACACACGGTGCTAGAGATAAACAAATCAAGCTGATGAAGTGGAGAAAATGGATGACTGCTTTAATCTTTCTCCAGAACTTAATCTAATTTTACAGAAAATCCAGTTCACTTACTTATACATGCTTGCCTGTATCTCATGGATTAAATTCTTGTCTAGCAGAGACACACACTACCAGGACAGAATTTGGAGCACTAAGAAGTTTCTAAGTTCAGTTTTGCCAAGAATGTCATTTTTATTTAGCACTGGATTGACCAAAACTAGACTAGTTGTGCTTTTTTAAGGGTGTTAGTGATCATACATTTAACTCTGGCTTTTATCTCATGACGGTAGTTTTAGGTAGTCTTTAGAGGAGCAGGGAGTTGGACTTCATGTGTCCGTTCCAACTTGAGATACGCTGTGATTCTGTGAGGCTATGATGACAGTTTTAAAGCATGTAGATTATGCTCCAAAGTCTGACTGATAAAGAGTATGCTGAGCTGTCTGATAATGTCCTCTTCAGTAGTGCCTCTGTACTGCTGTAGGAAATAGGTTAATTAGTAACATGTCTAATGGATCTTTACCCCAAAAATAGTTTTTAAACTATGATCTCTGTTGCTGTGCTGTTACCTTCCTATTGAGCTTCATTCACACATGCTATTTGTACAAACTGTAGCCTAACCTCCTCTTTGTACATAACGGAGCTAAAAAAAGAATGTAAAATATGCCCATGAATATAGCTTTCCAGAGCAGAGGGCCATGACTGTTATTTTCCATGCTGGAACAGGTTTCTGTTTCTCCCTGCACAAATCAGTGGGAGTCTTGGGCATGATGGGATTCCTGGATGTGCAGCTATCATAGAAGGGTTTAAAACAACTAGTCCGGTGGTCTGGGTGACTAATGACACAGGGAGAGTCACCAAATGTACTTTAATACCTGCAGAAAAAGCATAAGGAGAGTAATGTGGAATAAACATTCCTTTCTTTTTTTCTTTTGTTTTCTTCCCCCACCCCTGAATAGAATTGGTGTTATCAGAAATGAAAACATTTTCTAAGTGACAGAAATCTATGGAGGAATCTGACCACCCTGACACCATACAAGTGTCAGATTATGCAACTTGGAGTGCCTGGATTTATTTAGGTGCCATTTTCTTGGTAAGCAGAAGAATCTAACTGCCTAGAGCTTCAGAAAATGTTAGCTGAAGCTGTGAACTCTGCATTTCTGTGCAATGTTCAGTTTCGCCCTCTCATTTTCCTGGGCTAAAATGCCTTATTAAAGAAAAGTGACCCCAGTTTTAGCTGTATGGTGAAGTAGGCTATTGTGGTATGCCATATCAGGAAGATTGCCAAAAGGAACCAAAATTTTGGATGTGTTAATGAATATAGGTGAAAAGTACAAAATTAACTTGACTGTTTTACTAAAGTCAGTGAATGTCATTTCTGGCTTAAAATCCTATGTGAGTAGACTTAATGATTAAGCACTTAAAAAAAACAAAGAAGAAAAAGAAAATAAAGAATAATTCCCTTAGAATTTTGTTCTCTTAAATGGTTCTCACAGCTCCAAGAGGTGACACCTGAAGCACTTCATACTGTAGAAGTCGAGCCCTTCCCCAGGAAATAGTTAGGAGGTTCCCAAAAGTGTTAGTATCCACTGATGCCCTCTGCAAGCCAAGTTTAATTCCACCTTGTAATGCTGGAGGGCATTTATCACTGGTGCTGGGATTAAGGGGTTTACCATACATACCAGCTCTGAGCTGAGCTCCCCCTACACGCTCTCGCTGGCATTTGTTTTTCAGGTCAGATGATGATTGATTCTCAGTATATCCAAGCATGATGTTGTCATCACCTTTGAACTCTGACTGTCAGTGAATATATAAGAGATCTGGCACTTGATTTCAAGACTGTAAAATATGTCACTGTCTTTTTCCAGATACATTGTCATACATTAAGTGAGTCTGCCACTTAAAAGGTGAGAGTTACTGGTATGGAGTTTTACATTATGGAAATTAGCCAACAAAATATTCATCTAAAAGCAACAACTGAAGAAAGCGTTTTTTGCAAGACATACTTTCAGAGGTTTTATCTTCTTGATATGGCTGAAAGAACTCAAGTTATTCTAGAAATAGCTTTTTAGTCCGTTTCTCCTGGTGTCTCATACTTCTGGCTGAGAAGTCTGGCTGTTACAAGTCCAGTTCAACCATGGTGTGAATTAATGCAAGCTTTGGCATCAATCCCTGACACACAGGACTAGCTGTTTCCTGGAAGGGAAGCAGCCCAAACATTACAAGCCTTCCTGCCTTTGAAAGGCACCAGCAAAGCTGGCCAAAACAGCATTCAAGCATTCACGCTCTTACTGCAGCTGCAGACAGCTCTCCTCAGTGGACTCTGTGCCTGCATGCAGGTCTGTAAACTTCACCCCTTCCTGCTCTTCTGCTGGCACCCAGGTGTGTTAATTACAAACATTTCCTCACTAAAAAGAGATGCTTTCAGTTGTTCAGTTCACATGGTGATGCTTGGGCCTGTGTCTCAAGGCCTGATGCAGGACAAGAGACAGAAGTAAGGAGCCAAGGAGCAATGTTGGAAGACATGCAAGGAGGATTTTGCATTAAATGCTTTTAGAAATGGTCACAGTGAGATTAGAGGAAAGGGGTACCCAGGTTCAGGTTTGTTTCGTGTTTCAGTTTGGAACTGTGGAAGTATTAGCCTTTACTATTTATTCACAACTTAATGAAATGCCTGGGGAAGTCAATTAAAAAATTGCTGCCTGTTTTACTTCACTTTGGCTATTGTGTCTTTTTGCACACATACACTGAACAGAAGTGCCTGGTTAAGGCTGAGCCACCTGGTTGCTGTTTTTTCCATCAGTTGCTGCAATTTTTATTTAGTTCGTGTAACGTCATCCAATGTATCAGTACCTCGAACACCACTGGACAGTAAAGTGCTGTTTAAGGAACAGCAGAATTACATGCTACCTGCACAAATATTTAGGAACCTATCTGTAAGAAACAAATCGGTAAACACAAGATTTTGTTGGTGGTTTTTTTTTTCAAAGAGGATTGTAACAACTTCTTAAAGTTGTTTGTAAAACAGCGCATTTGTTTTCCGACAGGTTGTTAGGCAACGAAGACAAAGCACGTAAGTAAGTCATACTCAAAGTAGTATTGTCTTACAGCTGTTTACATCTGTGGTGGGTTGATCCTGGCTGGATGCCAGATGCCCACCAAAACAACCCAGTCACTCCCCTTCTCAGATGGTATGAGGAGAGAGAAAAGTCTGGTGAGTTGAGATAAGGACAGGGAGAGATCACTCACCAATTACTGTCACAAGCAAAACAGACTCAGAGAGATTAGTTTAATTTACTGCCAATCAAATCAGAGTAGGATAACAAGAAAATAAACCCCAAATCTTAAAACACCTTCCCTCCTCCCCTCTCTTCTTCCCAGGCCCAAATTTACTACTGAATTCTCTGCCTCCTCCTCACCAGTGGCAAAGGATGACTGGAATGAGGGTTGTAGTTAGTCCATTACAAGTTGCTTCTGCTGCTCATCCCTCCTCTTACCTTGCTCCTGCATGGGATCCGTCCCACAGGAGAGAGCCCTCCACAAATTCTCCAGCTGGAATCCTTCCAACAGGCTGCAGTTCCTCACTCCAGCATGGGTTCCCCACAGGGCCACGAGTTCTGCCAACAAACCTGCTCCAGCAGGCAGGACCAGTCTCCTCTCTATGATACACAGGTCCTGCCAGGAGACTGCTCAATAGTAGGCTTCCAACAGGGTCACAGTCTCCCTCATGTATCCACCTGCTCTGCCATGGGGTCCTGCACAGGCTGCAGGTGGATCTCAGCTCCACCATGGACCTCCATGGGCTGCAGGGGCACAGCTGCCTCACCATGGTCTGCACCATGGGCTGCAGGGGAACCTCAGCTCCAGCACCTTGGGCACCTCCTCCCCCTCCTTCTCCACTAAGTTTGATGTCTGCAGAGCTGTTTCTCTCAAATGTTCTCACTCCTCTCCTCTAACTGCTGTTGCTGAGCAGCCTTTCCCCCTTCTTGTACACATTATGCCTGAAGAGCTATCACCATCACTGACGGGCTCGGCCTTGGCCAGCAGTGGGTGTGCCTTGGAGCCAGCTGGCATTGGCTCAGTTGGATGTGGGGAAGCGCCTGGCATCTTCTCACAGAAGCCACTCCTGTGGCACCCCTGCTACCAAAATCTGGCTATATAAACCTAGTACAACAAACCTTAGTCAATATATCAGATGGTTCCTTACTATAGGTGATTAATGAATTCTCAAAACTTCTGTTGTAAGGGTTCTATTTCCTTAACTATTTTCAGTTTTTCCTGAAAGAAAAAGCATGCTTCTACACACCAAAACCCCCGTCCTATACATCATTCTTGAAGAGATCTCAAGAATGAGCGGGTTATTAGGGAAAACAGGAGTCTTTAGGTAGTTGGTACCTGCTGTGAGCACTTCACCTGGGGCCTTAAAGCAAGTGGAGGCATGGCAGGCAAGTTTGATTGACCTTTTTTTCTCTGTATCATTTTATCCACTGGTGCCTTGTTGCTTCGCTGATCTGAATGCAAGTAGCAAAGAGGTATTTCTAATATATGTACTGCTAATTTGTTTTCAGCTTTTCACTTAATGGTTTTAAGCACAGCTGCAGAAACAGCCCTTGCTGCATTCTCTAGAGCTTTGCCTAGCTGCAGAGCTGGAAGGGTAGCTCATGCTCCCCCAGTAATGCTGTCCTTCCTCACTGAGCCACGTTTAACTTCACTGAGATGAAGAGATGAGATTTCATTTGCACGTCATGGCAGAACTGGCAGATTACGAAAGATCCCTCTCTACTTCCTGGCTACGGTATCACACCTTTCTTTAAGGCATGAAAAGCCACCTGCTGTGTCT
Source organism: Eulacestoma nigropectus (assembly GCA_013397775.1). NCBI lineage: Eukaryota > Metazoa > Chordata > Aves > Passeriformes > Eulacestoma > Eulacestoma nigropectus. Next base: position 957,979 of record VZTE01005528.1, read on the forward strand.
GGCAGTCATCCTGCAGCACCCCTGCATAGCTCTTGGGCATTTTCTGGGGCTGGAAAGGCAACTTTTCTCCAGTCCCAAGGGTGAGTGAGACTTGGAGTCAGACAGTTACAATCCCTTGCTACTGAGGAGGTGTGAGCAGGCAGGGGCTGGCCCTGGAAATGGCTTGCCCCTACTCCACTACCATGCACTCATTCTTGCAAATTTATCGTGAGAATTTTCCAGTCCAACCAGATACATCTGTTCAGGGGCCCTTTATTGTGGCAGCTGAATCTGCATCACTAGCCTAGCAGGAGGAGCAGGAAGCGTGTTAATGCCTTCTGCAGGGGAAGCTGATTTGGGAGAAGTGTCAGCAGAAGAGCTGTACAAAGAGATTGGGAGAGATTAGAAGCACAGTATGACAAAATGAGATTTGTTTTAGCAAAACCAGACTGAAGCAACTGAGGAAAAATATTATGTATTTGTAGGCACAACAGAAAGTTGGAAATCTGTAATGCTGAAAGAGAACTTGCCGGAGGGTTGCTTAAACAAGAATTGGCAGTGATGAGAACAAAAAATGGTCTGTGCATTTTTTGTCCATTTTCAGATGGAGCAGAGGCACCTGACACTGGAAGATGTAATGCAACTTGACACCATTTACAGTCACAGTGTCTCCAGCAGACAGGTCCAAAGTCTGCCACCCTCAACAGAGCAAACAACAGCTGCTAAAAAGCTGGAAGCTGAAAATAAGGAAGGAATTTAAAAGGGTATTTTTGTTTTGATAAGAGACAAACCCTGTAAATAAGGAATTTAGAACATCTCACATTATGTGAGTGCTGAAATAATAAGCCATGTGGATGGTTTGCAAAGAGACAGGCAAAGAGATATAGAACGTTCTCCAGGTTAGTTCTGCAAAAACAGGTTTTAATTCTCGGAAAATTTGGGTGAGTTTTTAAATTAATATTGAGTTTGTTTCCATCTTTGTCTCACATGGTAACTGCCTATTCTGGTCTTCACACAACTCATATTTGGTCACAATACGGTCAAGAATTGAAAGCAGAGAACACACATTCATATGCAAATAGGTATGTGTGTGAGTTTCTGAAAACATGGTACAGATATGACTGTAAATGCCTCCTTTAAGCTGGGTGAACAAAATCATCCAGTGCGTTCCCACTGTGCCCTATAGATCTGATGGAGAGCCCAGCTACAACCTAGCAGATGCTGGCTGTTCCCGCTCCCTCGTCTGCCTCAGCCTCCCCCATGACTTCTCTGTGGAGTGGGGAGACCTCTGCAGACAGGATAAATCCAGCACTGCTGCAGGCGTGCAGAGGAAGACAGCCAGATCCTCTGACAGAGCAGTTAGTTACAGGGGTTTGATGGGGTTTGGGTTTTTGTTTATGTGTTTCTTTTTGCATTTGGGTTGGGGTTTTTTGATTGGTTGAGTTGGGGTTTCGTTTGTTTGTTTCAGTATTCTGGTATTATTTCATTTATTCTTCCTCTTTTAATAACCTTCTTTCAGCAGCTGACATATCAGGGCTGCATGTATGAGCTGACATATGCAATCTTGGTCTCAAATATTTTCTCTAATTTAATATTGAATTAGTAGCCCACTGCTTTCTACCCAGATTTTGTGCAAAGAGACCAAGCAGTATTCTCCTAAGATCTGGTGTCATGAGATGGAAAAATGCTGTGCCCTGTAGCCCGGAGCTGCCTTTGGAAGAAGGGACAAGCATTGTAAAACGACTGCTAACAGAAATGTAAGCTCCATAGGCAGAGAATGGAACCTTGCCATGTAACCCTGTGCTACACCACAGGACTTCAACAGCTCTTCTACCAAGTCATCATGGACTTGGTTCAGCAGCCTGACTTCACCTTCTGACAAATCTCCAGGGGTGGCATTCTTTCACTTGTGAGGAACAAGTCCACCCAAGAGGTATTGGATGGCTACCCAGGCTCTGAGATCTACCTCTGCTCTAGAAATTAAAGTTCTGTTCAAATTACAGGATGGTTTTCTTGAGGATGCTAACAAAATCACCTGCCATGGAATCTGGTGCAGGAGACATATTTCACACAAACAGGTCATTCCCTGCCCCTGCCCCTCACCAGAGGGCAGATCAAAAGGGGCACTTGCCCTAACTTACAGCAGCAAAGATGATGGCTGAAACTCTTTTCCAACTGCAGACAGGTTTGTGTATTATTGTCCTCAAGCCTGCAAGAAAAAAGGTTCTTCAAAGGCAGGAACAAACCTGAAAAAAATCATCTACTATGGACCTGAACAGCAGTTCCAATGATCTGCTGCTGGCATGCATTGTTACTGAGAAACATGGAAACAAGCTGAGTTGGACATGCTTCTCGAACACATAAATACTTGAGCTGAGGAACTAGCTATTCCAAACAATTAATCCTGAAGTGTAATACAGACTACCTGAAAGTACCCGAGGTAGGTGATTGCCTTCCACAGACGGCAAACCTGATCCTCTTCTGTGGCTGAGCAGAGCTGAATGTGTTGATCTTAAAGATAAACAAAAAGCACAAACAACAGCACAAGGATGCCTAGGTTGTCATACTGAACTGCCATGTCTCTTCTTGAGATACTGGTGGGGCAAAGGTAGAGAGGAGACTGCATATGGAAACTCAGCCTTGACTTTAAATGAAGCCTTGGGCAAAGCATGAGCCCAGAATTGCAGGGAAAATGTGCAGCTCTTCTATCTCTACCTCCTATACTTCTCTCTAGCATTACTGATGGTGAGTAAACTAATGAGTCTCTCATCATACTGAAGTTGTGCTTCCTACTACTTCAATAGCATCCGAACAGATCTAAGTGTGTAGAAGTCACTCCTTCTGTCCCATGCTAGGAAAAGGGTTGTTAACTGGCATTTTGAGACCACTCCTCTATTCCAGTACTCCATTGTCTCCCTTTACCACCACCACCACCACTGGTCCACTTCTGAAGTACGATTAACAGTGAAATCTCATATGACTTGGTTTGGGACATCAGTTATTTTGACCATCTTAGGTAGTTAATTGGTGCCCCCTAGAAGTTAATATTGATAATAACAATTATTTTAGACATCTTTTTGAATAGGAATAAAAGATAAGTACAAGATATTCTTTGTTAATAACACCGCCACCCTTGATAACAGCTCCTATTTTAACAATATCATGATTGTAACCAAGTGAGTATTCTTTTTGAAAAAAAAAAGAAAAAAAAACCAGGTATGTGTGTGTCTATATGTGTAATTTTCACTTTACTCCTCAAGTTTGTTTTGAAAAAAGACAGGAGGGATCTCACTGCAGCACATAAGAATGAACAGCTACTCAAAGTTGGTTAAGGCATGTATTCTTCACCCAGAGGACCAAAACATCAGCAAGCTGATGGGCCATAAATCAAAGTGAGTATCCAGGCAGGTATTTAAGGTATGTATCATTCAGACAGTAGAACACAGTGAGTCCTGCAGAGAGGAATTATGGGCTATTATGTTTATATTAGAGACTCAGGCAATACTAGAGGTGTACCCTACTTACCTTAGGTGCTTAATGAACAATCTTCCTAGATGTCATTGTGAATTCACAGAAGCTGCCTTCCAGTGAAAAGACAATCTCCATGCCTTGGTTTCTTGAAACCAGGTAAGAGAAAACTATGACTTAAACAACCATGCAGAGAAGACACTCTTTGTTCTCAACCTCATCTGTTACAATTTCAAACTCTGAGGATATTTTAAAAGATTTTACTCAGACAATGGGAGTATTTTCATGCAGTTAGCTGGGATGGCTGAGCTGGGCTCAGAACACCTTTATTCTGGCATCTGCAAATGGCCCTGTTTGCATACGAATGACAGAAAATTGAAATGTCTAATTAGTTTTTATACAGTATTTCCATCACCTTTCAAAGTATCTCAGTGTCTAGACAAAGCCAGCCTAATTAAAATTAATAGCTTGACACTTGAACTCATTTGTAACAGTGTGTCATCTTCCTTACCAGCTTCCACCAATAGTATTAGAGGAACTCAATTACTCTTAATTACCAAATGTGCATATATGATGTGCAGAGATCATAAATCCCAACACTGCTGACCACAACACAAGTGATAGAAGAAAACTGTTGCCTAAGGGAGCCAACTAAGTGCTCTCATTATCTTGATAGCATTAAGTAAAGCTTTCCTTGACAGGCATAGTTTTCCTGGGACCCAGATCTCCCAGGTCCCTTCTCTGGACTGGATTCCTAGTGTGGAGGTGGGATGACAACACAAATCCTTGAAGACGGAAAGACCCAATGCACTGTCCGTAGCATTTGGGGACCACCTCTGAACTGCCCAATTGCTCTAGTGGCTCTGGGGCATGGAGGCTGGAATGGGAGAGGCTGCAGGGGAAGAGAGGCCAGCTGATAGCAAAGAAAAAAGCCTCTTTCCCGTGCTAGGAGATGAGAAAGGTCAGCAGCTCACAGCAAGTCGTTTCACAGCATGGCTGATTAAGTAACAGTCATTTGACTTTGATTAAAATATTTGCCTCAGCTGTTTCTGGAGGCAATTCTGACACCCTTGCCCCACGCAGTGGATCTGAAAGGCTTCCCACAGGAAATGGGACGAAATGGGGGAAGAGCAGCACAACACTTTGCTCTCAAGCATATGTGCTACACTCACTGATTTTAATGGGAAGTCTCACAAAATACTCCCCTGAGAGCAGTAAATTATGTGACAAATATATTTATTTAGGCTTAAGGAAAAAAGATGAAAATAAATCAGAAAGAGATATTGTAACAATAACTTGGCTTCTGTTGAGCATCAGAATTAGGAGCAACAAATAATAATACACACATAAAAAAACTGGATGGATAGTAAATTGACAAAGCAAAACCTATCCCTTCTGTTACCTCAGCTGTAACCATTATTCAGAATCACAGAGTTTCAGCAGTTTTAAGTTTCTGAAGATCAAGAATGCAAAATAATAAAAACTTGCACCATTTAGAGAAGGCATAGGTAATAAAGCAAGTGCTTTATAATTTGAAATGATCTATTTCTTCCTTTAAATACCAATTGGTTTGCTCAGTGAAGTGGAAATTTAACTGTATCCATTAAAACATTAAAGACCATAAATAAAAAATTAGCAATTAATTGTATTGCCTATTTTTAAGATGCTGGAGCTTAGTTTTTCATATTCTGGCAGTCTATCAAACTCAGCTCCATTACAGATGTCTTAGAGCTGAATTGATGATGATATTCAAAACTAAGGGCATTCTCTTCAGTAGTCCTACCCTGATGAAGGAGCTCAAATGTATAGATGGCTTATGCGACTCTATCATTCTTACTGTGTGAATTAGGAATGTTAGAAATATCAGCTTAATGAGTCATGCAAGAATCTTCAATGTTCTAAGTCACTGGATCCAATTAATTTTCAAGTGTGCCTAAAATGAACAATGAATACTGAGAAGAAGCAGTTCAGTGGTTTTCTCCACACTTGCTTTTTAACTTCTATTTTATATGTTGGACCTAATAATGCTTTCAAATAGCTATCCAAGTCAATTATTAACAATGATTGAAATTTCCAAGTGGCTGACAAGGTGTTTTCTTCAGCCTTTACGTCTGCGATGGAATTATTCCAATTTGCATGAACAAATGAGGAAACGAAGAATGTAGGTGTTAGTGTAAAAAATGGTAATTTTTTCCCCTTCTTTACACATATTATTAGTAAAACTAGTCAGAGTGGAAACATGATAAACATATGCATTTTTTAAGTCTCTCCATTCTATTTGCTTTATTGAACTTGAAAACTGCTTTGGTTTTGTATCATATTTGGCATAATGTAACAAAGTGAATTTTGTTTCCAGTTAATCCTGTTTTTATTGAGCAGTGTGGGCCAATCTCATTGGCTGGGCTCACAGCCATGAAGGGGAAGAGCCATTTGTTGTAACAGGCAGGCTTTCCTTTATTTTCACATAAATAATTTTTACCATAACCCTGACATTCGGACCATTAAACTCTAGATTCTGATTAGTGTGTATCTTGCAAACAAACGTGTCTGCTTAGGCACCCATCGCTTTTCTCCGTTGAGGCTTATCTGAAGTTACTGATATGAAGGCTCTCTTTCCCCACGCTTATTGGGAGAATACCAGTAAGCAGAATGTGAATAAACACGCTGCTTCAGTGGGCATGAAGGCATGTCACCTGCTATGGCAGGCCTGTTCTCCATCTTGGGATATGTATGATGCTGTTCCCTGCCCCCTGCCAACACTCCTTCTTGCACCCTTTGGAGAAGGGTCCCCTGACACCTTATCTTCCCAGTGGGTACGGATTTGTACCAAGAGAAAAGAACGTGAACTGAGGGTGCTGAAGAGTGTACACAATTTGTCCCGCCTTGCTACAACCAGTGGTCTTGTAAGCAGAGCAGCTTTTGGGGCTGATGGAGAAAGACAGCCCTGAGCTCACCTGGCAAGCTGTGGACCACCACCCCAAGGAGACTCCTTACTCTCACTGAGGACAGGCAGCAAATAGCCAAATGGTGGCAGCACTATACACTGCTTTAGCTGTTCACTCAGTGAGTGGAGCCCCGGGCACCAGAGGAAAAAAAAAAAAAAGAAAAAGGAGTTTGAGGAGAAGAGAACCAAGTAGCACACTGAAACTCCTTATCTCTAAATGCCTATGCCAGAGAAACATTTTTGGAGCAAGGAAGACTGAAGCACTTAAAATCTTAAATCTGAATGAAAGATTCTGCTTGACTGAAATGACTTTTAGCAAAAGCCATTAGTGGTTTATCAGATTTCACTGATCTGGAGTAATGCTTCTGGTGCCAATACTCTATATATCATCACAGAGAAGTGTCTGAGAGAGCAGCTGTAAGGGTGACTATAAAATCCAGTAAATACTGAGCATTTCAAGGCAAGGTTTAGGTTCAGATATATGCCAAATAAGAAACCCCTTCCTTTTGTTGTGGTGCAGGCAGTTCAAGACCTGCAGGCAGTATAACCTGAAAACAGAAACTGTTAGAAATATAAATATAGAGGTGGGGGGGAAAAAACAACGCAAAAACCTATATGCTGCCAGAAAGCATCAAGAAAATCCTCTGCTTGGAATACAACACTTTGCCTGGGGGATTGTGTTTTAAGAGCCAAGTGACAAAACTTCAGCTTCCCTGTAAGTTAAAGGAGGATTAAAATAAGGAATGAATGGAAGAGAACTGCACACGTGTGCAAATGAAAGTAAAACAATAAATAAAAAATGCACGGCTTATTTATGCCACCTACTGGATTTTTCCTGAAGTATCTTTTCAAGTGTTTTAGTTGTGATGATGTCCGTCACTCCAGCAAATACGCTTGCACGGGAGACTACTCGAACAAGTAAACCAGCTGAAATCTAGCCAATGACTCACGTGAGCAAATGCATGTGCAGACTGACACAGCTGGAGGAGTAGAGATGAGGGCAGCTCTACACCTGTTTATTCTGCTAAGCTGATGGCTCTAGGGCAGCCAAGACACCCAAAGCTGCAGGCAAGCACTAAAGTTCAACACTGAGGAGCTTCCCAGCTCCTATCAGTGCCTCAGGGAATGTGCTGGCATGGTTTCCTTTCTTTGCTTGACTCCCTGTGGCTGTCTTTAATATTTTGTTCAAAATGTCCAGAGTGTTTATGGACACATCTATGTTTTCAAACAATGCAGACTGGCAGTGTGCATGCTTTATCTTCTATCCCTCACCGCTCCTGCAGCTGAGGTTCTTTTGGGAATCCACAACCATCCCTGGGGATAGAGTCTATAAAGTGATCTGTCAGACTCAAAAAAATCTCAAAAACTCTCTGATTTGACCCACTGACAGAAAAAAAAAATTTAAACAGAATCAGGTCTAGCAGATCTATAAAATGAAATGCACTCAGCCCCACTGACTTCTGTGAAACTGATGGTCTTCACTTCCCAGGCAACAGTGTTAGAATTAAACCCTTTTTAATTTGTAATCTCCCCACTGGGTCATACAAAATGTGGTCATGGAATCACGTCTTGCTCACATCTGTCCCTCAAAATGATAATCTCATTAGCAAATAAAATATTTTTGCAAGGTTCAAGGGATCAGCCAAAGGCATGAATCAGCAAAGGATGGATCATTGCTAACAGATGATGTTTTAGACTTTAAAGAAAAAGTTAAAGCTAAAGGACAACGATCAGATATCTCTTAAGACAAAAAAAAAAAAAAGAAAAAGAAAAGAAAAAAAAAGGCTTTTGATTCTTCTTATTTTTGTTTCATCAGAAATATTAATTATAGTTATTTCCAAAGGTGATAGTAATCTTAAGCAGTAATCTTAAGTCACTGACATCATCACTGGACAGACTCAAACCAGAGATGCCAGACATACACTGAATGAATGACTAAATTTCCTGAAGACTTGCATTGAGGTTATTGTGATTCATCTTAGGACTAATGGCACTTTATGACCATCTCCTATTACTTCATGACTCCACAGATGACAATTCCAGCAGTGTGTTGTCAACCTCACCAAATACCCATTAAAAAAATGGAGAAAAACATTGCACTCTAAACCCATACTCAAAGCGTGACTTGAGCTAGCAAAACTAAAGCAATTCATTGTTAAATGATCAGTCGTGTACTTGCATTCATGAGGCATCTATATATTTTGGTGGTACTCATCCAGAACACAAAATACCAGATAGGTACTAACAACATTAATATTTTCTTCTGTACAGTAGGTTCTGTAACATTATGGATAATACAGATCTGTGCACTTAGCCTGAAAAGCAGGAGCAGAAAATACTAGTTATGTGAAAGAGTGATGACTGAATGTTCTTCCTGGAACTGTTGCATTTTTTGCATCCTGTAACTCATCTTTGAGGTTGACTGTCCCAGTTACTTTCAAGTGCAAAGTCATACATAAGCACCTGGTGACTGCTGTTATTTTTCCTTTGTCTGTCTTTGCCTGCTTTTTGCACTGTCCTTCTCTTATCTTTTCTCATTTTCCACCTCTGCTGCCATTTCTGATTTTCTTCTCCTACCTCTGCTGGGTTTTATTTTATTTTGCTTTCCTTGGTCTTTTGATTTAGCCTCCTTTCATCTACTTTTTAATTTGCATTTTCAATTTACTTTAAGAAAACTTGTAGGGGAGAACCTGAAAGCGCTCCTGCGTGTGTGCTCCACCATGCACTGAACTTCACAAACTGGATATTCAAGGCTTGCTTCTAGACAAAATTTTGGAAACTGATCAATGCCCATATGACTTGAGAAGATCTCAACTGGTTTCATTCAGGGAGGAGTTTTATGTTTTGATATACAAAGCTAAGTCTCCCTACATTGTTCACCTCCTTAAACATTAGTGATATGCACCACTACATGTAAAGGCAAATCCCAATTTTGTTCCTCTAAACATTGTGTTCCTATTCTCCTGTCCTGTGGGAAAATGTGCAGTTACTGACATCAGAAACGTCAATCCCAACAAAGTGACGCAAGGGAAAAGTTTCAGTTTCTGCGAGTTGAATGATGGTCATACGAAGCCCATACAGCTTGTGCTCGGCCTTCACTTGTGGACTGTCTGACTGCTTGCGACTGGGGCTTAACAGGAGTGTTTGAATGAGGTCTCTCTGGAGGATGGAAAGCGCCACAAATGTCTCCACTGTTGTACCACGAAGGAAAAAGTTCTTTAAATGTCATTTACTAAAAGCTGATGCAAAACATCAAGCAGCAAGGATTGGGGCTTTCTTCAGGCAGAGCTAGGCACTCACTGTTTCCAGCATGGAGGCTCAGTCTGAGCAGGATTAGCTTGGAGTTAGCTGATCACAAAGAGAGAGATGCCTTTCTTGGCTTCTTCTAGCAGAAATAAATTTCTACCTACTGTAACTTACTGCCATCTGATATGCTGAGTCATGAAGCTGGAGTTATAGAAATCTTTATGCAATCTTTATAAATCAGCCTCACATAATCTCAGGTGCTTTCTGCTTCATCTCTGTTGAGTCACTCATTTGACAGTTGTCATTCATCTTAGATTGAGATGTAATTTAATAGTTTCATTTCAGCATGAAGATAGCGTCATCTAAAGTTGAGCCCAGAAAGATTTAAAGGTGTAACAGAGGAAATATTAATACTGTAAATAATATCTGTAGAGCTGCATGTGTGTATAAATCACACAGTGCCAAGTTGGAAGGGCGGCCTATGTAAAGAAGAAAAAAGCATCTTCGCTTATCTTCCCCTGCAGAGTTCAGCCGCTCTGCCACATGCAGCTCCAGAGGTGATGGCTACCGAGTTATCACCATGCTCTCACTCGCCCTTATACCTGCTGGAATCACCTGCCCACACAGATACTGATCACGGTGTCTTTACACACATTGCGGGATACGACTGCGAGGTGACCCGTAAAGGCAGGATGCAGTCCAGCAAGACGCCAGCAGCCTCACGACAAAGAGCAGCTGAGCTGCGGCAACTTGAGTATTTTATTCGGGCGTCACACCTCTCCCTGGGCCAAGCCATGTTGGTCGCCTGCCCAAACCTGACCTGCCCAACCCAGGGGACCGCTGGGCTTAAACATGGCCTCTCTGGATCGATTCCGCCTTGCAGTCTCAGACCTCGTCCGGCATCACCACCATGGACACGGCCTGCGCTGGCCGCTGCGGGGCAGGGAGGGTGGGCAAAGGCCGCAGGGGGGCCCGGGCATCCTGTCGTGCGGGACCTGCCGGGCAGCGCGACTGAGCCGAGGCCCGCGGCACCTCCGCCACCCCCGGCCCCGCACCCTCCGCCCCTCCGTGCATCCGAACGGGGACCGGCCTGGACGGGGCCCGCCTTTCCCGCCGCAGGCCGGCCTGGTGGGGGAGGGAGGAGCACGGAGGGAAGGGTGGCCGCTCCCGCGGGATAGCAAGAAATAATTTCGCGGCCGCACGGACCCCCCAGGAGCAGGGGTGGGGGAGGCGCGGCAGGAGGGGCGACGCCCGACGGGTGCTGCCCGCCAAAACGCGCGGGGTGGCGGGACGGGACGGGACGGGACAGAACAGAACAGAACAGAGCCGCGCCGACCGCTCTGCCGGCTGTCCCCCGCCTGCCGCGATGCCCAGTGACACCCCGGCCTTCAGCAAGCCCCCGGACGTCACGGGCCCGGGAGACAAGGCGAGCAGTTTCGGGATGGCGGCGGCCCCCATGGCGGCCGCCTCGGCGGACAGGGGCAGCGCTGCAGCGGGGAAGAAGCGGCCGCGACTGCCCAAGTGTGCCCGCTGCCGCAACCACGGCTACTCCTCGCCGCTGAAGGGGCACAAGCGCTTCTGCATGTGGCGGGACTGCCAGTGCAACAAGTGCAGCCTCATCGCCGAGCGGCAGCGCGTCATGGCAGCGCAGGTGAGCTGTGCCCGGAGCGGGGTGGGCTGTCCGCCGGCGCGCTGCCGGCAGCGGGGTGTGCTCCGCGCCCAGGGCTTGTCGTGCCCGTCGGGGCCAGGCGGCCGCGCCGAGATGCGGTGCGCTGCGAGACCGCAGCCGCGGGTTAGCCTCGCCCCGGACTGAAGTCAAGAGTTATATTGCTGTGTTCCTATGTTAGTGAGACTTTTCGCTGTATTTGTCTTAAGTTACTTAATAATTTAAATTTTTTTTCCATAAAAAAAGGGAGATGCCCCAAAGGCGTGGAGGATTGCAGTCGGGGCGAGCGGCAGCGGTGAGCGATCAGCTGCGCACCCCGGCCGAGCGCCGCTCCCCCGAGCCGGGTACAGCCCAGCCGTGTGGACAGCTGCACAGGGTGTGGGCGGCTGTAGAACCTGCATGGCGCGGGACCTAAGCTACCGTCAGTGGTCGTTTTCCAGCTTGCTTTTAACTGGAAAATGAATAATCTAGCCAACTGATTGCTTATCGAGAATATTTTGCGCCGGTGGTTTCAGATTCGGTGTAATTGCGTTTCCTGATGGTGGTGGGTTCAGTTGAGCGCATTTATAACTTTTTTATATGTGGAGGTTTTTTTAGCGGCGTTGTTCCAAATTTTGTATATAGCAGCTCTTCAGATAGCTGCGTGGGTGGGTCATCTTAAATCTAAACGAGAGCTCAGTATTCTGGGGGCTAAGAAAGCAAACGGTATGCAGTTCAGGGTAGTAATAACTTTTTCGTTGGGTAGTCTCGCTGAAGTCACAACTCTGGCGGTGTAAATGTAGGGTTGTATTAGCCCTTGTGATCTTTATCTTGCAAACTTCATTAAGAGGGGTCCTGGGCGTGTAATGGCTGTTGGAGTAGTTGAGCTCTGCGAGGGGCATTGTACGCCCTCGTTAGTGTGAACGATCCCCTGCGGGCAAACTATTGACAAGGCGTTGGGGCTGCTGGGGCGAGTGAAGGCAGTGGTTCCAGACCCACCCATCAGTGTGCAACTGATGTGTGCTCAGAGCTTTGTGATCCCGCGTAAAATGTATGTCGGGCTGACAGGTTTTGAGAACCTAAACTACCCTGGATTAAATCCTTCCCCACTTTTTTATTCTGTTACTCAGTGCAGGTACATAAGACGTCCTCAGAACTCAATGGTAGTAAGTTTTCGTTCATTTAAACAATTCCTCCTTGTTGGTAGTATGGCAATCCAGAAATTGTTGTTATGCCCAAGTTACGTGCACTTTCTCTGCCTGGTGTGAACCGTGGAATAATAAACGTGAGTCCCTTTGCTGTCTGCTTCGGGGAAGGGAGCACAAAGTGCAGTGTTCCCCGTGGAAGCATCCCCATCGACAGAGACTCTTTTTGCTTCTCAGCTGCTTCTATGAGGCAGTGGGTGCCTCCTGCTAGCGGCTCTGGTGATGGCCCTCCTGGGGGTATTCTCTTCCTTGCCTAGTATTTGAAAGTAGCTTTGAAAGCCTCCCTGGCTAAACCTTATCTGTGGAGGAGTTACACATTGAAAGTCTGTTTTTCCCCCCTTTGATATATTTCTGCAATAAGCCCCTTGATGCTGGTGGAATTTTACAGGTCAAGGTTATTGGCTTGTGAAGTCAAAGTTACAGTGGTTGCAAGTCTGCACCTTATGTTGGGGATGTCTCTTATTGCAAGGGCTAATACTCATTTTTATTAACAGAATTATACATCTGTATTAGGAAAAAGTGTGGCTGTTGAACATGAAAATGTGGGGAAGTCCTGTCCGAGATACCCAGGAGAATTTCCAGCAAGAAAAACCCATGATCCCAGTCTGTATTCTGGAACAGATTTCCAGGGTTCTAGTAGAGATGCAAATCAGTCACCTGACGAGTAGCAGGGTAGGTAGCTGTAGCAGTGTCATATATACGTCCTAGACACGTGGCATGGGTGGACAGATGTGTTAAATTGATCTACTAGTTCAGGTGAAGCAGAAGGGGCAGTCTGTAAGCCCTGTAATGAATTCTGTAATGAATATGGTTTGTTTGCGCCCATGTCCAGCCTATGTAGTGGCTATGGGCTTGGCCAGTGCCAGCTAGGCTTTGGAACATTGTCAGTGTGGGGAAAGAAATGTCCAGACCTGCCCAGCTATCTGCAATGTGTGTGATGCTGTCTGAGATGCTTGCAGGATGGTACCCTGCATTTGCCATGCTTCTTCCGTAATGGTTCTCTGTGTACAGTATGCTGAAATTTCCTTGAAGAGGAAATTTCCAGCAAAGAGCCAGCAGGGAACCTAGCAGGCCTGGATAGAGCAGCAGATTGCAGGTATAAGCCCTCATGAAGAGCTGCTTTATGTTGATAAGAGGCACGGCAGAACCCTGCAAGCAGACTAACTTCTCGACCCCAGCAGCTGTGTATCAGCAGAGAGGAGGGTAGTGACTACACTTTCTGCAGTGTGTTTGTCCCAGGAGCATCTGCGTTGGGGGAGTGTAGTCAGCTGTAATATGTCTTCATCTGTCCTTGGTGGAGGAAGATGTGTATGTCACCAGCATTCCATAGGCTTGTTCGTATGTTCTTGGACACAAAAAGGAGTTGGTTTTTGATAGCTTCACGTTCTTCTGTACCCACTGGCTGGGTTGTGTGAAGGGCCTAGAGAGTAAGCTACATAAGGAGTGGCTGAGGGAGCTGGGCTTGTTTAGCCTGGAGAAAAGGGGGCTCAGGAGGGACCTTCTGCAGCTGCCTGAAAGGAGGTTGTAACCAGGTGAGGGTCAGCCTCTTCTTCCAGGCAACTGGTACTGACGGAATAAGAGGAGATGGCCTCAAGAAGGTTCAGGTTGACATCAGGAAGAAAAGAAAGGATTGTCAAGCACTGAAATGGGCTGCCCAGGGAAGTGCTAGAGTAACCATCCCTGGAGGTGTTCAAGAAGCTTCTGGACCTGGCAGTTAGTGCTGTAGTTTAGTTGACGTGGTGGTGTTTGGTCGAAGGTTGGACTCAGTGGTCTTGGAGGTCTTTTCCAACCTTCATAATTCTATGATCAACACTACTCAGAGTACAAAGAGTGAAAAACCAGCTTGAATCTGTGTCTTTCATTGTTGCCAGTATAAATTGTGTTCGAAACCACAGAGCATGCACTATGTTTTGTCTTTTGTTCCCAGGTTGCACTAAGAAGACAGCAAGCTCAGGAAGAGGAACTGGGAATCAGCCACCCAGTGCCCCTGCCCAGTGTCCCTGAGACGTTTGTTAAGAAGAACAGTGGTGGCAGCTCTTGCCTCTCACTGGAAAGTAGCAGCCCAATGCACTCGACAAGTACAACCATGACAGCAGCTAGCACACCATCAGGTAAAGTGCTGGGAGAGCGATGCTCATGGCCGGGGGCAATGGCCAACGCTGCCTATGCCTGCTCTTGTCACCTGTTCACCTCTTTGCAGTGACAGGGTTATGGAGAATCCTCTCCCCAACAACAGCGTATACTTTTGGTACAATTAGCAAAAGGGAAGGATCCAGTGTCAGTCTTTAATATTTTAATTGATTATTTTTACTTGATAATCAAAATTTCTTTTACACAGACTGGTGCTGTAATGAAATTCAATAGTGTGACTGCAAGTAGAGAATTATGAGACACTTTTGTCCTTTGTCCCAAAACATGTACTCCTGCCACAGTCGTGGTAAGTGGGTTTTGGCTGTCTGTGTAGCTTCTTCAAAATTTGAGAGTTTTTCAGAGCAGCAGAGATCTGCCAGCCTTACATGACTTGATGTGGTGGCACATTGGTTCTGTGTGGCATGGTGTGATGAACTGCAGAAGACTGATATAGTCCTTCTCTTTTACTATGACTTACTGTATTGCATTTAACACTTGTAAAACAAAGCCCCCAAAAAACAACAAAAATCAGTATTTGTCTGTAGATTCAGTGAAAACATGGCTAAGCACAGATGAGATTTGAAGGTGCTGGGCAAGTGAAGACTCTAGGCAAAATGGTTTTTTCTATGCAAATTGCTTTTTCCCTTTTCTAACTGTGCCTGACAGATACAGTGATTGAAAATAGAGAAGAAAGAAGAAAGGAGCTTGTGTAATTGATTTCTTGTGTATAGACAGAAAAAAGCAAACAAATATAGATAAAAGGAAATTTCATTCATTTTTAGTCATCTATGCACATCAGTAATACAGGTGAATATACTTGCCAGATAAAAAGATGATTCTAAAATGGGCAGTGCCTTCCATTAATTAATAAAAGGACAGTGGATGTGTGTGTCTGTCAAGTGATGTTATTCTGTTTTGCAGGCCATTAAAAGTATGTCAGATGGATTTGTTGGATCTAGCTCAGACAGGCAGTTTCAGACCATTGTAGAGGAATTTCATTGGGAAGCTTTTAAAAGAACTGCTTAATAAAGCAATAAATAGCTTTTTATTAGCTTTTTTGTTTTCATTATGTTAGTGTCACCTTTGAATTGATGCAGTTACTCCTTTCGTATTTGCATTACTGCATGCTTTGTCTATAGACATGGAAAAAGCTGGCTAAAGATTAAAGTAGTATATTCAGTAATGTATAGAGATTGTGTGTAACTCAGGAGCACAAGAAGATCCTTGCTTATACAGAAAGGCCAAAGAAAGAAATCATTTTACCATTGATAAAATTGGCATAACCTTTGATCTTAATGTTTTTAAAATTACAGTATTTAATATATTAATCCCATTTTAATTAATTGCTAATTAATTGAATTAAATTATGGTCTTTTAATGAAAAGCGTTGAACCAAACAAGCTTAAGGCAATTCACATGCTTGAATAAGGACTTGAAAACATAAAATGCCTAATTTTAAATTAATTTGAATTGTTCGACTGTTTTTGGTCAGAGCAGTCGTCTTTCTTACAATGGATGTTGAGCCACTTAAATACATTGTTTCTCAGGCATTTTACTAAATAACTAACTGTTATTATTTGTGTCCAAATAAATAACTGTTTGTGAGTGACAACATTTGAAATACAGCTTCATCTCTAGAAAGAAGATGTGATTCCAGTCAAGAATCAAGACAGTGTCAACCTTGTTCACCAGAAATGGAAGCATCTGCAAATCAATAGGAAATCAGGTTCATAGTTTTGCTTTTAGGCACCTAAGTAGCAACAGACATTTGAGCTTAGCTCAGAGGTGACTACACTGTATAAATAAAGTTACGTCCCTAATAATTTTGCTAGGTTCATTTGTTGAAAGCAGTGTAAGTACTCCTGGGTTTTGATTTGATACCAGTGACTGCATGCTGACTCTGAAGCTGGAGAAGGTGCTCTGCATTTATCCAGACCTATTGGGTAGCTTTATCAGGTGTCTTAACTACTGGCTTTGGTGAGGAATACAGCCAAAATATCCTTAGGCTTTTCTTTTTAGCATATAAAGATCTTTTTTTTCAGACAAGAAGTTGCCATGTGACACTAAGTTCTGGCTTTAGGTATTGGGTTGTTTGAGGACCAGGTACTTGATGGATTCTTGTATTGCTGTTTTATGATTTTATTGGTACCCCGAACTGCAAGCAAAATGGAGACTCCATCAGAGCAAGTGTCATTATTTGAGGTTGGTAGGCTGAGGTGCTGATTTTTCAAGAACTTACAGTAATTATTAAAGCAAGCAGAGAAAGTGAAACGCTTTATGGCGGGGGAAGTCAGCAGTTCCCTGCAAGCCCCAGGGGAAGCTGTGGCTCCTGGAAGTGCAGCATGTCCTGTATGACTCACATTAGATTGGGCAAGAGGTGATTTTGACAGTGGTAATTCTGTTCCTCCTCTAAGGTTTTTGGCTTATGAGAGCAGTTCTTTTGGACTCCCATCACACGGAGCATTGTTTGCCAGCAGAGGAGTAATGTGTGAAGGAGTCACACAAATCAAACATAGTGACAGAGAGAGAGTCATTGCTTGCTGTATCTATTTTATTAGCAGATCAGAAATAGTATGATACCTGGAGACCGGAGGCAGTTTTTCAGATCCCATTGTGACATGCTGTTTTTGAAAAGGGGAAAAATGAATTATCACAGTCATAGCATAGGTGTTTGGACATTAACCATGTCAAGCATGTTTACTTTGGATGGAGTGTATGTCCCCATTCAAAAGCAAACTGGGAATTTGCAGGGTAGTTGGAAGGGAGCAGACCATGGTCTCAGGGCATTAGTAGTGTGTCTTACAGACAGAATTTGTTGTTTCTGTGCATTTCCCCTTAAAAAGTTGTAGGTTGCTGAAAGAAAAGGCCATTTAATTGTACAGAGCAGCAAATGTAGTTATCCCAGGGCATTTAAAGTAATTGTCCTTCTTTCTGTAGGACAGGTATATCTTGCTAGGTTAACAGATATGCGAAATTTAGGAAAGACTATGGTGGAGCATGTAGAATGTGCTTCTCAGACTTGCTCATTTTATGACACCTGTGTTCTTCACTGGTCTATGTCAATTCAGAGCCTCTGCCATTTTAGTGTTTAGAAGTCACCAGGGGGCAGAGAGGGGAGGCAAATGCAGTCATTAAACACCTTAGTTTATTAAAAAAAACCAAAAAACCAACCAAACAAAAAAACCTGCTCACACTGAAGGAAGGAGAATGCATTTCACTTTTCTTCATTATATTGGTCCTCATCACAGACTAAGGGTCATGTTTGGCATTTGGCCAGTGAAATGGCTGCAACATACATCACCAGATGACTGGAAGATGCTGGAAAGCAACCCTTCTTTCTACTGCTCTGCACTGTTGTTGGCCCAATTTAGAAGCATCCAATATAGATGGGATTACTGTGTGATGCAAAATGCCAGCTCCTGCTCATGTACTCTGTTGTGGATGTTTCCCTGTTGTCTTTGCAATGACAGCAGTG
This sequence comes from Eulacestoma nigropectus, assembly GCA_013397775.1. Taxonomy (NCBI): domain Eukaryota; kingdom Metazoa; phylum Chordata; class Aves; order Passeriformes; genus Eulacestoma; species Eulacestoma nigropectus. The sequence continues at coordinate 976,071 of VZTE01005528.1, forward strand.
TTCAGGTGCCTTCCTAGTATCACTGGTTGACAAACATATAATTTTCAGCAATTGTGAGTAGTAAGCTTGTATTTGTTATTTCCCTTTGTTACATTTATTATGTCTGACAGAAACAAAATAGTATTCTTTTTTTCTCTAAGTAGGTGCTGCCTTCACTTTGAAACTGTTTGACAAGTAGAAGGGGTTTTGTCTGCTCATAAATACAGACCATAGTGAGGTCAGCAGTAATACAGTGCTTAATGTATGATGGTACTGAGATTCCTTTGAATTTGCAGTGCCCTAGCTGTCTGTAAAAACTCTACCATGCCTTCTTTACTCTTCCTTTACATTTCTGATCACTGTATTGTGATTTCAAAAATTGATGCCATGATCTTGCAGCTGTTGTGCTGCATAGGTGATGAGTTAAAAAAAATTAGTTGTTATGATTGTAAGATAGCGTAGCCTGGTTTGAAAAAAGTGAGAAATTTTCTTTTTGAAAGAAAGGTCTTTAAAAGTATTACAGTATAGTGTCATATGCTGTCAGAATTTCAGTTTCAAAAAAGCCTCATTTTAGTCAACTGATCATGAGAAAACTGCCATGGCAATTTCACTGTGAGAGTGATTAGGGGTTGAAACAGGTTATCCAGAGAGATTCTGGAGCCTCCATGCTTGGAGAGGCTCAAACCTTAACTGGATGGTGTATAAGCAACGTGATCCAACTGGGAAGCTGGCTCTGGTTTGAGTAAAGCTTGGGCCAGCTGGTCTCCAAAGATCCTTTCCAAACTAGACTGTTCTGTGAATCTCTGAAATTCCTCCTTGCTTGTGTTGCCATTAAGCCAATATACTGAAATTTGAAGTTCAGCCAGCCCCAATACTGATAAGCATTTGCAAGCCTGTGAAAGAAATCCTGACCCTTTTGACCTTCTCAATGGTAGATTTTTTTTAACAGAGAACATTGTGGGGATTGACAGGTGGGGGAGGGGATTGATAGTTCAGGTGGCAGCAGCCTCAGCAAAGCTGAGCAGTAAGAAGGCAGCAGTAGCTGCTTTGCCTGCCTGGGCCAGAACTAACGTAATGTCTGCATGCCCTCAGAGATCTTGGTGGGTCTGCAGTGGTTACCATCCTCCTGCTCTTTGCTCTTCTCTTGGTCTCCTCACTACTTTCTAAGGATGATGTCCTCCTGCTGCACCCATGGCTGCTTCTTTACCAGTTTTAGTTGCTGGCTGCCTCCCCTGCCACCTCCTTCCATTGCTTCCTGGTGCTTTTCCATGGCTTCTCCCACAGTCAACAAATCTCTGTTCAAAAGTAAGGAGTGTAGTTAAACATGACCTGTCTTCACTGGATTGCAACAGCTAGCAAAGAGAGAAGTTTTGTGTCCTTCACCTGTGAATAACTAATCCATCATCATCTGATTTTCTCCAGTTCATTGCAGTTAAGATAAGAGAAGAAGAATCATATGTGCATGTATCTTTTGTAAGAGTTTGTGGACTGTCTTGGATTGACATGATTTCCACAGTGCAAGTTAGATTTTGTCTTGGTAAACAATTGCTGAAAGTGGTCTTCTGCCTGTACAGTAGTTTTCTTAGTTACTAAATCTCTTTCAAGCTGGACTAAGTAAATATTACAGAAGCTTTGAACAATCTTTCCTTGATTTAGGATAAAACTTACCTGTAATAGGCTTTTTAAATTCCTGACTGATAAAAGTATGCAATGAACAAAGCACTCCACAGTGTGGTGGCCATGGCTTTGTAATTTTCAATTCCTATCAAAGTAACGTGTTTTGCTCAGAGTTGTGTAAAAAGGACTTGCTTGTGAAGCAAGAAGGGGTGGGCATTTCAGCTTCTCTCTGCTGCTTTGGGTTCACTGTACTTGGGAAAACGGTAGAGGAGTTCTGAGCATCTCATTATAAAAGGACATAGATAAATCTGAAAGGATAGAGGGAAGGGTGACAAAAATGATGTATTGCTTGTAGAAAAGGAGACTAAGGGTGGATATAAACAGTCTATAAATATTTGAGAGGTAATAATATGGAGGAGGGGGAGGGATTATTTACAGTGCTTGAGACAGCATAACAAGGAGCAACGGCTTGAAACTAAAAAAGGCAAAATTAAATTAGACACTAGACACTTTTTTCCTAACTAGAAGTGCAATTAGCAATGGGTTGACCTGCATAAGGACAAGGGGGTAAGTGAAGCATAATCAGGAGAGGTGTTTAAGAGTGTGTTAGATTATGTTCTCAAGTGATTAATATGGGGGTAAACTCTGATCAATGTGCAGGTTAAAGTAGATGACGGAAATCTCCTGCAGCTTTGTCATCTTCTATATGATTCATTGCCTCTAGCCATTGTTTGACTGTGTTAGATAAATCATAATGTTCCAGGGTTCTGCATCCCTGATTGGATGTTTCCAGTTAATTCTCCAGTTCTCTTGCAAAGCTTGCACTTTTCCTGTTCCTCTTTTCCAGCAATGCTTGTTATTGCAGCTTTGCACGCCTGTGTGTAGGTGCCTGAGCTGATGAGTTACTGAGTTGTAACTGAGCTAATGTTTGAAGTGCTGTACATATTCATGCGGTGAGGCACAGACTCCTGTCAGAAGAGTGGTATTTGCGCCATATTGGTGAAACAAGGTAGAACTAGCGTCTTAGTTCTCTAAGTCTCTGAATTAAGAAGTTTTATTTTTCCTGTCAAGCTTTCAGTCCTGTGTGATGCTTCATTGGAAGTGTAAAAACAAATAGAATTGTAAACAGATTTGGAAAAACCTCAGAGAAGATAGCTTTTCTTTTTCTGTGCAAGTGGTACTCCGAACCTTGTCTAGGACTGTCTTCACCAGAGGCAGGGGCCAGCGTGCCAAGGGAGCAAGGGTCCCAGGGACAAGTCATGACCTACCCAGACTCCCTTACTTGGAGAGAGAAAGGCTGCTCAGCCCTGAGATGGAGGTAAAACACAGGAAGCTCAGCAGTTACTTCTATCCTTCTTTCACATTTCAGAAGGGAATCTTCTCCCCAGAAGGATTTGGAGTAGACTTTTTTTTTAGGTTTTTTTTTTTATTTTCAAAAATACTTCACCGTAGGGCTTTATGTGTTTTCAGCATCTTGCTGTCCAACTTTTCTCACACCACAGGAGGTTTCCAGACATAGATCTATGGTTAGAGCAAGATAGCTGCCGAAGAGTGTGCTGTGTGCTGGACAGATATTGCCATGTACACTGTCCTAGCACCAGATTTTCTTCCCACCTAAGGTGACAGGGCTGGTCAGCACATCCTGTTGTTCTTTGTGCCTTGGAATCTCTTCTTCTGTCACGCTGGCATTTGCATATGTACATTCAGATTTAGAGAGTTATCTGTGCCAGGTTGTGCTTTCCATTTATTATTATGAACACTGAGATAAGGAATGGAGCAGGAGCAGAAAATGTACTAGGAATTTCTAAGAATTTACTATCTGTGGGCGCATTATTACACTATCTTCAGCTAACCTCTTGTTCCTTTCTGTGTCCTTGAAACAGTTATTATAGCTTCTCTGAATGTGTGGGGCTCTTTGTTTTAAAGAAAAGATATAAGTGAGGAGTGAAGGAGTACTGCACGCTTCCCTAACTGAGCACTGATTTGATTTCTCGCTTCTCCTTTTGTTTCACATGCTTTCTTGTACCTTGAAGACTGCTTTGATTTGCTTAATTTATCAACTAACTTCCTATTTCAGCCTGTTCACCCGTTTTCCATTTACAGTAGATCCGTCACTTAATAGCATGGGAACTAAACTGCAGTTTTGGAAGTTTCTTTTGTAGGAATGCTTTTTCATATGCTTCTTCTAATTCCCCTGTTTTATTGAACTTCCTTTTTATTAAACTTTCTTCTGAGTTTGAGTACCTGCTAGTCTTAATCGGGGTTGTGAATAGCTCCTTTACTTAAGTAACAAACACTGTTCATGCACATCTGTCCTGTGTTTTCTTGAAGAGCTTGCAGAGAGTCAGTTAAATACTCAACTTGAGTTCCTTTGCAGTGAGATTGGATGTCTGATTTTTTTGTTGTTGTTTTAGTTCCTATCTCCAATCTTTATTCCTACTATTTTATTGCTGACAGTCTAAGCCACTGTTTGGTGATTTGGATGTCTGTAGTAATGGGCACAACTGAATCTCAGCAGATGCTAAGCCATTGTAGTTCCAGTCACTGCATTTCTGTCAGTTATGCACGGACAGCATTCATTGATGATCAATTTGCATTTGCATTGAAGCAGATTTTGTGGGTGCAAATGTTGTTGCATCCATGCAACACTGGCAGTCATGTACATCTGTGTGATTCTTGCTCACTTGCTCAGGCCTGCTGGGTGTTTGCAGTGTATTTTCACTGCTCCTGATAGTAGTTTTTGCATCACGTATTAGGTAGAGTTAAAAGGCCCTCCTGTTATTTCTAGTTAGTCTGTTGTAGAAACTTTTGGGTTTCTGTCATCTTGATAGCTTATAACCAAGCATGGGTTCTAGCTAATTCCAACCATTGTCCTACTCCCTTTATTATTTTTAGTGTGAGCCATAGTGATTTTATCCTATTCATATTTCCTCCAAGGTCTCCTATCTCAGACACTTGTAAAGCTTTCCCTCCCTTCTCATGTTTTCTTTGATCTCTTGTTAATGACTTAAATCCCTTTAGATTTAATCCACACCGAGTTTCTTTCTCCTCCTCTGAATTTGCTTCTTTGCCCCTGCAGGTGTCTGGGCTGTTTTCCATCACTATCCAGAAATCTGGTTTTCTTTCCTAATTTCCAATAATTTTTAATTTCTTCCTCTGTTAAAGTTGTGTTGATTTTTATTTTTGTCTCCATTACTCATTTCAGTAGCATGTTGGATATCTGAACACAAAGAGTTAAATATTTGTAAATTTTCTTCTCAAATTGGTGAATTATCTCAAGGTGAATAATAACATGTATACATGGATATGCACACACGGTAGTCATATTCTCAGCTTTTATACTGAGGATTGAAAATGGTCCTTGTTTCTCATGCTTTTAATTTTCTGAAGCACTGATTTTATCGGTCCTGATCCCGTTAGCTGTCACACATGCTAATAACTTCAGATATGTAAGTAATCCTGGTGTCTCAGTTCAGTGTGGACAAACATATGCTGGAACATTAAAACAGTGTCTAGCACCTTCACAGATGAAGCCATATTCAAAGATTCTGAACGTATTTTCTTTACCAAAGCCATTCGTATTTTTTCCACTAAAGATTTGAATACAATCACTGTAGCTGTTTTATAGTGACCAAAAGTGCAAGAAAAGAAAGAACAACCACTGCCCCCCAGCTCACATAAAAAGATTGACTGCTCTGCTGTTGTCAGTGAGAGAGACATTGAAAGTTGAATTTGGTGCCGTAGATATCTTATTGGAGGCCTGGAGCTTAAATTAATTGTGGAAATAAAATACTGTTTTCTGTGGGTTTTTATTTCTACTGCCATAATTAGGAGGATTGTTAAGTTGCACACTAAATGTTTGCAGCAGATCATTTTTATTAAGTGTTCACACTAAATGTGAACAAAATGTGCCTTCTCCAGTTCTACTGAAATCAGAGGTATTTCAGCTTCTCTTAGCTGGATCTGGACTGGGGCTCTGTGTAGGGCTGAGAAACTTACTATGCCAAGCTGCAGTCTTCTGGATGAAGTTGCTCTCTCCTTGTTTTTTTTCCTTTCTTCGCACAAATCACATTTTCTTTTAAAAAATACAAGTTTGTGTGAAGATTAAAATTAACCAAAAATCTTGAAATTGAGAGGGTTTTTGAATTGTGTTAGAAACACACACAGAGTTAACAATAATTTCACCCATTATGGCATAATAACTCTACGTATAGAAGATAGGAAGAAATGCTCAATAATTTTTTCCTGGTCCTTGCTTTGAAAAAAGATAGTATTATAGTTGTATATGGAGATGGTGACATTCCAGTTCCAACAGGAACTGAAATCAGCAGGACTGGACAACTCGTATGCAAAATTAGGAAGAAAAAATTAAAAAACCAAAAACTTGGCTGCGGATATGGGAAGTCTCCCTTACTTGAAATACTCAAGAACTGTCTGGACACAATCCTGTAAAATGTTTTGTAGGATGACCCTGCTTGAGTGGGGTGGGTGGACCAGATGACCCACTGCCGTCCCTTCCAACCTGACCCACTCTGTGGTTTCCAGTAAGTCTTTTAACACTGGGGAAATTCCTAAATCTTCAAAGAAAGCTGATGTCATGCCAGTGTTTCAAGAAAAGTGAGTGTGGTAGGGTAGGTGGCTGCAAATCCATCAGCCTGACATCAGTTTTTTTAAAACAGTGGAACAGTCCACAGCAAAATGAAATATGCAAGAAGGGGAGAAATGCAGCTGTTAAATGATGTTCACACAACATGAATTAACAGAAGTTTATGGGTAAAGATTCTGTCAAGTTGGTAATCTTTTATCGTTACAGAATTGTTTGGTGAAGTGGCATTCTGATGCAATCACAAATCCTGCAAGGCATTTGATTTTTCTATCCCCTGGCATCTTGATTAGGAACCTGAACTGACAGAAAATCAGTGTTGTAGTTACTACATGGTTTTAAGGAGAATTATCCTATTTGTTTGTAGGTCTGAGTGGGGAATCTTAACACAATAGTGTTTCTGGAGGCATGTCACGGGGACCTGCTCTTTTCTGTAATCATCCCATTGGTATCCTGGAAGGAAATCTGGCACCATCACAAGTTGTGTTGGTAGGTGATGGAAAGGTGCATGTACTGGCAAGCACTGCAGAAGACAAAAGTGCAGTGCAGGAAAGCTTGCTTAGATGATTGGTCACATGCAAGCAAAAGCCATTGTAACCCATACCAAAAGTGAAAAATGGAGAAGTCTATCCCCAAAAAACATTGTCATTGCACAGCTGGTGATCCTGGGGGGTACTGTGCTGAATGTTAGTGGTTTGTGGTGAAAGAGCATGAGCAAAAACCGGCACGGTCCTTTTAGGTAGGTATGCGGTGGTGGGAAGCTGGTTAGATGGTCATGGAGCTAGTGCTAGTGAGACTCCTTCGCTGGGAGCATGGTACATACCAGAAAGTGGGCTCAAAATGAATATTGGAAGGGAGGGCATCACTGAGCCAAAACCAGTGGAAGGTTAGGAGAGGGGACAAGGGAATTATATCTGTTTCCCTGTTGGTGCTGTTCCCTAGATTTCGCTTTGTAGCTAGTGGTGGGGATGTAGCGATGGTCTGGACCCACACACCTGGACTTGAACTTGGAAGAGCTCAGGCAAGAGACAAAGGAATGATTAAAAGACCAGAGAACATGTACTGGAGTGAAAGTTAGCAGTTTATTTTACACTTTAGTGATCCCCTTAGATAACCTTTATTTAATCTCCAGTATGATTGTTCTGATTGCTTATGCCTTTGCCAGACTATGCCAGCTCCAGTTGAAGTTTTCTATGTTACTTCATGGGGTAGGTTTGGTGTTGTGAACAGCAGCAGCATTGACGATGCAAATCCTAAGAATTCACCATAAGGCTCAAGCAAGACTATGGGAAATAACCTTAATTATGAGGTCTCCCAACTCTGCCTGAAATGTGTTATCTCTGTTGCATAACATTCATCCTAGAGTGACTCTTTCTGGCAAGTTTTGTTCTTGTTAAAATCTGTTGTCCCACTTAGAACTGGTTTAGCCCTTCAGAAGTAGAACTGGGGAAATGCCATTTTGCTCGAAGACCACTCTGGAGTTATTCCTAGAGGGGAGAAAAGAATAATACTCATTCATTCCAGGTGAAATTGAGTTCTTCAGTGAAGTAACTCTTGAGAAGCATGAGAGCACGGATATCTTGGCAGATACAGTAATTTCCTGCCGGCTCACATGCCCTGTGCCCGCAGACATTGCTGCCATCATGCCAGCTCCTCGCCGATAATGCTGGCTGAACTCAACAGTCCAGCAGCTGCACCTAGCAAGGAATTTTTCGGGACACCCATACAACCCTAGTTGTCAGACCTGCTGCAGGAAAGCTGCGTTGACTGGTTATTTTGTCTTGCTGCAGTGGGAGGAGGTGAAAAGCATGGTAGGAGTTGGCAGGTGATAAGGCATAGCTGTGATAAAGAGGTGGAATAGCTTGATCCTTGTACGCTTTAGTTCCAAGGAAGAGTTCCAAGGAACAGCCTGCAAGAGGCTCAGAGTTATTAGACCACACACTTTGGGGGTTTTTTGTTTGCTTGTTTGTTTTAAATGTGTATTCCTGCTTAGAGAAGAATGATGTGTATTTCTGGTTAGGGTTGGAGAGGTACTGTGGTGTCAATAAGGTGTTCCGGCTATGCTGTATATTCCTAACCTGGAGACATGGCTTCTGTTAGCCCACACATCTGATATTGCTGGTACTTGGTATTTTTCCATCTCTCTCTCTAATAGATGTTAGAGCAAAGCTGCGTACCCAGGGCTGTCCAGAAAGATAATCTGAGCAAGAAAGAAAAAGAACCATCAGATTTCATGTTGGAGCTCAAGAGTGGGATATAACATTGGCAATTGATGGAGGGAGGAAAAGACACAGTTTTCTGAAAAGCTTTCTGGTCAAAACAGTTGGGAGTGCTGCAGATGTGGCTTTCCATAGGTGAATGAGAGTAAAAGAGCCCCATCAGAAACCAGGTTCCAGGATACGTACAAGTGCAGTCTCCCTCCTGCTCTGTGGACGCTGCTTGGCACCAAATTTGTCTCTCAAGAACCTATACTACATTAACCAAAGCTGTGAATGGAAGGTGGGGTGGTTTGTGTTGTGCATAAAGAAGGAGCAATAAAATGCCCTTCGGTGTGAAAGAGCAGGGATCAGCAGGTTACGAAGCTATGAAAACAAGATGAAGTAGACTCTGGAGGAAGAGGAGAAAGAGAAAAGGTGGAATTGGAGAGGAGAGCAGCTGGGATCTTCTTCAGAGATTGATATTCAGGTTTAGCCGCTTGTTGCTGTCATGCTCCTTAAATTCTCATTGAGAGACTCCAGCCTTTTCCCATTCCCTTCCTTCTCTTGCTGAAGGGGTTTCCTTTCCTTTTCTTATTTTATCTAAAGCAGGGAGTGGGACTAGGGAAGGTGTTCACGTGTAATATTTTGTACGGTATCACTATGCAAGGTACAAATAATAAATCACACACTACATGCTTAGACAATTTACTGCCGGCTTTTGTATATGCTGTGACAAGTGCTCAAAAGGTCAAAAAAGCTTCCTTAACAAATTTGATAAGATAATGCAGTGAGCTGTAACATCATGAAGTCTGGGGGGCCATGGACCAGAATAGAAGAAATAATTATGCATGGTAATGGGTAATTACAGTTAATGGCCTTTTTTGGGGGTGGCAGAAAATTACACAACCCCACGGCCTTGCCTGAAATGAACATTGTCTAGCACATTAACTTTATATCAAGCTAAAAGTTCAATGCTGGAACCAAAGATAATCCACAACTTCTAATGGAAAGAGAACAGAAATACTTCTCTCAAAGGCAGAGCAAGCGTGCAGGTTTTGTTCCTTGGGAGGCAGAGTTTCTCAGCAAAAGTAATGGTGCCAGCTTTCTTTGACTTCTGAAATAGCTCTGTCATGATTGTCTGGTGGGAGAAACATATTGTACCAGAGTTTCTGATTATGATGTTAGGGAGTGATTTCACACTGGCCATGTTCAAGGCTACTGTCCAGCCTCGGAGCCAGATATGAATTGAACTAAACTAATGCACTGCAAGACTTAATATTGCTAAACCAGCTAATAGGGATGTATCAATGCTTTATGTACTGAACAAGGAGAAATTTTCAGGTACAGATACAAGATTCTTTTAAGGTATGAAGGCAGGTGTTTCCTGACTGCATAATTTTTTGTGTGTGTGTTTTAATGGCATAGCTGTTCCTGCTGCAGAAGCTGGGTTGCAGGAAGGTATTAAAACTGGTGAAAACAGTCACTCTAAATTGAAAACTACAGGAAATGTAAACTTACCAATAGCTGAACTTGGCTCACTGGGCAGTGCTTACCTGCTCCTTGAGTCAGTGTGTTACTTGAGTAGTCACTGTTCTGTATTTTCAACAGCAGAGCTATGTACGTGCAGAGTCTCTGTAGGCATAGAAAAAATAAAAACTGTTAACCTGGTTTATATAAGAACACATGCCAATAAATGGAGGCAGTGACATTCTCTTAATTGTCACAATACATATACAAATCCCTTTTCTGAAATACACAATCAGATGGAGACTGATCAGGTCTAATGCATGAGTAAATTGAACCATGCTGCTGCATGCTCCCAGACATTGAAATGTGGCTCTGCTATCCTGATTTATAAAGCAGTTCCTGGTGTACATCTGTCACAAGCTGACTAATAATCTCCCCTAGATTTCTGTGTGGTCCAGTAACCATTCCCAGTAGGCACTTTGGTGCTACCACCCTGTTTCACATGCTGAGAAAGTCTAATAGTATGGACTCTACGTCATTTGACCTCACATCAGAGACTTACCCAGACATACTTAAGTTAATGTTGTCAGCATATAATAAGATGTAAAACTGGCCCTTAACAGTACCAGTAGGAATAGAAAATACTCCGTGCTTTTATGCAGCCTTCAAATTTCAGTGTTTGTATTTCTCAGTATATATCCTTAAAAACACATTTACATCTGTGAGAAATAGACGATGATAGAAATTCCTGTAAATTACCTGGCATTTCTCCTTTCTCCTCCCAAATGATCTATATACTGGGCTCTGCGTTGATTTTGCCATGCATATCCGCAATTTGTGTAAATCGCCATAGCTTTATTGAAGTAAATGGTCTGAGACTGGTTTACATTAGCTAAGGACTGGACCAGTGTTTTTCACCGTGCTCTGCGAAGTGAAGGCAGGAGCCCATTGTAGGTTACTGAATGTAAAAGACCTATGTGTAACTGACCCCTAGTACTCACCTTCTTTAAAAGAAAATACCAGCCACCCTGAAATGAATTACTGGTTAACTACTATTAATATGCCATAGAGCTGGAGAGTCGTCTACAACACTGCAAGATCAATAACAGTATTTATTGTGCATCATATTGATCTTCTATGAAAGAGTGGGCCATATTTCACACTGTGTACATAGTGCAAAAAAAGTAGCATCGGTTCTCTACAGGAATTAGTAAAGACATAGAAAAGAACTTAGAGATCCAAGGGCACGGCTGCATGAAGGGGTACTGTTGTCTTGCTGCAAAAGTGTTGCTCACGGATGGAGAGTTTGTGATGGCCCTGCATAGTAGATTCGGTGTTCCAAAAACTGAGTGCGAATTTAAACCGCCTTCTTTTTTTGTTACTGTTATTCTGATTTCTGTACTTCCTTGTACAGGCTCAGTCCCATTTTTGATCATGTTCTACTTGCAACTTCCACAATATTAAAATCTGTGTGTAATAGCAAGGGGAAGGCCCAGGAGCCCTTCCTACTTTTTCCATCTAGAGAGTGAAGACAGCCAAGGCATTACCCAGCTCCTGCAGCAGATCTCATGTTTTAAAGTGCAGGTGGAGGGGCAGAGTGAGAGCCTGACAGTGCAGCAGGGGTTGCCTTCTTGAGAGCTTAATTCCTCTCGAAAATTGCACCCTGATGTGCAGGTATTGTAGTGCTGCAAGCTCTAAGGCAGGGGAAGACCCTCTTCGTGCCAGCAGAGCCATTCAGCTGTGTTGAATTACAGACAGCTGTGTTGGAAGAAAGAAAGAAATCAGCTGAAAGCTGCCTTCTTAACCTTGGTATTCTCTACTAGCTGGCAGAAAACAGTCGCAGGCTGACAGGCTCCCTGGAGGAGAACACTTAGCTGGTTGAGCTGCTGGAGGCACAGCTGTAGGAAGGTTCAGCTGGTAGGTAGGAGTCTGGCCGTACAGGTATGGGCCAAGGACCAACCAGAGGAGCCTCAGCTAGATGGTTGCAGACATTGATTCCTATAGATCTGTCCTTCCATGTTCAGAAGCACGATGTCTCATGGGATTTACGGAAAACTAACTCTTCCTGACTGTATTTCAGTGCTGTCACAGGATTCCTAGTTCTTCAGGGAGTTGGATGTGTCTTTCCCTTCATTTGAACTTTTCCCTTTGCTTCTATTTTTGTTCTTAATCTGCTGGGGCACATCTCTGTGGTGTGGCCCGGCAGCTCAGAAAGGCTGTGTGCCAGAGATGTTAACAGGGTCCATGGATTTCATAACTCTGGGTTTATAGGAGAAAAATGTCCCAGGTCGCTGATGCTGGGGGATTTATGCATATGGGTGCATGGGTGGCTGAATGAGCCAGCTCTGCAGACCAGCTTGGAGACAGCTGACAGTAGTGTAAAGACTATTGGAACACGGAGAGACAGCCGAAAGAAAGCAGAGGGCACTCCTGGTGGGTTTGTAACAGCCCTGAACTCTGAACCACCAGTGGGTGTTGTGCAGCTACATAAAGGAAAGTGCGTCACAAGTCAAACCTTTTGCACCTCTAGTGCCAAATGATGGTAGTCCAAATCACAGATAGGAGATAGAAAGAGGAAAAAAGGATCAAAAAGCATTTTATTTTTTCACCTTCTTAATGCAGCAGAATACTGCCACTGCTGCTCTTCAGGAAGGAGCTGTAGCACTAACGGCCTAGAATGTCACAGAAGCATCAGGAATATCAGGCATGCTTGTGTGATTTGGTGGATACCTATGGGTGGGTTTCTGTTCTAGCCTAGCCCATCTTGTCCCACGTTAGGAAGTGTGGTGCATAAGACCTTTCCAAAAGTTGCAACAATACCTGCTTCTTTCTCCCCCTTTTCCTTTTAGCTGCTGGCATGTAGGGTGGCTCATCTTTCCTGTGTATTACAGAATCAAAATCACAGAATCATTTAGGTTGGAAAAGACTTGGTAAGGTCATTGAATCCAACCTTTGACCCATCACTACTTTGTCAACTCGACCATAGCACTTAGTGCCACATCCAGTCCTTTCTTGAAACCCTCCAGGAATGATGATTCTACCACCTCCCTGGGCAGCCCATTCCAATGCTTAACAACCTTTTCTATATAGTTCTTCCTGATGTCCAACAGAACCTCCACTGGCACAGCTTGAGGCTGTTTCTTGTCATCCTGCTACTTCTTACCTGGGAGAAGAGTCCAAACCCCACCTGGCTACAACCTGCTTTCAGGCAGTTGTAGAGAGTGATAAGGTCACCCCTGAGCCTCCTTTTCTCCATGCCAAACAACCCCAGCTCCCCCAGTCAATCCTCATAGGACTTGTGCTCCAGACCCTTCCGCAGCTCCGCTGCCCTTCTCTGGTCTTGCTCCAGCACCTCCATGTCCTTCTTGCAGTGAGGGGCCCAGAACTGAACACAGGATTTAAGGTGTGGCCTCACCAGTGATGAGTACAAGGGGACAATCCCTGCCCTGGCCCTACTGGCCACACTGTTGCTGGTACAGGCCAGGATGCCATTGGCCTTCTTGGCCACCTGGGCACACCCTGGCTCATGTTCAGCTGCTGTCACCAGCACCCCCAGGTCCTTTTCCTGTGGGCAGCTTTGCAGCCACTCTGCCCCAGCCTGTGGCGCTGCCTGGGGTTGTTGTGACCCAAGGGCAGGACCCGGTTCTGGGCCTTGTTGAACCTCACACCACTGGCCTTGGCCCATGGTCCAGCCTGTCCAGATCCCTCTGCAGAACCTTCCTGCCCTCCAGCAGATCAACACTCCCACCTGACTTAATGTTGTCTGTGAACTGACTGACTATTGATCCCTTCATCCAGATCATGTAGGTGTAAAAAGACCTCATCTTCATGATGCTAGTGCTTTTAATGGGGAGTAGTAGCCCTTCTAATGATGCACTGTAAATTGAAAGACACTGCAGAGACTTTAGAAGAAATTGTGCATTTGTGCAGCGTAATACAGCCCTGTCAGGAGTTCAGCAGATGACTGCCTTGCATGTCTCTGTCATATGAAATCTGTATCCCAGCAAGGAATGTGTTGGAGGATTTTGCTTTTGGCTTCTATTTTGCAACATTTAAAGCAGAACAATGGGAATGCAGCTTTATTTGAGAGTTAAATTTAGGGAGGGGAGTCAGGCTTGTGCTGTGCCAGTGGTCTAAGTTCTGATTTTATCAAAGACACAGGCAAAAGGATCTAAGAGTCTTGCCCAGAAGCAGAATAATAGCAATTTTAAAAATTGTAAAAATGAAAGCGCAGAAACTCTGAAAAGTCTTCTGTGGCATTGCAGGCACTTCTGTTTTGTGTGCAAATTTGAGAAATACTCCATATAAACAAGGCCAGCTGACTCGGTTCTGCAGAAAAATCAGATGCAGAAGGCATAAAACAGTCTTTGCTAATAAAAGCATATAGTTCATTGATGTCAACAGAATGTCAGCAAGAACTGAGTGGGAGCACTGTGTAATTTAGTGACCTGGAAGATGATCCATGATTGCAGAAAGCTTTCGTTACAGCTGAAGAAGTGAAACAGAATTGCATTGTGAATGGCAATAATTGGTAAAACTGATGATTGGATCTAGTATGAAGCTAATACACAGTACAGTGGAAGTTGTTACCATGACTCTTGAGAGGCTGGTAAATGCCACCATATTCCTTCTGCGGGTAAGTAACCAAGATACAGGTACACCAAGAGAAAGATCCAGAACAAACTAGGCCTGCCTGAAATGTCTCTTAGGGCTGTTATTTCCTATATGCCTGTTGCCCATGCTGCTTCATGTCCATACTAATAGTTCTTGGGAGCTCATCAGTGTGCTTTAAGCCACATTGTTTTCTCCTCCACAAAACGGTTGGACAACATCATGGGAAGAGCAGGAGCTCCTTACAGAGAACTGGTACAGGGAAGGGTCACAGGCATGCAAACTAGAACCAGAACTGCAGATATGGCGGAGTTTAGATGTTTAATTTTTTCCTTTGTAAATGTATATAAGATTGTGGCAGTATTTTGTTGTGTCTGGCTTGGTGATGTAACTGACGTCACCTATCAGAGAGAGCTTGGGTGTGCAGCGGTACCAACAAACACCTTCCGTTTTTCATGCTTGCAAGTACTGCAAGGCACTGGTTGACAGTGGAGTGGGGAAATCAGGGCTTCTCACTGACTGGGAAGCATCCCCATCTTGGGGAATGACAGGGAGGCAGACCTTGCTTGTGGGGAGTGCAGCCAGCTAACCCCTGGTCTGGAGGCACTCCAGAGTGGATGCAGCAAGTCAGGAGCAATACCTTTCTCCTCCTCCTCTTTTGCTAGTGGTGGGGGATCTTCCTCTGCTTTGTGATTTTGTAGGTACGGGAGCTAAAGTTGGGTATGAAGGCTCGGCAAGGATTGAGGACCTTACTGCTCACAGGTAGCGTGTGGGTTTCTGGGACACCTTGGCTGATCCTGTGGTGCTTTGCCTACTGCTGCTTCTCTTGCCTTGTGGCTGTTTGCCCTTCCTAGAGGCAAGTTCAGAAAGTGTCCTCTCACCTTCAGGACACTGGCTGGGAGGAGTCATTCTGTAGCTAGATCCTTATTGCTTCTAGAGAGTTACAAGAGACTTGGCACACTGTTACAGGTTAAAAAGTAATAGGAGACTGCAAAGTTAGGTGATGTAAATAATTATCCCCAGCAGTTGATACTGATTGAAGATTCAGAGCATTGTCTTAACCTGCAGTTGGTTTTGTCTGCTGTTTTGCAGTCTGTGATGTGTGTAGGTGGCAGTCTTGGATTCTGAGTAGTTGTTGGTCCACTTGAGTTTCCACCAAACACTCAGCTGTGTTTCGCTTTCAGCTCCTACCTCTTCTTACCTACCACTCTCTGTCCAGCCTTTGGGAGGAGTAGTAGCTCATTAGAAGGTGAAAGATAATGGTCTTTTTTTTTCTTTTCCAGAGGGACGGATGCTCATTCAGGACATCCCTTCCATCCCCAGCAGAGGGCACTTGGAGAGCACGTCTGAGTTGGTTGTGGACTCCGCCTACTACAGCAGTTTTTACCAGCCGTCCCTGTATCCTTGTTACAACAACCTATACAACTACTCCCAGTACCAGATGGCAGTGGCCAGTGAGCCTTCCTCAAGTGAGACAGGGAATACGATTGTAGGGTCGGCCATGAAGAACAGCCTTCGAAGCCTCCCAGCAACATACATGCCAAGCCAGTCAGGAAAACAGTGGCAGGGATGCTCTTACAGAGGTGTTGCACGGAAGAGTGAAATGGACAATAAGCTGTTTCCTGGGCCTGTCTCTGACCTCCTGTTTGCTGGTTTGCTGTGCAAAACCAGAATCATTCTCCAAGGTGGCATTAGGACCCATTTTAAGAAAATTAGACAGAATGAGTGGTTGCAATGCAGCACAACGAAAGCAGTTTTATAGTGGGACAGTAATAACGGTATGGATAAATTGCCACAAGCACAAAGAGCACTCACTTGATTTTATCTTCTGTATTATGTCACAGTAGATTATAGGTTGTTTTCCAGAAAGAGTCCAGCTTAGTTGCCCAGCATAACATCCTGAGAGCCTCAGGTGTAATTTCTGGGAGGCTTTCCTCTTCAGAAACATATTCTTTTCCATGTTTCACATCTGAAGTGCTGAGGTGACCCAGGAGACCTGCTGTTGTGCAGTGGTTTGGTTGCAGTCAGTTGAATGTGACATGGCATATTGCTAATTGTGTGTTCTGGCAATGACAGCTCCAGAGCTTGTGATTTTGACTTCTGTAGTTCAGGTTACAGGCAGTACCTGAGAGGTTCAAACCAGAGCTCTATGTACTTCGTTAGGATATAAAGCAAATCAAGCCCTCTCACTCTAAGACTTGATAATCGTAGCATCCAACTCAGTACCAGTCAGAAACTGGAAAAAGGGGAAACCTGCCAAAGTGGGAGATTCTTGGCAAAGTGGAAACATTCCAGTGACTCTGGAATTGTTTCGTTTTGGACTGCAGAGGTGCTCTTTCTGTCTGAGATTGAACTAGTAAGGCTGTACCCTCTGAGTCTGTCTGTGCCTGTGTCCCTTGTGTAAGGACAGGAGAGAGCAGACCTCATCTGTAGAGCATCAAGACAGGGCAGGCTGCTTCTGCAAAGGCTGTGTTGTGAAACCACTCAACAGTGAAATGTCCACCAAAACCTCCTTGTGAAAGGGAAAAGATAGGTTGTCCTGTTTGCTGACAGAGAGTTTCTCTAGCCAGGTCTCTCTGGCACAGGTAGCAGCTCCAAAAGGACATTTTAATTTTTGATTCTGAGGAGCTGAAACTTAACACCAGGGTGATTACAATTACTGTAGCATTTTTCACTATTCCATGTCCCTTTTTTTGCCATGAGTACAGCTGTATGGGATAAAGAACTGTCTCCTGTCAGTGGTGCAAGCCCACGCCATGAACTTTCTTCTCTCGGTATGTTGATATATGAAAGTACACCTTTTCAGTTGATGGCTTCCTCTCTAGGTGGTGAATTTGATCACCAGACCAAGGGGAAAATTAGTCAAGGCAAGCTACAAGATTTTGTGTGTGGTAATGAGGTGAGATGCCAAGTGCTTTTTTAACTCTTTCATTTTGGTTGATTGGGTTAACCTGGTATAGCAGAGTATTTCAGATAGAAGGTTACTTCTCAAGCATCTGCATGCAGCACTTAGCTTTCTGATGCATGGAGACACCATCACAACACAAATGAAGGGTGGCAACATTTGCCTTGGGAAAAGAACATTCTTGCAGGCTGCTACTCCCACGCTTCACCTAGCACATAGTGTTTGATGTTAAAATATGTTAAACCTTGGAATGAAGATGTGGTGTCTTCATGGTTCTGTTGTCATGTGCTGTCATTTATATGAAAAGTCTTGTCTTAGAGAGTCTGTGTCTCACTTGGGAGATTGCCTGTTGCTTGTGGAACCTTTGACACCCCTTAAAGAAATAAAAACAGTTGAGTGGTTTCCATTAATTTTTCTCTTCAGGCCTTTCAGAAACTAACTTCTGCTTAAGTGCCACTCAAATTAGTGAGATACTGAAGAGGTAGGTAAGGAAAAAAGAGATGGCTGTTGTCAAAAAGGACTGTTTTCCTTCCACCAGCAGGCTCAAAGCTGTGGATGTCCTTTGTGGGATATAGCGCATGATTCCATTCACCTTCATGTGAATTTAATTGTCTACCACATCTAAGATTTTAATTTCTCCAGAGCAGACCTTTTGGGATCCCTCAGTGCTGTTTTGGTTAGATGTCTGAGCAGAGAGAATAAAGGTGCTGGTTTTTGCCTGCAGAAGTGATGTCTCCCCAGCTTCTAAATGTCCTAAAACCAGGACCCACTTCCCATGTGCAGTAGGGCAGAGTGTAGTTCAAGGTCAGTGTTGTGTAATTTAAGAGCTGTTTCTCGGACTGATCTGCAGGTAGGATCGTTATTGCTGGAAGAGTTCTGAGTCATAGGGTTTGCGTACTCTACAACAGCGTGCCATTGCGCAAATAATCATAAAAAGTTTCAGTGAGAGGCTAGAAAATGTTTGACGGCTTTGGCTGCAGTGATGCTGAGGTGGTAAAACCCCGTGTGACACTGAAGATGGTTTGTTGTAAGGGGAACGAGATCTCAGTTGGCTGCACATGGTTAAACACCGATTCTGCGTGTGCGGGTTACCAGCAAGGGAAGATCACAGAAATAGTGTTAAATGGAGGATGAATAACTAATGAGCTTTTCTGTCAAGCACTGTAAGGAATTAAAGGAGAGTTTCATTCAAAGCATGATCCTCAAAGAGGAATCAGACCTTGCTTACACCTTCAGGAGGTTTTGCTGGCAAACTTGTGCATGCTTATCCTCCCCAGAGGAAACATGTAGCTGTTACCTACACAGGGACTTTTGCTGGGCTGCTTGTACTGACTGAATTTATTTTTTACATGAATGGGCTTTCTTAAACTAGACTCCGGTAGGAGCAGATCTTCTTATCTAACTTCTGTTGCTATAACTGTTTTGATCAAAGTTTTTGATCTTTGTTTCTTTGTCAGAATCATAGCTGGGCAGTGCCTGCTGTAACCAAATTAGGGCAGTTTGCTCAGGTGTGAGCTCACAGGAGGCTTTCTTTGGTGGTAGAAGTGTGCTCACTGGAAGGTTTTGTAGTTCAGGCTGGGTAGACAAGGCACCTGGCTTTTCCAAGCTCACTTGGTGAAGGCTCATGGATCCTAGAATAACTTCAACCACGCAGGGAGAATTGCATATTTAAAGTAAGCTAACTTCTGGATGCAGACAAGGCCTTGAGCAGCCCAGCTGTGTGCTGTTTCAGAATTTAGGGAGCACAAGAGAATAGCCAGGGAGGAAACATGTGAGTGTGTGTGGGATGAGATGAGGATTAATGCATCATTGAGCATTGGCAAATAAACTGAATCACTGAATCTTTAATGCAGATTAATGTCAGATTTCATTAGTCTTTGTTCTTTGCAGAGGCTCACATGCTTGAGCAGATTCATAGAGGTGCAAATATTTTGTATATTTCTCTGTAGGTTTTCTTCATCTATATACAGTCATACCAGAAGCTGTATCCATTATGGTTTGATAAGTGTAATGAAGACTATTGTTTTGGTTGAGACTCCTTTAATCATTTATATTCTGCTGCTCCTGTCAACTCTAAGGCAGATAATCAGATATGTCTGGTGTTGCACCTGAGGAAGAGACGAGCCTAGGTTGGTAGGAAATGTAGCAGATTTGGTGGTTACTGTACATCTCCTTTCACTCCAGTCCTGTGTGAGCATCTGGAGTCTCCCTTGAAGCTCTTGTAATTGCTCATTACAATGGGAATTTGTGTGCATTCAATCCAATTAACAGTAAAATCAGTTTGCCAACAAAAGTACTGCAAGTCAGAGCAGGTTGGTGTACTTGGAAGTTGGTCCTTCTGAAACTGGTCTCACTGCAGTAGGAAAATACGGGGTGATTGCAGCCTTTTCTATCACAACAAGAGTAAAACCTTGATGGACACGTCTGCGTCTAATCAGACTTGATTTTCTAAGCTGACAAGCTACTGGCATGTGATCCACAGCACAAGTCTAATCTGGACTCAGTGTGAGTCAACATCATCCCCGAAAAATGTTAAAACTTCTGGTTCATACAGCTACACCATTAAAAATTGTCAAGATGCAAAATGTGCCCCCCCCCCACCTGGGGACCAGTGGCTACTTTTCCTTTGTTACTCTGGTAACTCCAAGATCCTGCTCCTGGGAAAGGTTAAGGCTGGTGTGGAGGTTTTGGACACATTTCAGAATTTCATGCAATTTTTAAAAATTTTTTTTTCTCCTTTTTTCTTTTCTTTTTTTTTGCACTTTTAATGCAGCTTGGCAAACCAGTATTCTTACTTCCAGAACCTCAACTTTTTTGTTCTTTCCTTACACCAGTTTAGAGCAAAAATAAATAGTTGTGAGAGACTGGGAAATTTTAACTTATTTTCTAATGTGGGATTTACATTTACCATTTGGAAACAAACTATTTAGTATTGCTAATGTAGGAAACTGTTTTTTAAGGATTTCTTAGAAGTACCGAACTTGAAAAAATTCTCTTTTAGTGAATCCAGAAGAATGTGGTTGTTATAGGACAGCTAGGAGTTTGAAGAATAGCCACTTGCTAGTAAAAAAAGATGGCTGTTTAGAACTTCTACCACCTGCTTCTGGTTTCTGGCCCAGTTTTTCCTCCAAAAACCCTGTCTCTCTTACAGAAATTGCAGTCTTACTCTCCACAAGTCAGTGTAAAATGTGTGCATATGTGTGTAAATATATACACATTGTGCAAGTCACCCAAGACAGTCCCAATTTTCTGTGTAAGCAGTGAATTATATACTGTATTCATAACATACCCTTCACACTACAGATTTATGCTAAAAGTATCCTAATGTTTCTGACAGCTCATGTGTGACATGAATGCAATCCATATTTCTTGGAGGAGCTAATCTAAGTGGTTTATTTTCCAATACTGCTGATAGGGCTATATCTCTAGGTGTCACTGCAGTTGAGATTCTGATGGTAACATATTGTTTATGGGTCACTGCCTTTGTCTAAAAGAATAGGTTGGAACAGAATAGCAAAGGTTAATTAAGTTTGTCTATCAAGGAGGGACAGATATGGATGTGTCTTGTATTTTCTGTGCTAGAATCAAAGTAAGTCAAGGCAGGGTATCATAGACTCATTTTTTCCTTGTGCTGGAAAACATGCTTAGCTGGTTTTAGGAATGAAACACCTTGGGTAGCACGAGTGCAACAGTAGTTGTGAGGGGTCAGCACATGGGCAGTAGCATTGCAAGGTGGAAAAGTAGCAGCAAACCTGGTTTATAACTGCAGAAACTGAGGCAGGGAAGTGTTAAATAACTTGCCACAGTCACACAGCTCACAGGTGACAGAGGGGAGATTACTGATGCTTGAATCTCCGTTTCATTGCCCAGTGGATGCCTTCTTGCCCATGCCAAAAACCAGCCTGTGAATTCTGTTGTTTGCAAGCAATGACACAAATGCAGTTTTTCGCTCACTAAAATTGTCTTCAAGATCAAGACAGAAGGAGGAGGCTGTGTTAAACTTTTAAAGAGTTTCTCTGATGTTTCCCTAATTACTGAGTTTGGTTGAAGGAAGCTGTTGCTGAGTCATGGGTGAAATAAAGGGATGGAAATCCTGGATAACATGATTTGGCCAAGATCACGTGGCACACCAGTGGCAGAGCTGAAGGATTGTGCTTTGATATCCTTTGTTGCTTTGAAATTTTTGCAGCCCTTGTCACCCAGGAGTAGCATCCATGACCACCTCCTGTTTGTCTTTCTTGGAAATAAACCCCATAGTCAGGATCAGCTGCAGAGTGTGAAGATGCTGCTAAAATAACACTGGCGTGCTCACAAGGAGATTGTGTCTGGCAGCTTCTGCAAATAAAAAAATTACACAGGTGATGTTTTGCCTAAGTAAATATCTGAGAAGGGCAGGACCATTTTCTAGTCTCTGAGGCTAGAGAAGTGAGTCACCACTTGGTGCCTGCTTTGACACTTCTGTTTCTGGTTTGGCCACCTTCTCTCCTCAGCTCTTTCTCCATTAAAAGATATGTAGAGGTTATACAGATGCTGCCAGAAGCTTGGAAAGAGGAACCGAGCTTTACGTGCTCTTCCACCAGCTATTGAGAAAGGTTTCTTACAGGAATGGTCTGATTCAAGATTGTTTTCCTCGTGTTTTTCCTCGATTTTGCTATGTGTTCTGTCACTGTTGGACATAGCTGGAGGGCTGCACTGACTCTTTTGCTCAGTGATGAACAAGTCCTGTTTCCAGTTTATCTATACGAGGGCAAACTGTAGCTGCCTATCAGTTCCTCATGGTGGCTTTATGAGGCACAGGGAAAGAATTTCCAATGCACTCGTGGTCTTCCAATCAGGCCATATTTATTTGTTCATGAATTGTAAGCATCCCACTGCTGCTTGCAGTAAATCTTTTAAAATCTGAGTGTATGCTGTGTTGTACAATTTAGGGGAACCTGTACATGTTCCACAGGCCAACTGTGCTGCTCCGATGATGTGTGTCTCCCACTAATGTCTGTGAGGTACTTGGTGAATCCTGCAGCTGGAGCAGGGCGCAAGCAGTGTGTGGCTGGAAGGGAAGCAACTTAGGATCTCAGCTTGCCCTCTGCAAAGACTAATGCATGCCTTTCCCTTCTGCAGCTCTTGTTCACCTAAAATATGCCATGTTCTTTTGGCGTGTGGCCTGCAGTAATACAAACCGGAGTGGTTTGTGGGACGGTCCCAGCTCATGCCCATCTCACCTTTGTTGTAGGGCTGGAAGGGGCAAGGGAGGCAGAAAGAGACACCAGAATGCCAGGCATTCTCCTCCTGTGATCCCTGCATGACCCCAGCATTCCCCCTGGACAGGACCTAGGACAGGATCCCAAACCTGGTACCTGACTCCAGCATTTGGAAAGCTGAACTGCCCCGGGCTGAAAATCATTTGAATATTCCAGGGCCTCCCCAAGGCTGTCTTGATCTCCCTTTCTGGCACCCAAAAAACTGTAAGGATTCCACAGAGCTGCAGGAGTTAATACAGACCAAATGTCCCTTCTCATGAGGTAGTGGTCTCCTAAGCCCCCTTTTTAATGCAGCACTAAGGTCAAGAATTTTTACAACTGGTTGTCTTTTTATTGTTACTGTAAAACAGAATTGCTAAGCACTATAAAAAGGAAACCTTATGGTTCAGATTTACTGTGGTGTGGAGTCTAAACAGTTTAATAAAGCAAAACTAAAAGCTTTTAGATTTTCTTCAGTGGTTAATACACAGCATATTCTTTGCAGAGCCAAGCCTCTAGCTGTCAGTCGAACTGTGGTTCATAGACTTGGTGTGGGTAATAAGATTATAAAACATGTCCCTTGCTAGCCAGCTACCACACACTAATAATAATAATAGTAATAATTCATTTCGTCTAGAGATTTTAGGTGAGTTGTTTTTTTAAGAAATGGAGAAAACCCCTGAAAAAAGCCTTGAAAGGAGGCAGATCACTGCATCTGCGCTAAAGGGAGGGGAAACGTGCGCATGATCGGTTCAGTGCCAGGGAGGAATCCCTCCATTTTGTTACAGCTGAAATAATGCTGTCTCCTGCAGGCAACCTTTTCTCGGTTGTACATGTGCACACATGGCCTTGCACAAGGGAGAGGTGGAGACGTGGGGTTCATGGATGCTGCCCTACCCCACCAAGGGAAGGAAGACAGTGTGTGCAACACAGCAGACAGAGAAGAGTTTGCTAACTTTTTTTTTCCCGGTGCTTCCAGAGGTGTTGAGCTTTGCAGATGTGCAGATTCAAAATGCCCTTTGGACTGTGCTTTTGGGCAGTTTGTATTGCACAGAGGCAAGGTTTTGTTGAGGGAGTCTTGTTTCCAAAGAGGAGAGTGCCCTTTGTCAGAAGAGGAGAGGCAATGTCAGTGGTTCTTTTGAGTTCAGGCTTCCTCAGGATGACTCATTAAATTTTTGAAGAGCAATTTACTGTTTATTCTGGATGAAATGTTTTCTGCACATGAAGGTAGAAACCCAAAAATTTTAAGTATTGCTTTAATTTATACTAGAAAAATTCTTAACTTTTACAGGCTAAAAGCAAGTCACTCAGTACATGTGCAAGTATTTGTGACTATGCCACTGTCAGAAGTCAGGCAGAGGTGCACTTTGCTTCCTGTGAACAGCCACCATGCTCTCTCTCTCTGCACTTAATCTCACTGCAAATCTGCCTCAGAGAGTACCAACAGGATTTTATGCGGCCACATTATTTGCAGCTAGGCATATGAAAATGAATGTGGAATTCTTACAGGGACCCCTGGAAAACAAGGGTTGACCACATTCTGGGAGGTGTTGGTGGCTCCTACTGCCGGGACCAGATCCTATAGGTCTGCTGGCATGGGGCAGCCGTCTGGGACAGCAGGTTCACACCCAGCCTCCGCTGCTTCCTGGCTCTGAGCTTTGCGGCCTGGGGAGGGCTGAGGGATAGGGCTCCAGGTACAGCTGGCTGGAACCCGAGGGAGCCACAGTGGAGCAGGCAGACCTGAGGTGAGATGTAGCTGAAAAGGCTGTCAAGCATGTCAGGTTACACAGACATTGTGTAATGGCATAGCTGGATGTGCATTATTGTTGGCACTGCTGCTGTCAATAACTGGTACAAAACTCTGATATTTCGTCTCTGCCCAGAAGCTTTCCATCTTTCAATCATTCACTTCCCAACATACTTAGGGAAGCCAGCTAGTGTTACCTTTCCTGTTGAAAATGTTAATCTTTTGAAGTGTTTTGGCTGCATTTTTGGAGCACGGAGGCCACGTTGCATTGTAGGGCTTTGTAACAAATAATACTAGTTGATAGTTCTTTCATAAAACAGCAACTTAAGAAAGCATTACCACTTCTTTGAGGAGATCAGTTTGGATGATTTCAGGGCATTGGAGTAGGATAAACTTCAATTTCTGAGTGTCGCCACTTGGCTGCAGTCTGTGGAAGGTAGAAGGGGTATCTGGTGGACACATTGCTGACGTAGCAGACCTGCTAGCTGGTGTCCAGTTGTGGCTCCATAACTGACTCCTGTGTAGTCTAAACACAACTTGTTTTTTTTTTGGTAACTCAGGAAAATATTTTTCCCATGTTATGGTGTTGTAAGAAAAACAGTGTGTTTGTTTTTGTGTGTCACTGCTCAACACCGCAGAGTGTATCCTGTGGGAGCTGGTCGATAGGACTGTCCTCCTTAGCCACCCGGTAGGTCCCTGGCAGAGCAGTTACCACCAGTCTGAGATGGGTTAGTCTCTGGGGAAGTGTGGGAGCGGGATGGACACGTCACCTCTGACACTGGCCAGGTGTATACGCTTCCCTGTGCTGTAAGCTGGAGACGTGGAAGGAAGCTGCTTGCAGTGAAGGGTACTTGCTTGTGTGCCAGATGCATCTCCATCTGCAGTAAGATAAAACAGCCATAAGTATGCTACTGCTGCTGCTGCTGGTGCCACACCACCTGTAGCTGGTCAGTGCAGGCAGACTGTGAACCCACCGAACCAAAAACCCAAGGCCAGCATGTCAGAATTTTACTTTCCATGCACCCACTGTGACCTCCTTCAAAGCCATGGAGAGGTGGAGGGAAGGGATAACGGGGTGCCGCCATTGCACTGGGGCTTGGCTTTCACAGGCTGCTGTTGTATTTCTCTCTCCTGACAGGTGAAGGGCATGGAGAGACACCACGCCGTCAGCTCCCAGTACCGCATGTGTTCCTACTACCCACCTGCTTCCTACCTGGGACAGGGAGTTGGCGCTCCCATGTGCCTCCCGCAAATCCTGACCTCTGAGGACATGCCCTCCTCCTCGGAGTCAAAAGCAAGAGGTAAGTGCACCCACTGGGGTACGTGGCACCACCTTGCCTTGGACCTGCACCTAGGAGATGTGGGTTGCTGCTGGGAAGGAAGCTAAGCATCATAAAGTAGCTATTTTAAAGATAGCGGCTCATTTCTGGAAGGCTTGTAGTGTGGTGGCAGTGGTGGAAGGCTGATGGTGTACAGTCATGCAGTCTTGTACTTTAGAAGCCTCATGGTTCAGGAGTCCAGTCAGTTGTACCTTCTGCATTTAAGTATGTCTCTTAAGTTGTACAGTCACTTGGGGTGCCGTGTTTGGTGCTTACCACCTGGCTCTCTCACAGGAGTAAATAATGATCTTTACTCCAACCTCAGAATTACATTTCTTCTCAGAAATGCTGTGATTTTTCCCACAGGCCTCCCACTGAGCCTTTGCTGTCCTTTCTGAACCACACGTGGGAGCTACTCCTGCATCCCAACCATATAATGAAGCCCTTTGCAGACTTGCTTCCATTTTTTTTTTTCAACTTCATCATACCATGTTACTTAATTTAAAACTACTGCAGATAAATCTTTCTTTCCATATTGTGTTTCAGGCTCTCCTAAGGATTACTGTAACCTGCAGTAGTTTCCATCGCTGGTGAATTTACCCTGTGATTTTGACAGTGTTTCTCATGCTTCCTTGTTCCCTTATTCCCGTAGCAGACAGTGCTAACACAGGTGTTAACATGGCTTTGCTGGAGTAATCCAACTCCACTGAGCTGCCTGTCCATCACTGAATCAGGTCAGTAACTGATGCTAGAGATTTAAGAAGAGAAACAGAGAACAAGATCTTCATGCCCTTTGGCATTCAAAGGTATCCTGAGCCAGGACAATGAGCTTTTCACACATTTTGTTTCTCTGTACCAATCAGTGAACTTGGCAGTTTAATTTTGTATGGCCTGCGGGAAGTCTTTTTTTCTCCTTTACTTTACACCTGCCAAGTTTTAGTGGGTTATTTTTGTTTGGTTTTTTATTTCAGAGTCACAGCACTGGTAACAGCATCCATTCTCATTTGTTTCTCTCTCCTTCAACACTGAACTTAGTCTTCCCCTCTTTCTGTCTGGTGGAAGGATGTATGTTGTGTAAGTTCCATAACTGTTTCCAGTAATGGTCTTTCTGTGGCTAAAGTCCTGGTGTCCGTTTAGTTTGTGTCATGTGGTTGTGCCATGACAGGACCTTAAGGATTCAAATGCTGTTTTGGAAGGTGGAGTGTGTATGAAGTCATACCTGTGGCTTTTAAGTCAGCACTGAGCCCTTGTATTCACTAACTCCAGAATCATTTATGTTGAGGAGGTGGCTGTTCTTTCATAGTGGCTGTTTCTGAAAGTCTTCCAACTAGCTGTGACATATCAGATAGATGAAGAAACAACACGTGGTGTGATGAAACCTTAGACTTTTCCTCCTTCTTTAGTAGTTTTAAATGGCTTAGAGAAATTAGTGATCCTTGGTTCATTTTCCTTCTCTTTTCTTCAACTTTATTTTATTCCCTCTTTTCTAACCACCACTGAACAGTGACGTCTTCCTTTCTGCCCATTGGCTGGAGAAGCAGTTGGTTTTATGCTCAACTGCAGTTGACACTTTTTCTTGCATCCATCACCACTAACTCACTAAGAAGTCTTACCAGCCAAGTGTTTTTAAAAATAGACAAAAGACCTTATACCCTTTGTTCCCAAATGCACTTCAGTAATTTTTCATCACTCTAGAAAAAAATTATACATAATGTTCCACTGATTTTTAAACTGCATAAATACTGTATTTTCAATAATCCCTGACTGCTTCTCCAGACACTATTCCACACACAGATATTGTTCCCTAAGTTACACCATCAATCAGAAACCGACAAGCAGTGAGATGTAATTTACTGAGATCAAACAGCATTTTCCAGACTCTGAAGAAGTGTTTTTCCATAGCAGGGAGCTAGTGGGTGAAAGAGGCACTAATGTTTTTGGAAGAAATTTGAACCTGTGAGCAGGATCGTAGCCAACGGGCTTCTTAGAAGCATCTTCTTTTTTCTTAGGCGTGTTCTTGGAGGATATGACTGTTTTTACTTTTTCTGTCTACAGACAAAATAATATCCCCAGTAAATACATGATTTACTCTCCAATGACATTTTTCTTCTGGGGCTTTTCATAGGCCTCAGAGGGTTGGAGGTTTGTTGCCTTTTTATTGTCACCTGTGTGAGTGCTGAGTGGATCCTGTGTATTAAAGAGGGTGGGTCATTTCCCCAAAGTATTGACTGCATATGTTGCAGTTGCTGTCTCCTACAAAAGACACATTCTTAACTATTTCTCTGTTGATTGTTGGGCCGAGCTTTCTGTCCAGTGCTTGACTCCTTTGTTAGGAAGAGCCTAAGTGACATGTTTCTGCAGGGTTAGTGGTTGCTTCTTGTTGAAGACAACTCCAGTGCATGTTTTAAAGAAACGAAACATATTTTATTCATTCCTTTTGTATGTTTGAAGTGGTAATCATGCTCAGAGGCTTCCTTTTCTTCTAAAAATATGTGTTGATGGATTTTAGATCCAGAAGGGAAGATAAGGATCATCTAGTTTGCTATATAATGTAGACTGTAAAACTTCAATTAAACTCCTGCAGCAAGGCTGTAACTGTATTTTTAAGATCTCTGTGAAGACTTACATATTGTTAACCCAGAAATTTTGCAGGAGGGTAACAGTGTGCTTAGAAGAGCTGCAGGTCAAAATAAAAAACTGATTTTTTAGCCACATTTTCAAAACATCCGAAATGTGCATCTTAAGCAAAAATGGCTATTAAATTCCCAGGCACAAATCTGCAGTGGTCTTGCAACACACACATACAGTCTATTACCCACACTTCACCTGCAGCTTCAGCATTATAGAGGCTTTGCCAGTTCATGTGTTGTCTTGGTGTTTGAGTCAGACCATTCAACTAATTTTGTTCTGGTATGTTAACTGCCTGCTTAGACGAGTTACAGTAAAAGGGATGAGAGATGAACTAGCAGATCACTGATCTACACTGTCTTTCTTTCTATCAGTGATGTGAAGATCTCAGGAAGCTTCTAGCACTTGTACAGGACCATCATGGCATGTTACAGTGTCTTGCATATAGTAATGGGCTAATATTTTCTGAGTGGCAAAATACCATCAGTCAACCTCCTTGCAGTCTGAAGTGTTTCCAAGTAAAACACTTTGCTTCCAGCTAAGCACAGCTGCTGCCCTTGCAGCAGAAACTGGGAAAAATGGGGAGAAAAAGTTGATAAACCAGCGACGAATGGCAAAAGGATGTTTTAGAGGGCTTCCTTAGGTCACCAAGTTTTAAGTTTCAGACAGTAGTTTCTAGGTAGGAGGGGGATTTTATACTCAGTACTGGAAAATATTTCCTTCCCTTTTTTTCTGCAAAAGCAATGGGAGAAAAATACATATGAGAAGTTGTTGTCAAATCTTGTACGTGTGCATGCAAAGCATAGTTTTGGAAGACAAGTTGAGAAGTGGGGAAGTGAGAGTGGGACACAACAAGGTGTTTCATCTCCAAAAGCAAAGTACTTTATTCCCATTGATTTCTGTGGGACAGTTGCATGCTTTTGAGTCAGCCTCTCCAGCATTTATATTTGTGAAATAACCTGCACAAGACCTTGGTTTGAGAGAGCAAGAAAGCACATGAAGTGAGTGCACATGCCTCATTCTGTGTCCTGTTTCCACTGCATGAAAGTTCAGCATTTGCTTATCTGTATGAAAGTATTTTCCAGGTTTGGGAAAGTGGCAGAAAAATAGAACGTTCAAATAGAAAGATACAAAGGATAGACATCCCTGTATCTGCAGACACTTTAGATTTTAGAGAAGTTACCTGGTCTTAAAGTTGGCATAGAGTAAAACCTCCTCTATGTCATCATTTTGTGAAATGTTGAGATAATTACACCACGTGTCTGGCCATGGTGAAAAAGATGTCTTGCATTTAAAGTTTTGTTCTAACTGCTGGACAGGTTTGAATTTTTTATTTTCCTGCCGTAAGTGTCATGAGTGTTGGAAACACAAGGAATGAAGCACTGAGCACTGCTGTGTTTGCAGCTTAAACATTAAGCAGGAGTCTGAAAGTTCTCCCAAACACATGTAAGAAAAGATGGTATTTTGATCCAGAAAATGTCTTTTTGAGGGTCCGATGCTTTGCAAGCACCAGTATGCCACGGCCTTCCTAGAGAGAGTGTCCTGCAGAGAACAACTCTTCTAGGGGCGAGGCAAGCCCTCCTAGACAGTGGGTGATCTCAGCAAGTGTAGTGATTTCTCAGCTACAAGTGATTCCAGCTCTTGTGATTCAGCTCTTTGCAAGATCACCCGAGGCAAACTCGGGGACAGAGAGACAGGAGCCTCGTATGGCAGTTCCACAGAGGTAGCCTTTATTGTCCAGCAGTCCCTGCAAAGGGGAGGCCAGGGACGAGAACTCCCTGGGTCAGGGCAGACTCAGGCCCCTTTTTATGGGGAAGGCAGGGGGTGGGGTAGAAACCAATTAGCCAACTGGATACAAGGTATTACCATAGGGGAACAAAGCATGCTGGGGTTGCTCGCCATAACCTGGAAGTGAGTTGCTGGAGACAGTGTCCCTTTTTGCCCTCAGGCCTCTCTTCTCCAAGGGAGCACAGATGGCTCCTGTGCTAGAAGTTCACAGCCCTCTACAAGAAAACATCAGCAGTTTTGTGCAAATAAGCAAACACCATTTTATGAAGAAGAACATTTCTGGTAACAGGTTTTCTGTGTCAGCATAACAGTTTCCAGCACTAAAACACTTTTTCACAGTCCTCTCTAGAATTCAAATAGCAGGTATCTCCAGTTTTACAGTTGTGGAAATGAAAGCGGCACAGACATTTCCAGGATCTGCATTTAAAGACTCGCCCTTGCTTCTCTGCTTGGATGCTGTATCAACAGTACTGAGCCATGGGAGAAGCCCAGCCAAACAGGAGCAGCTCTGTAAAGAGCCTCTTTCAGTAGTTCCACAAGAAAGGGCATGTTGGAAGCAGTCTCCCTGCATAAGATAAAAAGTTTCACTTTGACAAAAGCACTGCTGGAATGCAAGGAATGCTATGTGCCCCAGAAAGAAACATGCTTGAGAGATGGAAAGATCGGATGTTTTCTTCCCAACTGGGTTTTTGTGCACCAGAGTTATTCCCCTTTTTTGCGGCTTCCTATATATCATATTTTTGCATGAACATGTGCCCTTGAAATGAATGCCATGACAAATGAGTAACGCTTCAGAGCCACAGGTGGCACCTGGCCGTAGGATCAGAGAGGTCAAGAAGTCCTGGTAAGCAAAAGGTCACTGAGACCATTTCCTTGAACCGGAACTGCTTTCTGCAAGCATCGAAGTTACAAAGACAGCACTGCAAACAAAGCAGGCTGGTTTGATATGGCTGAGAAATTACCCCAAAGAACAGCAAAAAGCCTTGCCTCTGTCTGCTCTTAATTTGCAGCCAGCTGGGAGGATGCACTGACAAAGCTACACTAATAAAGTGCTTAGGAATTGGGGAACAATTGTAGCAAATAGCCCAAATTCTCTTCTGTCAGCCGACTAGCCACAGTCTCTGCCAGCTTAAGAGTAGCTGTTGCAGTCCCAGGCAGTCCAGGTGTTGTCAGGTGTGAGACGTACCTCTTCTACTCCTACTCTACTCCTTTCCTTCTACTCTCTTTTTCTACTCCTTTTCTTCATCTTTGTAGAGCATCACCAGAAATCATTTTGAGTTTGGAAGGGTTTCAGCAGCAGAGTGTATGGAGAGGATAAGATTTTGCACCCAGAAGTTCAGCAGTATTTAGCTTGTGTGTTACGTATGTGTGTCTATCTGTGCATCTGTTGCTTAAAAAGTGACCTCTACTCAGGAATATTTGTCCTTAATGATGAAAGAGCAAGCAGTGTTTGCTGAAAACTCAAGACTCTAGTTTCCACTATCATTTTACATCAAACTCTTAGAAACAGATTTTGAAATAACACCAAAGAAGAGGAAAGGGGTAATGATATAAATCTGTAGATCTTGAACAGTTAGTTCAAGTGGGTCACTTGAACTTGAGGCAACTGTTTATTTTTTTTGTGCATTCTCATTTCTGCTTCTTACAGTCCTCAATGGCTGTGCTGCAAGCCGCTTCCCTTTGGTACTGATTACAAGGATGGTGAGCAGATTCCATATTTTACTTCTGCATGCCTTTATTAGGTTGCTGGTTTTGCATGCACATTGCAATGTTTTATCAATCTCTTTAGGCAAATGACTTTTTAACATGTCATTTTCAATAAAAATTTGAATTTTGGATGGAGCTGAACAGACAGTTGTTGAGCGTGGCCATTTTTTTATCTTTTAATCTAATCAGGTTGCTAACCCTGATTCATGACGGTATTAATCATACTTGATAATTTCAATAGTTGTAATGGCAACTGTCAAAATATATTTGAGAATGTGAGGCGTACTCAGTATAAGCTCTGGTAACTCATTTTTCTGTGTATTGAAGCCTTTTTATGAATTACTGCTCTGTGTTCTAAATGAGGTTGTATTAGTGAAGATTTGAGCAGTATTAAAACAACTCTATAAGGTCTGATGGGAATTCCTATAAATAAAGTAATATGAGCATTTTTTTTGTATTCTGCTTTAGTTCAGTCCTGATTAAAAGGCTCATTTTAGTAGTTTCATCTCCAGATGCAACATTTATGTTATGCTCACTCAAAAGCAGACAGAGCAGCTTTGCATTGGATGATTGCAGAATTACAGGTTTCTTTCATGACTTTAGCCGATTCACAGGTTTTGCTGGTTCATGTCAGGGCGACTGACAAACCCTTGCTGTTTGATCTGAGAGAAGCTGCTGGTCCTTCCTCAAGAGCAGTAGAAAAAACTATATTTTTGAAGGCTTTCCACCTGTTTTTGTAGAAACACAGATATTTCTGGACTGAGGCTTTAGCATCCCCTGGCAGGAATTCTAAGCTCTCGTGGAAACTGTGTGTGAATGCTTTCAATTTTCAGCATCCTAGCAAGAGACAGTGGGACAGCCTGAACCCTCAGCAGTTGCCAGTGGCACCCCATCCCCCCACACATGAACCCAGAAGCAGGTCAGACTGGATAGCTGTCAGAGAAGGAGGTTTTTTCGTGGGATGTATTTGTCCATTGTTTAGTATTTTGTATGGATCAAAGGATGCAGGGTTTTTGACACTGAAGCCTGAATTTTGTTATGAGTTGCAGGCCTTGAGGTGGTAAAACAAGGGTTTGAAGAAAGTTCTTTTCTGAGGAAACTCAAATCAGTGGTACCATTGGCCAAGGCAGGTGCCAGATCCAGAGCAATACATTTGCTTTCTTCAGTTTGCTTCTATGAAAAGAAGTTTGTGGTGTCCCATCAATCCCAGTGGGGAAAGCCTCGCTGAGGGTGCAGCAGAGAGCTGGCAGCAGGAGAGTGGTGCCACCTTGGTAGCGCCGGGTCCTGCACACGGCATCACCATCTCTCTGTGCACCTGCCAGGCTGCTATCCTGGAGTACATAATGGCTCTGTTAGCTTTTCCTGGACACCTTCCCTCTTCTGCTTTACATTCTCTTAGCAGAGGGAGGTTTCTCAGTGCCTCCTGCAGTTACAAGCATTTTAGAGGCACATGTTGAGACACCAGTGGCTTATACCCACTGCACCCCTGGACTTAACTTTCTGCATATATGAGCTGCTCTTTATGTCAGATGGTGGATGTTACTCTAGCTGATGAGGCTTTTTGGGATTTTTCCCCACACTTTAAAGGATGCTAGGTCCTTCACTGAAAAAAATCAACACTGTCAGTTGAGCTGCTTTCTTTAACACCTGGTATGGCTTTGATGCTCTGATTTTATTACCTGTGGATACAGAATTTTTCCCTCTGCAACAGAAACTGATAGAAATCAGCTGTCAGACTTTTCCATAAAGTGATTTAAAAAAATGAGGACATCTTGTCAGGATGGTAGTGATTACCCAGGCATGATTTGTAATTGTAATGGTGGTACCACTCACCTCTTCGGTTTGCATTGATGTGCAGTTACATCCTCGCAATTTGTCTGGTTAAGAGAAGAGAGAACTCCATGTTCAGCTATAATCTTTTCAGTGCATGAGAGCCTGGTTAGACTATCTTGCGGTTCAGGCCAGTTTTGCAGCTCAGGTGAGAGTCTTCATCTGAGCTAGTTCTTTTGCAGCTTCTTTTGCTTATAAATTAACCCTGTGAGAAACTCTAGCAAAAGAAGCATTTGTTACTGAGCTCTAAAGAAAAAGGGAAAAGAAAAATAATTACTAAGGCTTTGTAGTGTAGACTGGCCTTGCCTCTTGCAGGGAGCTGAATTGTGACTCTTTGCAAGAGGTTGTTGCAATCCATGGTGCTGCTCCCAGAATGATCTCAGGGGAAACAAAGATGGTTAGCATCTGTTCCCACTGCCGTGCTTGCATGCTATGAGGAGTTTTCTATCTTTTCCTTTCCCCTGTCATGAAAGCAAACTTCTGACAGAAGAGAAGTAGCTTTCCTATAAGCAGTGGGCAAAGTTGCTGGGGGATGTTGGAGTGCTGTGTGTAACTGCACAGGATAACAGGGAATCATCGTGTGGGAGCAGGACCAGACAGCCCATAACTCATTGTGCCTGTTTTATAAATATACATAGTTATATTGCATGTGTAAATAATACTGAGGTTTGTTCCCTGCACATGATGAATGTAACCCTGTGGGCCAGGGTAGGGGAGAAATACCGAGGCTACTTAATGGGCTTTCTTAATTTGGCAGTTGCCTGTCCGTCAAATGTTTTTAATTCTATGCTTCAGTGTAGCCAATGAGTTTATTTCCAGTGCTCCTCACAGGCATAGCTTAGGCCAAGTACGAGTTGAATAACCTTCAGGAAAGCTGTGCTGTCCTTCTGTCGGCCGCTGTCTTTGAAAATTGCCTGCAGAGTTAGTGAGCAGGAACAGTTAAGATTTACAAACAATGATGAAGCTTGTCATGCATCTTTCACCATTCATCATCTGGGTGCCGTGGCTGGGCGGTGAAGTGTTCTTCATAAAAACCAGCTCAGTGTGAAATACACCTCGCAGCAATGTTTACTGCTCTGAAACTCGTCAGCAGCCCTTTATAGTAAATCCAGATTGCGATGTGACATTACAGTATATCATTGCAGAGCGCGCTGGGGTTTACACTAGGAATGAGTGCAGTTCACACCAGATGAGATGTCGAAATTGAGTTATGTAGGAATTTGGCTGTTATATGGGGATAGCTTTTGTTTTCTGAGGACTGAAAGTTAGCTTTATATATATAATATATATAATCTACACATACCTGCACTTGTGTGTGGGTGCCTATATCGATATACATGGATATATAGTTGCACATACACTATGCACACGTTCTGTGTACAAAGACTGCATACTCTCACAGATTTCTCTGGCGAGACCCTGTCTTAATATTTATGCTGTTTCTTAATAAATATTTCAGTATGTTAAAGTGCAGCATTTTAGCATTATCTCTTCAGTGAAGTAGCCATTTATTTTCAAAAAAATTTTTTTTTCAAAGAGATAGTGCAGTTGGCTGGTAACCACTGAAACAGAGCTAAACAGTTTTGGGTTTTGTGGGGGGTTTTATGTGTGAATGTCTCCTAGAGCTTGGAAGATGAAGCTTTGAGCAGAAGATTTGGGGGAAACTTAGGCAGGAGCTTTGAAATACAGAAACTACAGAAGTTACTGCACACCTGGCCATGTGCTGGGATTGGACATGTTCTCCCTGCTTGTGTTAGCCCTTTCAATTGCAGTATGGACACAAGGTCATTGAGAAGAAGACAAAATAGTAGGTGCCTTTTTCCAGTTACATAAGTGGAACATCAGTGCAAAATACAAACAAGACACTTCATGTATCAGTAAACTGAGACTGAGTCTGGAGATAAATATGCTGTCTTGGGCATCTGGTGGTCTGAGAAATACCTCTGGAGTTAAGCAGTAATAGCTGCATAAAGTGGAAAGCACGCTGTGCTGGTTGGCCTACAGACAAGGACAGTAACTTGCTTCAGTAAAAGTTAGGTACTGTGGTGGTAGTTAACTGATTAAAAAGAAAGAAAATATTTGAGACAGACCAATGAAGTTTTTAAGTGCTTCCTGTGATTTTGTGTGGTTTTATTTCAGTGCTGTTCTGCAAAGCCTGTAAATTAAATTATGTTTCATTGTCTTCAGTGCTGTGACTGCTTTACCTTTGAGTTTGAAACAAAGCCGTCATTTTCTGGAATCTTCACTGAAGTCTTTTGATTTTGTTGTTGCCTGACTTTTCAACCAGAGGGGGAGATATATTTGAAATACTGTTATATTTAATTTTAGATTTCTGAGACCGTGCTCAGGTATTAAATATAGTTCAGAAGTGGAAAAAAGGAGTGGGACTGCAGTTGTTACTACCAGACAGGAGAGATAACTATACTTCATTTGTCCTCTTCAGCTATTTTCAGTTCCTACACTTGTTTTTGCTTTAAGTGCTAATACTGTAGTGAAATTGTACTTTTCTAGCTCAGAACAGTTTTCATAAATGTATTTATTAGCACTCATTTTATTTGGTTGATTTATTACATATATCTAAAAAACCCAACACTGTGAAGTTCATCTTTGAGTCTGCTACAGCCAGTATGAAAGTAAAGCTTCAGATTCACTATAGTGTAAGTGTAGAGGCTTCCAGGCTTACCAGTAGCATTCTAGTCTTATTTGTATTCATAATTAGCTTAATGATACAGTATTAATCTCACCTACTTCTTTACCAGAGGTTTTAACAAATCTGGTGAGGTTTCTTAGGGAGGAGGGATGACAGCAATGGTGGTAAAAGTGTTAAGTATTATTTATGAAATTTGTTTTACTCCTTTTATTTTGAGAGGGGAAAGTTTGGAGACTATTACTTTTCTGGTTGAATTAGTGAGGTAGATAGTTAAACTGTCACTTTTAACATAATGTTTTCAGGCAGCAGAATGTTGCGTATAAAATCAAAGGGGTGTATTTCTTCACAACCTTGACTGCTTTCTGTATCTGCTCGATTTCTAGTAACTTTACTAAGCTGCAGTCTTCAGGTATTAGTAAGTGGTGCCCTGTCATAGAGATGCTGTAATAGCCTCAGGAAGCTTGAAGTCATTATGAATATGTACTCAGAACACTTCTGTAGAGCTTGTCATTTAATTTCCCATTCTGCCAAATGACTTCTTGCTCTTGAAATGTCTCCTTTACATAGACCGAAGAGATTTCCATGAGTTAGGGCAGGAATTAGGAAACATACTCTAGATGCCACTTTAACAGTATTTAGTGCAGTGTTAGCATCCAGTTGTTGCTGTCCAGACACCTCCAAATTTGAATTAAATAGATGAGTGTGGGCCAGGACTAAGAGAAAAAAATGGTATTTTGTAGGCCACGTCAGGTCACTTAATTGTATGTTGTTTTCTCACACAAAGGTCTCGTGGTGGCGGTGACATTTTGTTATGGTGACCCTGCAAAGAGCCAGAGCAGATGTTATCTACAGAGCACTGTAAAAATAGTCCAAAAGAAATGGCTCAGAATAGGGGAAAAAACCTACACCACAAATTAGCTAACAGTATGTTGGCTGATTATAATGCTACCTTATAGCATCCAAGAATTGTCAATCATACCGTAATGTTTATAGAAGTGAAAAGTCAATGTGTAGTTGTTTAATTTGACATGACTCAGGTTGAGAAAGTGTAATCGCTGGAGGGGACAGTTAAGTAGCTGTGCTCCGTGTCAGCCTGTCTCGCTCCGACTACTGCACTAAACGCTTTCCTGATGAGCGATAGATTTGTTTAAATACCAGGATAATTGCTAGCTACAGCATCCAACACTCTTTTAATGCCTTGTACTACATCTGTACGGGCTCTTGCCTGAGGCTGTTCGAGGTTTCTGCAGGGAAGAAGGCATGTACCTTCAATTACATTGTTCTCCTTTGGGTTTTGAAGGGTAATTGTTGCAGAGATAAATAGGCTATAATAAATTACATTTCATTTCTTCCAAACCTGTTGAAGTAGATCAGACATGCCAGTGTTACAGCTGCTTTCTTCTTGTGACATCTTGGTATTCTGCAGTACTGAGAACACACAAAGAACAAGGCGAAGTGTTCCTTCACTGGAAAAATGGAAAAATACCAGGCTTGTCAAGCTGTACTGGTGCAACACCAGTGAACTTTTTTTGCGTGCTGTAAAATTATTTGCTTCCCCTCACTGCTTCCACACTTGTAAATAATGATCATACATAAATATTAATGCTGATTGTGCATAATCAGAATAGGAGAGAGACTCGGCTCTACTCTCTGTAATGAGGAGGGTGTCTGCAATTTAACTTCTTAATGCTGTTGGTGTTCTAAGGAGAAGACTGAGGAGAGCTGGTGGTTTCTGCCAGGGTGGTTGCCCACTGATTGCCTTTTGCTGAGCACATTCCCGTTGTGTCACAGCACACACACAGTGGTGCAGCCGCAAAGCAAATGCCAGCAGCTCCCTACCCTTCCCTGCAGTGTACCCCACCTCTGCTACTAAAGGTTCTGCATTTGGTACCCACAGGCTGATGCGAGAAAAGCTGAAAGCTTCTGTGCTCAGATTACAGCTCCCTTTAAAATTGTTGAAGGGACTGGGGAGAGTGTTTATTTTTGAAATAGGCTTTCCTTAACAGTCTGACAAAATCCTGAGATTGGTTGTGAAGTATGTTGAGAAATGAACACTTAAGTTGTTGGGATTAATTTTACTATGTGATCAGGAAGGATTGGGAGCCAGGTTAAACAGAGTATTCTCTGTAGTTCATTTCGAAATAAACCAAACAATTATAATTTAGTTTCTTTAACATTGGCATTTATATATTTGCATTTATTCCCTGCTTTCTCATAATTTTACAATGCCAGTTTCAAAGCTTCGTGCCTGATGTTTATCTCATCATATCTGTTAAATCAGTTAAGTTTCACAAGTTGAAGGTTTGTCTGAGGTCTGAACCACACCCCATATGCTGTGTGTAGGTTGTTTATTTATTCCAAGCATAGCATTAATCATGTATCAGACTGCTGAAAGTAAAAGAATGTTCCTAGTCCAGTTGGCCAGTAGTTTTGTTTCTTTTCTGGACATAAAAGGAAAAGAAAAATCAATGAGAGCTCTCTCCCATTAATTTATAAATCATTTTGCCTTTCAAGTTCTGTCTCAGAGCAATTGCAGACACTGTAAGGAGAGTTCTGTTTTCCCACCCTAGAATGACTAGATGTCTATACTAGATGTTTTAGCAATTGTTTTTGTATTGGCTTTTGCATTTATAAAACACATTTTGATAAATTTCAGTCTTGAGTCAGATTTGAGCTAGCTGTGTATCCCTAAATATAGTATAAATTTTCCTAATTACTCTAAATCAAGACTTCACTCATGTTAGTTTTTGCTGTTTCCTCCCCTCCCTTGGATAAATATGAACTTCTAGTTCATAAAGCTGTCTCTACCAACACATCTTGCCCCAGTGCTTCCCTGAGTCACAAGTGCTTTCAGAATCTTTAATTTTCTGGGTTGAGTCTCTTAATTTTTCCAAGGCATAAACACTGCACGTAGGTTTGTGCCAACGAGAGTCTACGTTGGAGTGAAATAACACTGGCTTGTTAAGAGGCGCCTGGTGTATTCCTATTAGGTGGATACACTGGTTCCCTGGGACTACCTGAAATGAATATGCAACTGCTTAATTGTAGTTAAAAAGGCCTCGGGAGAGAGGAATGTGGGTTGGCCCCTAGTTTGAAAGTAGTTACCCCTTCTCAACTCTGGGCTGACCTCTGTAGCTGTGACTCTTTAACTTTCCAGTTTGGACCATTTCATCCGCTTTTCTTTCTGCCTTCAGCTGCTTGTGTGGAGTAGGACTGCCTTCCCTGTCTTTCAAGAGAGGAGAAAACCCCTGCCTTGACCATGAACAGCACCAAATACGGAGTTACTGTGTAGTGCAAGCTCCTTGCAGCCCGTGCTCTTGACTCCCTTCACCGCCCCATGTCCATGGTGGGTTGCAGCAGGGCTGTATGATGCAGCAGAGGCTGAGCTCCAGTTTTCGCTTACCTCATCCTGCCTGTCTTGCCCTTAGAGTGTCAAACCACTTCATTACTGGCCAGAGTTGCATTCAGCACTGTTGAAATTAACAGAGATGGAGTGATGGAGTGATTTTCTTGAAGGCAGGCAGTCTTTGATGCAGCCATCAGTGTTTGGATTGGCCCCAGAAACCTGCCTTAAAATTTTCTCTACAACAGATGCCAGTAATAAAATTCTGGTTTTCTGTTTATCTATTTAAGTATTTTAGAACTTTTCTGCCACTTAAACATGATTTAAGGTTCTCCATCTAGACTTCAGAGAGTGCCAGGCAAGGGTAGGGAAAGTGCATGTTGAAACTTGTTGGCTACACTTGCTCCTGTTCCAGTAATGTTAGTAAGGAAAGATGGCACAAGAGGACCTAGTACTCTTGTAGGAAGCTAGAACAGCCAAGGTTTTTGGGCCCTGTTGGTAGGCCCTACAGCTTGTAGACTGTAACCAGTGTGATTTCAGGAGAGTTTTGGTCCTTCCTAGTAAGGCTGCTGCTGCCAGGATCCAGAAGAAAGTGCTGGATACTGGTGGGTTGACCTTCCCACCAGGTGGACATCACCAGGTGGGCTGTAGGACATCAGTGGGCTTGTGGAGATGCAGCTGGCAGCACCAGCAGCATCATTATACACAGCCCATGCCCTCCAGCTGATGGCACACACTCAGCATTACTTGTATTGTGTTCATGGAAATGAATATAAATACAACACAGCGGGTCTGTCTTGAGCCTAATGTTGTGTGAAACTTCATTTAACTTACTTGACTACCTCAAAAGTGTTTTGTGTTCTGTTTTTGTCCCTATTTACTCAAGTATTGTGACTTACTGCAGCAAGGTTCCTAAATTTGGGGGGAATAAATCTCACTTTAAAATAAGTAGCAACATTTTTACTCTGCACATACCCATCTTGTGCTGTGTATTTCATCAATACTTGTTGAACCATTTTACTGCAGATCTGCTGAACTTGCATCCAAATTAAAGTTAATATTAAAAATGGTAATGCCATGGTAATACTAACTCACTTTAAAGCCTTCTGGGCTTTCTAAACTGCAGATTCATCTAAATTGTGAGATGTAAATGATAAGTCTGTTTCTTGCTTTCCTCTTACTCAATTTTGGGCACAGTCATTGTTGAGTACAGTGTTGCTCATGCTGAAGTCAGTGACAAACCTCCTGTCCTTTTGCAAGTATGGTACAAGTTGCAGATCCTTGTCTTCTCTCTTCCTAGCAGAGGCAGTAGAATTGAGCGAATTTAAAAAGTAAATAAATCTACTTGCAAGTTGGAAATATATTGTATTTACCATAACAGATCACTTACATTAGACCTAGTATTTTTGACTGATTGTTCAGTAACCTCTTGACTTCCAAAAGCTTTGCAGGTTATGTCCCAAAAAAATTTTTAAGCTGTCTAATATATAGCATTGTTGCACTGAGACAGTATTTTCTAAAATTAAATCATTAAATCTGAAAGAGCTGGGTCCATCATTATTAACTATTTGGTTATGTTTTGAATATTAGGACTGATGACCCTGAGCATTGATGTCATCCTTGTTTTATAAATTGAAAATGACATGGGCAACAATGAAATATAAAGAGAAGTGAGCAGTATTTACATTTACATTTACATTTACATTTACATTTACATTTACATGGCTAGTCTTGGTGTTGTGCAAACTGGTTTTTTGTTCCTGATACACTGGTGAAGATTAACAGCCTTTCTGACCCAAGAATGGAGAAACATTCAGCCAAAATAGTGTTGTGTTTGGATTTCTGTGCTGAATACCGAAAGGTTTTATGTGATTATTGAAGCTCTTGGAATCATGTTTCTTTCCTTTAGTATAGCTACACAAGGGAGAAACTTTGTGCCTTTTGTTTTGTGTCTCCACATACTCTGCTACTTGATAACATTATCCCGAGCCTCAAGTGCACTCTTTCCTTTCAAATTAACCATGTTTTTCAAAAAATTTTCTGTTGCCTCAGCTGTTGCAAATGACAGTGCATTTTTAGGTAGGACAGTTGATGCTTTTAAGGTAATTATTCCCAAGGAACTTCTTGTATAGATAGGTTTTAAATGTATCTTAAGAAAACAAGGGCAGCTATGTTGTAGTGATGCCCAGAAGCCGATGAGGAGTTGGGACTCTCTAGTTGTCTCCTGTGTTGCTCTAGGAGATAGATGTGGCCTGTGAGGTCTTGCCTTGAAACAGGAATCAATCTCCACCTCTGTCTGCACCCTCAGTATCAGCAGTCATCCCACAAAAAAGCCTTTTGCCTGTTCATTCCCTTATGCTGCCACACAACAGCCCTGGTAAGCATGTGCAACCACTTGCCATTAAGAGCAGCTGTGGATGTCCATTTCAGTCCCCTCTGTGTGGCATTATCTGTTCGGTAGATGGTGTTTGGGATGTATAGAAAAGTGTCATCGGCACAGGAGAAGATGCAGACCCCAGAGGAGGTGGACAGGAATCAGTCTCCATAAAATGAACATGAAGTCACCTAACTGTGTCTGAAGGAACTCTAGGGTGCCCAGAGACAATGCCATGTTCTCTTCTTTAGAGCTAGCTGGAAATGGTTCTGATAGAAACTTTTGCTTTGGAAAAATCTAACCCACTGATTGTTTTTGCTGAAATTATGTATTTCTGCAAACTTAGAACAGGACAGAGGGATTCAGCTGGCCTTCTTTCCTCAACAGTCTCATATGGGTGGTGAGTCTGTTTTGAGCCTGTAAGGTCTCCAGGGAGACCTTACTGGTGCCTTTCAGTAGTTAGAGGGGGCTGATAAGACTTTTTAGTAGAGCCTGTAGTGATAGGACAAGGAATAATGGTTTTGAACTAAAGGAGGGTAAATTCAGGCTAGATGTTGAGAGAAATTTTTTACAATGATGGTGGTAAAACACTGGCAGAGGTTGTCCAGAGAGGTCGTGTGTGGAAACATTCACAGAAACATTCAGTGTCAGGTTGAA
This sequence comes from Eulacestoma nigropectus, assembly GCA_013397775.1. NCBI lineage: Eukaryota > Metazoa > Chordata > Aves > Passeriformes > Eulacestoma > Eulacestoma nigropectus. The sequence goes on from VZTE01005528.1 coordinate 1,018,731, forward strand.
TGGGACTCTGAGCTACCTGATCTAGTTTGAGGTGTCTCTTCTCACTGCAAGGGAGTTGAACTGGACAGCCTAAAGATCCCTTCCAACAAAAGCTTTCTATGATTCCTGTGAAAGATTTGGAGTTGTAGGCAGTCCATTGCTATTCTTGCCTTGCTGTCAAGGGTTGCTGCCCATTCACATGGTTGTGTGGCCTCCTGTGACTCTGATTTGTGGAATGGTTTGTTCTCTTTTCATGGGGGGGGGGAACCCAAACCAAACAAACTGCAGTAAACACTGTTCATTTCATGGATCTGGCGTCAAAGGTGGCATATGGGGTGCTAAGACGTGCCTTGCTAGTGTGCCCGGTAGTGGGACAGTCTAGGGAGTTGAAAGACTCTGGCCCCATAGCACAGCAATTTTGTGCAAAACCAGTCCTGGCAGGATAAAATGCTCAAAATGGAAATTTGGGCCTATGCACCAGCAGCTGGCAAAGTTAGATACTTCCTATGAGAAAGATTGATATGTTCATATTATCATCTTGTTGTTAGAACAGGTTTTGATTACTATAGGAGTAAGGAAAACAATCCAGAGTGGATTTGAAGTTTGGTTTTCTTCCTCAGTGCTGCCTGTCTTTTGTCAGTCTTCTGAGTGTAACACACCAGGGACATCTTTTTGTAATTGAGAATCGAGTCTCCAGTGTTGTGTGTGGAATAGAGAAGTAGTATCTGACTTCAAAGAATAAAGAGATTTAAGGTCCCAGCTTTGTCACAGTCTTGTTACATGATGAACTAAGTGGCTTCATTCCTGTGAGATTCCTTGCTGCTCTTCAGTTAGTGACTGATGTCCAAATACCCCCTATCCCTCACACACACTTTTTAAATCCTCCTTTGCTGGAAATCAGTGTCTCCTATGTTTCTGTGGCTGTTCTTTAGTCTTGAGTCTTGAAATGGTTTGTTGGCTTGGTTTCTGTTTTTCAAGAATTCCTGTTGGACTCTGATGTAGAGTACAGCCATGCAAACCATTGGGTCCTCTGGTGGACTGTGAATGTCTTGACAGAAGTAAGGATCTCCAGAGGTAGGTCTGCTGGTCAAGAATTACAGCCTGAAAGGGAAGCATGTGCATCTCTGCAGTACTGGCAATACAACACCCGTTCTTCATTATAATTCCCCATGTTGCTGTGCCACTGTGTGCCCAGGACAACACAGGGATTAAATAAAGGACTGGAGAAGGTTAGGGAGGGAAAACGGAGATGTCTTTTGCATTTAATCATGATGCCTTTCTTTGTAGTGTTACTACCAGCTAAAAATAGGTCAAATCTGTGACTTCATCCCAGCTCTTTTATGACTGAGGTTGTCATGCTTTATGTGTAATCATACAGAATGTTTTCACTTAGAGATGACTCAAAAACAATCTACAGAAATGCCTGTTTTACCTTGTTACCCAACAGTGGGAAATGCCTGCTTTATGTTGAGGTGCTGGAGAATGTTTTGCTTCATGTCTTCCAGCACAAAATCTTTGTGAAATGATTAAAATTATGTTTTCTTTTTGAGAGAACTAGCCATTAGGGTTCTTGGCAGCGGAATATGAACTGGGGAGGTTCCTGTGGAGGTGTACCTGGCTGGGACCTGACTCGGTAGAGTGAGCACTTGCAGTGAGTACGTGCGCAAGAGGCAAGGAACCATTCACTTCTGCCAAACAGAAAGAGAGCTTTTATCCGCTAAATTCCACATGTCGCCTTTCAGTCATTCAAAGCAAGGGTACTCACCTCAGCACATCTGAAGTTTTTCTGACATTGTTCATCCTCTGCCTTTCCTAGCCTGCAGGAGTGGCTTAATGACAGTAAGTTAGCCACAGAGTGTAAAGCTGGTGATAGGAGAGAGCGTTGGTCCATCAGTACTGCTGTGCTCCAGTTCGTGTCTGCAGGCATGGAGGGTAGTTGCTTTGTAGAAGATCCGTATAGTTTCAAACTATGTTTTGGAGTCTGAGAAAAAAGCCAGTGCTTCTCAAATACCATTTTTGCATCCTGTCTGTCTAGCTGGTAGTGGGTGAGAAGTGGAAAGCCTTGTTTGATTGTTTCACATATTACTGTAGGAGAATTTAAAACCAGAGGTGAGGGAGTCAACAGGAGGATATTTTCTCCAGCTTCTGGTTTCTAATTACATCAGTTATAGCCCTACGTTCTTAGTTGCTAAAACTACAAGCATGAACTGGAAAAGAATGAGATAATCTGTGGTAAAGCATACTAAGTAAAGATCTCTATTCAGCTCTTTACCTTTTATCCTGAGTTCCTAATGCCAAAAATTAATGCTGTTTGAAAATACACAATAAATGTGCCCTACTGTGGGTATCCAAGATAATCCTAATTGCCTTAAATGTTAGTGACAAGGGTAGTAGGTGTTTGAGAAGGGGAAAAGGGCTGTGCTCTGAAATAGTATACCTGTGTTAAGAGACACAGATGGAGCACATGTTTCAAGATCCTTAGGCTTGTTTTTATTTTTGCATCAAAAAGCAGCTCTGTTTGTTGTTCTTGTAACTTCTTGTCAGCAGGAAAATATCCACAGACATACATTGCTAGAACTGGACAGGTTCCCATTGTGTTTATAGTACGCAAAGCAGAAAAGGAACATCACTCCCATGTTCTTGCAAATTGGTCCACATTGTGGTCAACACAGAAGAGTCCGTAACACACTGATCATAGGAAAAGTCACAAAGATGTTTCAGCTGGTCAAAGTAATATGTGGAGTTCAGTTTTAAGGCAGACCCATAGCTAAGTTTTCTTTTTCACCTTGTAAACTACTTAGTATCAGCCTCCTCGTCTTACACTTTGCTGTGCATCATTCTTACACTGCTGCAAAGAAGTCTGCACCCACACTGTGTTGTGGTGACCAGCTGCAGCAAGCAAAAACCCTTGGCTTCAAGTGGGCTTCCAGAATTTGTCCCTGTGGAAGCTGTCCCCTGGTCCAGAACTTCACTGAGGCCTGAGGGGAAGAGAAGGACAGTCAATACAGAAAATGCATAGCACATTTATGCACTTGCAGATGTTGGCAGGAATTTTCAGTAAGAACTGTTTCATCCCAGCAGTCGTCCTGAGCAAGAGAGATGTAATGAAGATGATAGCAATTTGGAGGTTTTTTTACTTCGGTTCACACAGAGTAGAAGCAAAAGAAATGAAAGATGCTGGGGATTCACCAAGTACAAATGCCCTTCAGCAATATGCATTATTGCAGCTTTACAAACTTGGAATCTTTGTGTTCAAATAAAGTCTTGAAAACAGAGCTGATTCAAGAGGATCTCTTACTTTTCTTGCAGCTTCTCTGTGGCCTTCTAGCAGGAACCTGTCGGTTCTTGACTGTTGGTGTCCTAGATTTGCATAGAGCAGAATACCAGAGTATGAGACTGAACCCATTGTATGACTGGTTTATGAGCAGCCTGCCACTAATGCTAGTTTTTTCACCCTGGTGTAAGTCAGTACACCTTTATTTTATTAGTACACCTTTATTTTATTAGTACATCTTTATTTTAAATAAAGCATTCACAAAGGAGTGAATCACATGAGAGATACAGCAGAGGTAGATTTTCTTTTCGGCCATTTGTTAGTTAACTCTGCTTAAGGAGTTGAACCCTTGTTCGAGAACATGGGGTTAAACACTCCCAAAGGCAAGAGGCAGCTGAAGGGAGATTGCTTAGGAGAATTTACTCGGCCTTCCTGCATGTGTTTACATGGAGGTTGCATCTTTCCCATCTTATCATCTACAGCAAAGTCAGGACAGACCTTGACAGTCTTGCTGCCATTCTAGTGTTTTCTCCACAACAGAACTGTGCTTTTCTCCCATTCTCTTTTTTTGTATGTCTTCTCAGTTTCTGAGACAGCAACTGAGGATTCTGGTAGTTCTCTGGTTCCTAGTGGCTAACTATTTGGGGTGGGGGTGTTTGGTTGATTTGGGGTTTTTGACCTAATGCTTTGTCAGGCAGTTACCACAGTGTTACCATAGTTGCTATAGCCTGGCAGCCTGTTCGCTGATGCTGGGGGGTAGAGTCAGCCCTTTTTGGCAACAGTCTGAGCAGCAGGGTACCTTCGACTTGAGTGGAAACTGGGCAGTGTTTTCAAACTGAATTTGTCCTATGGTTATTTCCAAGCCACTAAGTCAACCAGCATAGCCAGCTGCCCCTTATGTCTTACAGTGGTTTGAGTTGGTATGCTGAGAAGAATGCCAGTGCCATTTTTCTCATTCTGCCCTTTGTGCAGGTATGACTTGCTTCTTGGCTTGACTGCCAGTGGTTTCGCAGGCCAGTTTGGTTTTCAAGAGTCTTTATGTGGGATCTCTGTAACCTGGAGTGGAAGCTGCTACAGCAGTAATATTTGCAAAAGGAAAGTGCTTTGGAGGAGAAGGTACTACAAAGAGCAGTTCCTGTCCACCCTCATGCCAAAAACTTAGGCATGCTTTAGTGATGCTCCCATGCTGTCAAACTGCCAATGGCATCTGGTTCTTCATCCTGTATGTGTGGCTGTGCTGACACACAAGTGTGCACACCAGGAAAGTGTGCCCTTAGCAGTGTGTGGGACTGACATGCTTACTCACTTCTCTTTCCCTGAGAAAGGTGAAAGAGTTTTGAAAAATTATTTGGACCACTCAACTTTAAATCTTTACAAATTGCTCATTATTTAGAGTTTAATAGTTTTTTAAATGTAAACTCAGGAAAATACTTACTTTTGAAGCATGAATATCCTTCTGATTTCTCACATCACTGAAATTGTGTGTTATTCTTTTCAGTCCACTGAATTTTGGGGATCACTCAAGTCAGTGCAGTTTCCAGTGTCAGAAGATATAAGGTTTTGTGTTTATGGTTGGGATCCCTTCTCACTTCTTTTCCTGTGTGATATTACCTGAATTTTTTTTCAGATTCATATGGCTCAGAAGTGTTCAGGTGCTTTCCCAAGGGTAAGAGGGTAATTAGATCAAGGAATGGTCTTGAAGAAATGTCACAGACCCAATTCTGGTACTGTTATTTACACAGATGAGGGCTGTGCAACAACTGTGGGAGGATCAGCCACAAGCCTCAAACAGATGAAATTCATATACTTAAATCAAAAAGAGCATGGGTTTTGTTTCTTTGAACTTGGAATTTCTACATTTTATTGCTGTGTGATTAAAACACTGGAACAGAATTGCTTCTTTCCTTTTTGCTGCCTTTTTATAGCTACAAGTCCCAATCTGAGTATCACGTATTTTTTATCAGCATTGCACCTACTCACTGTACCTTGCTTGACTTCAGTGGCTGTTGACTGCAGTGGAGGTCTATTTGATAAAGCAGTCCAGGTTTGGATACAGAAGTAGCCCTCTTACCTGTTCCAGGTAAATCTTGGTAGTACTGGATTGTTTTTAAAACCTTTGTGGCTCTCATTACATACCCCTGTGCATATTCAGAGACCAGGATATGTAACCCAAATTGCCTAACAATCAAAATTTTGATTAATTTGGAAGTCAGTGGAGTTCACTGGTGGAGCTTCACTGGTCCAGAAGACTTAAGAGCCACCACTTGAGATGCTAAGAAACAGATTTGGTTGTCTGTCTACCAAAAAAAGTTGCCCTCTGTGTCATTCCGAGGTTTATACTAAACTAACATAGAGTTGCTCAAAAAATAGACCACAAAAATGAACTGGCAGTTTTGCTGTAGTAGGGTTTTAACATCTGTACTGTAGCATGTTGAGTGGGTTTTCCGTAGGATTCTTTTTGTTTGGGAAGAAAAAAAACACTTTCTGAAAGTTTGTCACAGAGATTTATAGATCTTAGTATTTAAAAATGGGCCTTTCCATCACTTTAGGCACATGCATGCTTAGAAGTATTAACAAATCCTTTGAAATAAATAAACTTTTTGCCCATTTGGCTACTTGAGAGTAAACAAAATAACCCTTTTAACCTCAGTCTCTTCCCAAGACATACCTTTGTTTTGGAGTCCAGGAACACACAGAATCCTTACAGCATGTCCTAATCCTTCGCACACCTTGGGCTTTGCTAAATGAGAGCAGAATGAGGTTCTGAGAGTTGGAGAGCTGAGCCCTTGAGCCAGCCAGCCCTGTTGAGGTGATGCCAGCTGCATTACTATATAATGCAAGGTACCTTACGGAGAAAGAGTTTATTCCTGATGCTAGACCTGGCCAGATGCTACCAAAGCTGCAATTGTTGGCAGGCACAACCTGAAGCTGTGAATTACCATTGAGGAGCTAGTCTGTAGGACACATCAGGAGAGGTGGAAATTCTGCATTTTCTGTAGGTGATTTCCCCTTAGACATTGGCATGTGGACCTACAGAGCATCTCTGCTCTGTCAT
>VZTE01005528.1:1030038-1032573 GCA_013397775.1 Eulacestoma nigropectus
TGTGTGCCGGGAACAGATGGTCAGAGATACCCGGAGTCACTTTCCGAGCGGGAAACCATGCATCATTTATTCCTATCTTTTCTCTGTAACGCGGGTGATGCCTTATTCGGGCGAGGTGAACTAGTCCTGCCGTTCGCGCTCGCTCAACGGTGACCAGCATCCCGCGAACGCCCCCTTCCCAAAAGCTTCCATTAGAGCAGTGCAAGCACTAGCGAACACTCTCCCCGGCCCGACCCCCTCCTCTGCCCGCAGTACCCGGGGGACGGCGGGGCACCCCGGCACGGCAGACCCTGCGGCCGCCCCTGTCCGCCCGGCTGAGGCGCGGCTCACGGCGGATTCCAGCACCTGGGCGGCAGCGCCGTGTCCTCCGGATGGCTCTACATCGAAAAGTCGCGAAACGCCAGCGGACTCGGGCCGGTTTCCAGACCGCCCCCCGCCCTGTCCGGTCCGCGGGGTTTCTTTGGCCCTTTGGCTGAGCCGGTCCCTTTCCGCTAAATGTTATTTGCAGCATATGTTGCGCACATTCATTCTCTTTCGGTCTATTTTTCTGGGCGCTAACTGCTAACACCTCAGTCACCTTGAAATTTCCTCTGCTATTTTGCAATTAAAAGCTTAATAGCCCTGGAAACGGAGTTCATGTGGCGCAGTTTACCATCGCCCCTTCGTCTGAAAAGCTTTCTGCTGGGATCCCATTATGTGCTTGAATAAACCTTTTCGGCGAACAGAAATGGGAACCGGGGTTTTCAGGTGTTGGGTTACAATGGACTTTCAGGCAGGGGACGTTTTTGCTAACATAAATACGAATCTGGCCCTGTGGGTAGATGTTGTCAAATACGAGGACATGGAAACCATTCCCATCAAATATGAGAAAAGGATTACAGCATTATATCAAACGGATATTTCAGCCTAAACGCCCGATGTGCAGCCAAGCGAGAGAGGGGCCCCGGCCCTGAGCCAGCCTACCGCCGCGCCGGGCACCTCGGCTCGGGATCCGGCAGCCGCCCGGCTGGCTGCGGTGGCCGAGGCACCCCGCAGGACCCTCTCCAGCTAGTGGGGAAGTAGGGTTTTCCACCACCACCACCACCCCCGCAGGTATTTGCACCCCGTTTCTTCGTTTTGAGGGAACGGATTTCCAAGGCTGGGTGCGCATCATCTTTTACGTAATTTTGTGATAGTTAAATGTTTGGTCCGCTTCTTTCTTCTTGTCTCCTCTCTGGGGACCCCCGAGTGTGCAAGAGACCCCGCAGGGGAGGCCAGTTGCGAGCTGCAGGGTTCAGTGCATGCACCCTGGCAGCAAAAAAATTATGTTCTACGAGGGCTGCAAGAAAATGCACTGTTCCCCGTATCTGATCCAATTCACCTCCCTGGCTCCGTGCGATTTACAGATGGAGTGCTCATCCTCCTCACACCCCGCGCACGGCCCTGGGGAGAAAGATCGCTCTGAATCGCTCTTCCTCTAGAAGTAGAAGAGTAATAAGGAAAGAGCCTAGTAATGAAATACCACGCAAATACCTTCTCAGCGTACAGTGTGTGCCTTTTATTCTCTCCGGCGAAATACTTCGCGAGTTTTTAATTTGGTTTCGTTATTACGTAGCATCCTTAAAAGCTTTATTTCGTGTGGCGGTTATGGTGGAGACATGCCGGGGAAGAGCAGGGGAGATCTTGAGGCAACGACATGGTTTCGGGTCCAAGCAGCAGCCCCTGCCCGCTCGCGGACGCTACGCCGCGGGCAGATGAACGCTTGCAGTAAATTTGTTTCCCCCCAGACGAAATGCATATAACTTTTCCCCCACCACCACCAATATTACATTTGGATTCAAGGTTCTCGCTGCCACACGGGAAATACCCATGAAATACCCCTCCACGTACAGAAATGTAGAACATTACAAGTCCGCCGTATCAGACATATCATTCAGGTTTCCAGCAACCTGGCTTGCCGTGAATTTCACGTTCCTTTCTATAGCCATCGTTTGCCTTTAGGTAGCTGTCTTGCCGCGGAATGCAGGAGAGGCAGCGGAGCCCACGGGGGCAGGTGCCTACCGCGGCTCTCCAGCTCTGAGACGCGATCCCGTGGGGACGCGGCCGCAACCCGATTCCGCGCACTTGTTCTGGGCAGCTCCTGGTCCCGGGCAGCTCCTGCTCCGGGCAGCTCTTTGCAGCTGCAAAACTTTGGTAAAACTTTGATCTCGACTCCCTGTCACTACCTCGCGGCTCTGGGCCACACGTGTTAGCAGCTATACAGCGTGCCGCCGAACCCAGTGTCCCGTGGGCTTTCAGGGCGGGGCCGACGCAGACCCCGGAGAAACCTCCTAGACTCCGCTCATCCCTCAGCCCCAGGTGCCTTCGGGGGGTGAGCCGTGCGGAGGCAGGGGGTGGGTGGCAACAGCCGCGGTCGCGATCCGCTCGGGGACGAACCCCTTCGGCACGGCACGGGCATCGCCGACGCCCCGACGGCGGAGTAAAGGCCCCCCCCGCGCCGCTTCCCTCCCTCCTTTCCTCCCTCCCTCCCTCTCTTCCTCTATCTTTCTCTCCCTC
>VZTE01005528.1:1036814-1049121 GCA_013397775.1 Eulacestoma nigropectus
AAAAAGGCAAACCAACCAAACACCACCACCACTAAAAATAGAGCAAAAAGCCAAAGCTCACACAGAACAAAATACAGCACCCAAACACCCACAAACGTAAAAAATGTCTGAGGATGAGATTTCTTTCTTGAAGCCTAGAACATCCTCATGTGAAATTTACGAATTACGGGAAAAAAAAAAAAAGAAAAAGCTTTGGTGAAGAGCAGTAGGTTGTAGGTACTAAATACAAAATTATTTTTGTACCTGAAAATACAAACATTTGCAATTGATACATGCATGCAATATGCCTACAATTCAGTGCCCACATAGGGACATTTACAATGCATCTTCACAAATTTTTGTTTATTTGACGATGGCTATTTTGTGCCAATTTTAAACAAACGAAAATCCTAGTCTCGGCGGTTCCCATGAAGGGTTGGGGACAGTCCCCGGAGCACGCCTGGTCCTCCCGGAGCCCTCAGCGTGGCGGGCAAGGGGAGTTTCGATGGGGAACAAGCAGTTAAAACACAGCCTGACAGAGAGGGAAGCGCCGGGGCCGGCCGGGTGAGCTGCCGTGCGACCGGCTCGGGCCCCGGGGTGTGACACCGCGCACCGCCCCAGCCCGGGCATGGAGCCGCCTGACACCGGCAGCCAGAAATGCTCTCAAAAAGACAGAGGGAAAAATACAACAGCGTCCAGGCTCGGTGGTGGCCAGCGGAGGGTAATTCTCCATGTGTTAATAGCAGCCCTTCGATTTAAATCACCGAAATCTCGTTTTCTGGGTCTGTTCCTGCGAGTCTAACAGCTCGCTGAGGTACGTCACTATGACCTGTGCTGTACGAGGAGACTATTCCTGTGCAAAAGCTAAAAGCCAGCATCTGTGCGGTCTCCTAATGATAAAGATGCAAAATTCAGTGGGACAAGTTCTCAGAACTTGAAGAAAAATTTTTAGGACAGCCTTATAAGGATATTTTTAAGGGTACAGAAAATTAAGCAAATCTGAAATATCTTGAAAATAACATTTTGTAAGGATCAGGGAATATATTAGAGGTATCTTACCTGATCTGGGAGTGTGTGTGTGTTTGTTTGTTTATTTGTCTGTTTTTAATAAACACATTTTTTTCTCCCCAATAGTACTTGTTCCCATAAAGATACACTGTAAACGTGAGCATGAGGTATTTCTGAAATATGTTCTCCTTGCATTCAGTCCATTAGGTAATATTGGTCACCACAGTGCAATCTATTTATGTGAAAATTAGGGCTCTTATCTCCCTTAACAGCCTCTCTAACTCTGTCAAGACAGGGACAAGATAGCTGGATGTCCTCAGACTGCCCGCTAAGCCTTCAATGTATAAATTGTCCATTCACCAAGATTTGTAATAAATGAACAGTGAAGGGATTAGAAGGGAAAGGTGGCGTGAGTCTCACGTTTTCTCAATAATGGATGAGCTATGCCAATGTCTTAGCACCTCCTCAAAAGCAGGCACGTGCCAGTTTGCTGTCAGCAACAATTCCTGCATTCTGCTTTGGCTGCTAAAGCAAGATTGATGCACTGAGTGTGTGAGAAAAAGGAAATATACATGGCCTTCTCTGTAGTATAGAACATGCAGAGCTACTGCTTCTCTGTTTGCACTAGACAGACAGCAGAGCCAGTGTGTTCCCAAAATGGGTTATCCTGCTAAAAGGAGTGAGATCTTTGTAAGGGCATCTGTATTCCTCAGCTACACACTTACCTTCCACAGCACAAATTAGCAGCATCCCGCATCTCTGTAGGATGGCCCGTCGTTTCTGCCAGGTACATCCATCCTCATGAGGAAAACTTTCCTTTGCCATGCTCACCCTGTCAGGCTGTGCTCTGCCAGGATCTTGTCTTTATAAACTCCCATTGTGGCAAGCATAGTGGCTTTTCGCTCAGCTTGGCCTTGCTTAGACCCCAACTTCTTTCTCTCTGGTGGATAAATTGCTTTAATGGTATTTTTTCATGCTGATCTGTTAAACGTTACACTTAGTCCACTAACAGATGAGGAGATGCCCTGCCTTTTCCTGTGGTGAGAGGAAGGCAGGAGATGGTGAGCAGTGAGGCTCGGGTGCTTGCACACCTCTAAGTGGTTCCATCTCAGTTGGGCAGGTGTCATCATCAGCACATTTTAGGAACCTTTTCTTGCTTCTTACAGCTACTTTATCTAGTTGGGGTGTTTGCCAGGGGCTTGGAAAACCAAGCAAACAGTTGGATTGGTTTTTGCAGACAGTCCTTCCCATTTGTGTGTTCAGGAGCACTACCCTGTGCAGTTCAAGTAGACTCTGTCAGCCACAGTTTGGGCAACGATCCTCTCCCCATGCATTGGTGATTCCCAAGAATATCATCATTGTGCTCTTTGAGGAAAACCAGCAGAACTGCGTTCTTGGGAAATAACCATGACCAATCTCAAGCAAGTATATTGATCCCCTTTTGCATAAGCAAGCATTCTTCCCTTCTTGCTAACAAGGAGTCTTATTTCAAAGGATTCCATACCCTGGTCAGGCATTACCAAAGAGTTTTGAGTGTCCATCTGGAGATGGCATGGTCAATGGGCTTGTTTTCAGCTCCATACTCAGCTTTCATCCTTCTTAGTGTAGCACACAGAAAGCAAGATACCTGGAACGATTGCTAAGAGAGATTGTGGGGTCCCCATCCTTGGAATTATTTAAAACTCAGATGAACAGGGACATGAGCAACCTGCTCTTTACCTAAGGCTGCTCCTGCTTTGAAGAGGATGTTGGACCAAATACCTTCCAGACGTCCTCTCCTAATCAGAATTTTCTAGAATATGTGCTTGAATGGAACAAGGCATCAGCCGCACTTAAGGCTTTAGAGGAAAACCTGTGATTCTTGCTGTGGGAGCAACCAATTTCTATGGGAGGAACCAGTTTCTTCAGAGCCAGAACTGGAATACATTTATTTATTTGAAGACTTTTTAAATCTTCAACTCGTACTCATAATGGAGTGGTTCCACCAATGCTGTTGGAGCTGAAGAGGGAATTTTCATCTCCTAAGTGCCCTCTTCACCTCACAATGAGATTGTGCTAGTGAGGAATTATGATATGAAAGTGCTGAAGTTCCTCTGAGAAAGCTTGCACTTGCGTGGTGTGTTGCTGCCTTGTAACCAGTGAGAAAGGATTGATATAGCGTTTTTCACACAGCAGAAAAATGATCGCAGCTTCTTTGCTTGCACATGGGAGAATGAGACAGAGTATGCCTAGATCAGGTCACATTATTCTTTTGCAGTTTTATTCTCATGAGATGTTGCAAAGATACCTTAATTTTTGAAAGATCTCTGAAAAAAACCACTTTTTTCCCTTTAGGATCCTGGTCTGTTCAATTTAAGAAGACAGCATCCTCAAATCTTTGTAAAAGCTTTTGGCCTCAGTTTTCTGTTAACTTCTGTGACTTCTCTTTGCAGACATGAATGAAGAGCAGTTGGGTGATGCGAGTGGAGCAGACAATACCGAGACCTACAGTGACAAAGACACAGACCAAAGGAATTCCCCAGACATGACTAAAGCCAAAAGTTGTTTCAACCCTGAAAGCCCTGAAATTGTTTCAGTGGATGAGGTTGGTTTTGCAGTTCAGAAAAATGGTGGGAGCACAGAGAACCGTCCAGACAGCCCCAAGTACCACCCAGAGCAGAACCACCTCCTGATAGAAGGTCCTTCTGGGACAGTTTCCCTGCCATTTAGTTTGAAAGCAAACAGACCCCCACTTGAAGTCTTGAAAAAGATCTTCCCTAACCAGAAGCCAACTGTTCTAGAGTTGATCCTGAAGGGATGTGGTGGTGATCTGGTGAGTGCTGTAGAGGTTCTCCTGTCCAGTCGGTCTTCAGTGGCCAGTGGAGAGAGAACTTCTGCAGAATCTGATGGTCTTGTTTTGCCTTCCAACGGGCATATTTTTGAACACACACTGAGTTCCTATCCTATTTCATCTTCCAAGTGGTCCGTGGGCTCGGCATTTAGGGTTCCTGACACTTTGAGGTTCTCTGCTGATTCCAGTAATGTCGTGCCAAATCCTCTGGCTGTACCTTTGCAGCACCCTTTCCCTCAGCCACCACGCTACCCGCTGATGCTGAGGAACACTTTGGCAAGAAACCAGTCCAGCCCATTCCTGCCCAACGATGTCACCCTGTGGAACACCATGACGCTGCAGCAGCAGTACCAGTTGCGGTCCCAGTACGTCAGCCCTTTCTCTAGCAACTCAGCCAGTGTTTTCCGAAGCTCACCTGTCCTTCCTTCCCGCTCGTCAGAAGATCCTAGGATCTCAATTCCTGATGATGGATGTCCTATTGTGTCTAAGCAACCGATTTACACAGAGGATGAATATGAGGAAAGATCTGATTCTTCAGACTCAAGAATACTCAACACATCATCTTAGACTGACATTTGACGTGTGACAGCTAAGCGATACTCACAGTGCAGCTGAACTACTGGCCCCTAAGAGGAGGGACACGTACTCTACAAAACTCTTGCAATTGTATTAAAAAGTGACTTTGCTTGGTATTGTACTATAGCAATAAAGACGTAACTTATTTAATTTCTTGCACTTCACTGGATAATGCCAAATAGCAATACTCTGGCTTTAGTGCTGAGTGTGTGTTACAAAGGAAGACTTCATGGCTACCAGTTATGGGACTCTAGAAGACTCATAATGGAAATAGAAGCCCAAGGTCTACTTTGTTCCTTAACTCAGAAAAATGGGGATGTTAAACTAGAATACTTGAATGCTGTTTTATAATTGAGAACTCCTCAGGATGTAAGAAATCAAGCAAACATAGTTCAATTGCAAATGGACTAAAACAAGGACCTTATAATCTTACGCCAGTGATCATCCTTGCAGTGAAAGAAAAGGCAGAAGAAAGAAATACACACATGCAACTAACATGAGCTGCTTCTGTGCCGTTTGAGCTTGGACACTTTTCAGAGAAATATTATTAGGAGTTATTCTTTTCCCATGGCTAGGTCGAAATGTGTAATGTCAGTGTAAAACCAATTACAGCTGTGAATTGCATGAAGTGTATTGTGAAATGAACATCAGATTAAGCATTGTCAGGTTAATGTAGCATGCTAAGGACTCTAGAAAAATAAACTAAGATGGTGATCTTGGTTTATGTCATTTATAAATAACATTCTGAAGATAGAGAGCTGATTAGTACTCAGCCGGGGTTAAAATGTCCAACTCCAACAGCTGCAGTCAGGGGAAACCTCTTTTTCCAGGTCTGGGTTTTGCTTCCCTGCCTTGTAACTTGCAGCTGAGATTAGGCAAAAGTTGTCATCAGGGAAGCTGGGGTCTCTTGCGTTTGTACTGCAGACATTTCCAAGCTCAGCTGAGTAAAGCAGAGCTTGCTACAATCACAGAAAGCAGAAAACAAAAGGCTCTCCAAATGCTTCAGAAGCATCTTTTTTTCCTATACTGTAGAAGTAGAAAAAAAAGGAAATAGGATGTAATAGCGGGTATTTCTTTAAAATATTGTTTAGCCAAATGGCAACTTCCCTAAATCTAGAAAACTAATGATTTAAACAATTTATTGCATGATTGCATGCATTGATTACACTGCATATCTTATGTGTGTCTGAATAACATTAGGAATTGCTTCTGATGAGGAATGCCACTAAGTTGAATGTCCACTTAGAAGTTTGTTAAGCTTTTAATGTCATTTTTTCAACTGTTCACAAGTGACTGCATATGCTTGACAATTGACTTTTACAAAACACACCTCTGAATGCAGATGAAATGACTCTCTGATCTTTCAGGTGTAGGGATTAGTCCCACACCTCAAAAAAAAAGGTGAGACCACCTTGAAGCTGGACTCTGAAGCAGACAGGCTTTAAAACTGTTATATAAATGTATCAGGCATGTTATCTGGTGTCATTGTTGATACGAATGCCTGTGTTCTCCTTTGGCATTTCATGTTCTGTAAGTCTTGTGCACACAGTGAATCATTCATTTTATAAAGGTACTGAATACGCACAAAAAGGAGAATAAAATAATGACTTTATTTTCCTTAGGGGATAAATTAACTGAAATATATTTTATCTTGCATAACTTTCCAACCTGTTCAGAAAAGCATTTTATTGGTTATGCTACAGAGCAAAGACGTAAAAGCAGGGGAAGGGAGGAAAAAAAAAATTCCTTATGGAAGTGTAAATGTGCAAGCATCTGGAGTTTTCCTAAATGCACGGTTTCAGTTGTGTTCTGACAGATTTGCCTCCATTTACAAGGCACTTGTAAACAAATTCATCTTACAGCCACTCCAGAGAGAAAAGTAATATGTAAAATTGATCTTGTGAACAGAAAGGCAGGAGGCAGTGAAACGCTGTTCTCCAACACCATAGAGAAATTGTCAAAGGCTAGAGAAGAGCAGACAGGCCCAGGACCTCCAGTTTTGAGCAGATTTCCTTCCTGCAAGAAATCTTAGGCATCACTGTACACTGAATGAAGTATCACTGGAGTTTTTTTGTTTGTTTTGCTTGTTTGTGTGTTTGTTTTGCTACAGATGTTGAAAAATCTTCAGCAGAAAGACCAAACTGTGGTACCTGCAAGAGCTCATACCCTCTGTGGTCTGTGGGTTTTCAGAGAGGCGAATTTTGGCATCTTCGAATTGGGACACATCTTTCAAAGAAAGGTGGTCCTTGGCTTACATGGAACGAACTATTATCACACTTGTGGTGAAAAATGCAGATTTGATGGTATGATTTTTTAAATTCTATCTCTTTTGACAAGTAGTCTTCTGAAAAAGGCAACAAGTTAAAATAATCCTTGTCTGTGGTGTTATAAAATAACTTTTGACTCAATTGACAAATACTTTTTTCTTAAATAAAGCAAACGTATCCCTGTTCAAAACAAGAAATGCAAATTTTCCTGTTGAACAGTAATTTTTGCTCGACCACACAACATTTTAGCTATCTAGAAGATTTTTCTTTTTTTCAAAAATATGTATTGGCCTGCAATGATATCTTTGAAAAATTGCTTTGTTCATCCAGTTGTATTGTCCAGGCTGGCACTACAGGCAGGTAACATTTTTAAGGATCTCGTGACATGTTGGCAGGAATCTTTTTCTGCCCACACAGCGTCGGGACCTGTTCCTCAGACCTCTGCTGTGCTGGTGGGGGCTGCCCACCCAATCCCACCCTCCCAGCAAGGGCAGGCGCGGGGAGCGGGAGCCCCTTTCCTGCTGGAGCCCCACCTAGTCCGGGCCCTCAGTGGCCACCCCAGAACTGGCAGTGCCCACCACGGCTCGGGCTGTGCTTTCCCCGAGGTCAGTGGCAGCCGTGCCACCGCAGCTGGCGGAGCGGCGCTGGTCCTGAGCCCGCGGAGCGCCCGCGGCTCCGGCACCCGGGAGAAGGTCGGCCGGTGCAGCACCCAAAACTTGCGCTTCCCAGCTCCATCTTGTGGCAAACAAGGGTATCTCCTTGTCGGAGCAGGTACTTCACGCTGAGGATGAGAGGACATTGGGGTGAGGAGGATTGAAGCTGGAAGCACTGATGCTCAAAAGCCCCACCGAGAGAAAAAAAAAAAAAATTCAAGTATCAAGAAGGATGCCTTGAGCCTGGTGAGGTCTCTGTTGGATCTCAGAATCCAACGCGTTGGGGTTTTTTTTTAGGGTTTTTTTTAGGTCTTTTTTGGGTGCTAGTGTAGCTGTGGCTTGCTTGGAGCAAGAGACATTCAGCCCCGGGGCCCTCTGCACCGCTCCTGCTCCTGTCTGAGTAGCTGCTCAGGAGGCTCTTTGGGGTGCCCCAGGACTGCTTCTTCTCCTAACAGAGAGGTGATTTCACAGTCAGCTCTCTGGGCAATGCCACAGGAAGCTCTCTCTGCTTATGGCTCTGCTTGTCCAGGTCTCAGGCCCGCCAGGCACCAGTGCAGTGGGCTCTGCAGAGGCTGGCTGCTGCCCCAGAGGCACACTGCCAAACCCCCACTAGCTGATCTCTAGCTGTGACAAGGTGGTTAAGGCCAACAGTGATGTAAAAAATAACAACAATAATTTCTCCCTCAAAGGACTGCCACGGAGAGCCCTAATGTGATGCTCATGTTCTCCGGTATCTCTCACACCTGTAGATAAGGGAATAGTCAGAGGGACAGCAGGGGTAATCACAGTGCAATGGGGATGTCCTGAGCCAAAACAATCCCTTGCCGTGTCCTTGCTGGTGTTGTGCTGGGGGTCCCCGACTTGTCCTCCTTATGGGTCTGAAGGGCCACCTCTGCAACATTTGTTGTATGCTTGGTGAACAGGCTCACCTCACATTTGTGCTGACATCTTTGAAAAATGACTTTGATTCTCTCAGTATACTGTTTCAGTGATTCATTCTTTATGTGCATTTAGTCAACGGACGTGAGTGGGAAATAAGATTGATGCTAAATTTATATGTTAATTTTAATATTGAAGCTATCCTGTATTTGAAGAATAAGATCAATTCTTCAGTTTCATTTCTTACGTGATATTGCATATTGTCATTACTGGAAAATAAAATTATTTCTGAATGCATACTATCTAAACTTCAATTTTAGTGGACAGTTAACTTTGACATATCATTCTTCTCCCTTCCCTATAAAAACTAACTTAATACAGTATTTACATTCTCACACTAGTCTGCCACTGGAAGATAACAAAGACAAGATTCTTTACCCTAAATGATGTTTCATTAATGTGCTCCCTGCAGCATTTCTGCACTGTCACAGATTCCATGCATGACACAGTGTTGTATGCATGCTACAATAGGAATCTTGGCTGATGGTTGTGTCCCTCACTAGAGATTAATTTCATTAATTTCCACATCAGTAGCAGTGCTTGAGAGCCACAGTCACAGCTATTCACTAAGCATGCCTGTACACAGGCCAAATCCTGACCTTGAGTGGAGAATCCAACCCTTAGATCACTAGCAGGAAGCAGACCATGTAGAGGATGGATACAGAGAATCACATGTACAGAAAGATTTGACCTCTACAGAGGGAGATACATTTTAAAGAGTCCTGCTGCCAGAGACTGGGTTCTCCTGAAGCTGCAACAGAAAGAAAATATTCACAGCACCTTAGGAGTGTGGTTTGCTACTTTATCTCTTTGCAATCTGTGCAGGAGATTAAGCTGAGAGATAGATAGGGTGAACTTTGCAAGGTTACATCCTTGCTCTGCCCTATAACCTGAGGAAGAATTTTCCCTCCCCATGAGATAAAGATAACTGCTGCAAGGATTTATTTTCGTCTGAAAATTCTAAAAGAGTTTAAGTGTTCTGTAAATAAGAGAGTAGAACATGGTGTTTACCAGATCATGCATAGTAAGATTCTCTTTCTGATTTTTCCTCTGTGAGAGAGAGGCTATAGCTTTTCAGCGTCTGAACTGTGACTGCCTTCACAGGCAGCAGGAGCAAGAGTTCTCCTGAAAACCTCAGGATTATTCTTAGATAGTCTTGAGCAAACAACTGTCATAAAATGGCTAAAAGTTGTGAGACCTAAAGTAAACACTGTTTGGGTTCCTTCCTCCTTCCTCTTCTGAGTGTGTGGACTTCATACATTCCAACTTTCTCCTCTGTAAGATAAAACCAGAAATCTTGTGACAAAATTGTACTAATTGCCCTTTTTTTTTTTTTTTTTCCTAAAGGCACTGAATACATAGATCAGCAAAAGGCTGAGGAAGAGTGAGAAAGCAGAATTTAAGACATAATTAAATCTCTTAATTCTACCAGGCTTTGTGTGGCTCAGGGAGGTGTGCAGGCTCAGGAGGAGCTAGTCTCCTCCTCCTGTCTCTGGGGAGGGTGAGCATACTCTGGCACTTAGGCCAGCAGTACAACCTCAGCTTGGGGGCTGCAGCCCCTCAGGAGTGGGCACATGTCCATGGGAGAAAGGCAGCGTGAAGGCAGTAGTGTGGCAGCAACGTGTTGTGAAGGTGCTTGGGGTAACTGATAGAAGCTTTCCTGCTTTGTTGCACACAGCAAAGCTCAAACCCACTTTAGGAAACATCTTTCTTTGGAGCCTAGTCCCTCTGCACATTGCTGACATTCCTTCTTGCCATGGTGAGTATAAACTGGGAAGAGTGAGAGATAAAATTCACCATATACAGAAAAACATAAAGGAGAAATCGAAATACTCAGAAATACTTCCGTGCTACTTGTCAAATCTATATGTTTTTAACACTTATGAGGGCTAAATAACTCGTGTGACGAGGGATGCAGAAGCAATCCTGATAGGACATTGTACCTGAGGGAGCATTGTGGTAAAAATTTAAGTTTGTCTGCCTCTGCCTATTAATCTCCTGACTTACTCACTAGGAACAGGCTCTTGAAGGGTGCTTGCAAGTGTTCACATTTTACAGCTAGCAACTTGCCTGGGAACAGAAATCAGTTGGTTGTCACCTTGAACGTGCCCTTTTCTCTAGTAAAATAAGGACAACGCTTAACGTCTGGTATGGCTACATATTCTATGTATGAAAAAGCAACATGTTCTCAAGAGAAACATGCCTAAACTACAGAAAATTATTCTACATGGCTCTGTCCTTAGTGCAAAACCCTATTCAGGAGATTTTAATACCCTTCAGATTTAACCCAACTCACAGCCCAGTTATTACATTTTAGACTGTGTGGCTTAGTCACTAATACAGTTATGGTCAGCTCTGTGTAAGTTATGAATTTTCTTCCTTGCTCTTTCTCTTGTAATTTCTTTTTTTTTCTAATGATCTGCAGAGATATAAACAAAAGGAGTATTTGGCCACATGTATTTTGCTTCTTTTATCTCCATTATTGCCAAGTAATTAATTTTCAGGAAAACTGTGGTATGAAGGAGAAGATAATTTTAAAAAAAATTTTTCTTAAAAATTTAACAAAACAGAAGTGATAGGTTTTCTAAGGCTCTAAAGGGAAGAGAGCACTATTTTCACTTACCCACCTTCTGCTATTCTCACCTATGTTGCTGAACACAGTACAGACATCAGTCACTACAGCCCTTGAAACAAGTGGGAATTGGGCTGGATTTGGGGTTGTTTTGGAAAACTTTGAAACACACAAGGAGGGTGGGCGGGGGAGGAGAGGGAGGGGAAGAATAATTTCTGACCTTCAATGGCTTCTGGGGAGTGGGTCTTTCCCAGGCCCAAGCCTGAGCTATCAGAGTTTATGCCCACATTTCAGTTGCCTTGAAAAGGGAACAGAGCAATCTACACCAGAGCCAGGAGCTGGTCAGAGCCGATCTCCCTGTGCTGTCCTCATGCCTCCCTCCTCTCCCAGAAATTTAACAGACTTTCATAGTGTATGTGTATGAAAAGCTGTGACTAATTCCCAGATGATTGGTTTATTTTCAGACATAGAAAAACTCAAGCAAACGTCCTGCTTGTTGAATTGTTGTTTGGTGTTCATGTATTTCCTAATATGGCCATCACTGCTCTCTGTTGTTTTAACAGTTTTTAATTTTTCTCTGCTGTTGTCTTGTTCTGGCAATAGCAGAAGTAACTGTGGTGGTGGGTGTGGTGAGAGGCAGTACAATCACCACCATCCTGCTCGCAGTGGCCCCACTCTGACCCCTCACCTCCTTTGCAGCACCATTCTTCCAGGGTTCTTGCACACTTTCTGAGGCCTGAAAGTGCAGGTCAGCTAGTTACTGTTTAATTCATCTGCAGAGGATTACAATTGGTGCCTGAAAGAACTCAAATCGCTTTTTTATTTCACCAATACCCCAAACAATCACTTATGGTGAAGAACTGGTGACTGCAGTCATTCAACCCAGGGTTCCCTTCTCCTCCTTAAGCTGGAAAAGTACAAGTTCAGGCAAAAATGCGAACTGTGTGTACAAGATATTTGAGAGTTCCTCGGGAAATAGGTTATATTTTTCCCTTCCAAATGTCTGGAATTGCAACTGTGTTTGAATTCATCCTGAGTTGAGATTAGAAGAGGAAAAAGTCAGTTGCAAATGACTGTAACATGTATTACTCAGACCATGTAACATATATTATTAAAACACATACCTAAAGTAAATGCTGTCTTGCACGACTTGACGTGGACATCAATAGCATGGCCTCATCTTCACATAAAATAAGGCGGTCTGTGTTTCAGCCAAATACTGGGTGGATTTGTGAGGGCTAAGGAGCGGTAATTAATTTGGGAAGGGAAGAGAGCACGGCTCTGAGACCCGGCCCTCCTCCCTCTAGCCGATGGCCCCACCTAGTGACAGCGCGGTCACAGCGCGCACCCGGGCCGCCAGCCCCCGCCCGACGGGCGTACCCCCGCCCAGGAACGGCGCTACTCCTGGGCCACGTTGTGGCTGTGTGATGCTGTGGATGTGTGACACTGTGGCTGTGTGACACTGTGCATGTGTGACGTTGTG
>VZTE01005528.1:1049384-1063920 GCA_013397775.1 Eulacestoma nigropectus
TGGCGCTGGTGGTGTGTGACCCTGTGGATGTGTGACGTTGTGGATGTGTGACGCTGTGGCTGTGTGACACTGTGGATGTGTGACGTTGTGGATGTGTGACACTGTGGATGTGTGACTTTGTGGATGTGTGACACTGGATGTGTGATGTTGTAGATGTGTGACACTGTGGATGTGTGACACTGTGGATGTGTGACACTGTGGCTGTGTGACGTTGTGGATGTGTGACACTGTGGCTGTGTGACCCTGTGGCTGTGTGACACTGTGGATGTGTGACACTGTGGATGTGTGACGCTGTGGGTGTGTGGCTGTGGCTATGTGACACTGTGGATGTGTGACACTGTGGCTGTGTGACACTATGGCTGGGTGATGTGGCTGGATGATGTTACATTGAAGAGGGGTGGGTCTGTCCCTCCCTAGTTCTGCGTGGCTCTGGCAGCTCGGCCAGGGCTCAGTTTGCGTTCTGCTTTGGGGGCCAGCTCAGCATGGTGAGGAGTGGGTGGCAGGACGTGTGTCACCAGGACTCCCTCCCCCTCGGGCCTGTGTTTTCAAACCTGAAGACAAGAGGCAGGCACCATGGCAGGCACCGGCTTCTCTGCAGCCCCTGCCCACTCCCGGGTGGCGTGGAGGTGCCATGGCACAATGGGAGAGCCTGTGATTTCCCATATGCCTTGCATGCATATATGCACAAACAGCTTCTCTTTGAACTCGTCTCTCACAAAAAGTCAAAGATATTTCTATTATCCTATTTGACTGTGGAAGCAGGCCCAACAAATGAAGGAGGAATGCTTGAGAAAGGCTGCCGTGGTTTAACCCCAACAGTCAATTAAGTAGCATGCAGGCACTTGCTCAGTCCCCAGACCCCAGACAGCAAGGAGAACTGGATAAAAAAGTGAACCTTGAGTGTTGATATAAGAACAGTTCAAAAATTCAAACAAAAATACAATACAATACAATACAATACAATACAATACTATCACTGCTAACAATGATGGTAAAAACAATAATAACACTTTTAATGAAAAGGACAGGGGGAGAGAGAAATAAAACCAAAGAGAAAAATTGATGCATGGTACAGTTGCTCACCACCCACTGACCAATACCCAACCCATCCCCCAGCAATGATCAGTTCGTCCTGGACAACTACCCCCCATTTATATACTGAGCATGAAGTTGTTCTATAGTGTGGGATATCCCCTTGGCCAGTTTGGGTCAGCTGTCCCAGCTATGCTCCCTCCCATACTCTTGTGTCCTTGCTCGCTGGCAGAGCACAGGAATCTGAAAAGTCCCTTACTTATGCTAAGCACTCCTGAGCAATAACTGAAACATCAGTGTGCTATCACTATTCTCCTAGTGAGTCCAAACCAGAGCACTGTACCAGCTACTGAGAAGAAAATTAACTCTATCCTAGCTGAAACTAGGACAAATCCTTATGACAAATCTTTGGTTCATCTAGCATATCAAGGTTTCAAGATTTTTGATATTGCCTTTCTCCTTTATGATTCAAGAGACTTATTCTTTTCCTCAGTGTGTAAGCATAAATTTACGTTTTTCTTGCTACTAGGCAGCTGAATGACGTCAGTGGGATAAAGTTAATTAGTGTCTGGTCAGTCCAGAGATGTCTGGCAATGTCAGTATAGGAATGGATGATGTGTATGCCCTTTTAACCAAGGTTGTGTGTTCTGGACCACTAGCTGCTAGCTGCTTTTTGATATGAAGATGTAAACCTTTTCACAGTTACCTCTGTCTTGGACATCTCAAGCCTCTTTTTTGCTGTTTACTATCTTGATCTCTCTTGGTTATAGTCCATACTAGATTATTTTGGTGTGCTGTATCAGAAGATGAACTGTAAGTCTGCTTGGAAAGTAGGACTAATGTCAGAGGCAGCAGTTTGTTTCTCATTCTCAAATGACAAATATTTTGTAGTCAAAACAAAGTGCCTGTGGTAATGTCTAGTGTATCTACTGGAAGATTTATCTAGGCTATCTTTCTCTTCATGCCAAACAGCCCCTATTATGTCCTGTCTATGAAGCAGTCCTCCTGAAAGGCTGGTAGGATGAATTTGACTCCCTTTACCTTAAAAATATCCTAACTGCCTTGCTATTTGACAATGCTAATGTCTCAGTTCTGAATGAGGGACAGGTTGTGTGGATTTGATTTGCTGTACTTTTAACTGTCTCTGTGTCTGGAATAAATGTAGACATTGGCCTGTCAGGAGGCAGGGACCTGTGAAAACTGCAGGTCACCAACATTTCTTGTACATCTTCCTCCAACTAAGCTCTCCACTTCAACAGCATGGGAATTTCCCATTGCCATTACTTTTCTGCCAATTCCTATTGTAACTCCAGATCATGGAAAAAAAAAAGATTCAGGCAGTTCAGTAACCTTCCTGCAATGTGGGAAGAATATGCATTGGGACATTTTCCCTGCATTAAAGCAATTAATATCATGCACTTTAACAAATCTTTAGTGTTGGGAGAGGTGGCAGTAATATCTAATACTTTTCACCTTATTTGCTCTGGGTTTTGTGCTTTATGCTTAGGAAATGGGCAGTACAAGACACAGTGGACTCTTCCGGTCTTGCTGCCTTTGTAAATCTTTTTTTGTGCAAAAATCTTTTCAGACCACTGATGTTTTGTGAGACAGTTTCTGTGGAGAAGCTGGTTGCCTGTCTCCAACGTACAAGATTTTGGAAAGCAGTTAGCTGTGTAAAGAGATTCATTTTCTAAACTCATATTTGGTTCCTTCTCAGTAGATTCAACCAGTGCTTTTTTTGCATAGAGTTACCTTGGTCTGGTTTGTTTTGAGTTTGACTAGGTTATTCATTTTACTTGATGACTGCTTTGCTTTATGTTTGCATCATTCTGAGGTCCTTGGCTGACCTAGAGACCCATCAAGGGCATATTTAATAAAATAACATTTCATTACAGTGAGGTGAGTTCACCATGTAACACTTCTCAATGGTGCGCATAAAATGAAGACTAAACCAAGGATAGTAATACCTTGGATGTGGCCTCAAGTGAATTTCCTTATGGACTTTACTGCTGAGTGTGGTGTTTTCTGATTTCCCCATTAGCAATAACATTTTTTGGAACACATCCTCTTTCTCGTTCAGTAGTGATATTGAGCTAATGTACAACACAGAGTGAAGCTGATGTTACCAAAACTCATTCCCTGAGATGAATGTCAGTAGGCTAATATCATTGTAGGGATTTTGTGGAGAGCTCTAGTGTAGATTGTTTTACCACAAGAAGCTTTTCTCAAAATTCTTCTTCATCCTGCCTGAAGTATCTGCGTTCACACAAAGTAAATCCCCTTACCTGTAAGTAAAATCCTTTCTTCATAAAATGTGGCCTGTTCTCAAACTGTCTTTCCTGCGCCCTGATTTCTGACTCTCAGTGACTTCCCTATAATAAAGCTGCTGCTTTATAATGCTCATGGTATACCTCAAAAGGATAGTGCTGTGTTTATGACTGAGCATGGTTTCCACTGGTAAAAGTTCTGATTCTTCGTCATGGGCAACTGAAAATAAAACACTGGAAAATGTAATAAACAGATGTTCTGCTTGCCACAGCAGTTCCCAAGTGCTGCAGTATTTATATCCCAGAACTGTCCCTTTCTTCATATGATCAAGGCTCTTGTTTTATTAGAGATGTGCCAAGCCATAAAGCCCATTTCAGCCTCTTTAGCTGTGTCTGTTACCTTTACATGTGAGAAGCAGGAAATGACTACAGAGCACAACATCCTGCAGAGGATTATGATTGGACTTGCCTGCTTGTGTTTTGGCATTGTTCGGAGGCTGCTGTAAAGTTTTAGGATTGCAGTGTGCAAGGTTCAATGCAGAATGCAAGTTATTAAGTTTGTACTCCTAATATTAAAGAGCTGAAGGATCATTTGCCCAAGTGCAAGAATGGCTTTGCCTGAGAGCAAGCTGTGAGAAGTGATCGTCGTACTCCTGATTTTGATCATTCTTGTCTGATGTACGAGGAGGTGGCAAAGTGATCTGAAGTGCTCAAGTGCCTTGCCACATGCTGATCTGGCTTCTCTGTAACAATAACAAATTGGTCATTTGTACAAGCACATCTGGCTTGTCCTGGGCATGTTATTTATTGCTCAGATGCTGACATGGTCTGACAGCTGAATGGTAGACAAGCTGTGATGACATACTGTATACTGCAGGATGTGACACAGACCTGAAAAATATCTCTTTAGATGCTGTTTTTTCTTGATTATCTTGAATTGCGTCTTAGCTTTGTAGTTGTTGACAGCAGCACTGCCAACACTCCTTTTATTCACTAAAAAAAATAAAATCATGGAAGTCCTTAGAGTATGGTTGCACCAAAACCTGGTTAAAATAATATATTGAAATATTAATTTATTGAATATATTTTTGCATCCACCAAGACACAGAGTGGCCACCTTTAGCTTTCGAGTTAAAGTAACTTTTCTTTTTGACTCCTAGTATGGCAAGATCACCAAGACCATGCCAGTTTCACATGGTAATTGTAAATGTGCTGGCCTCATTAGGCCACATATTTTAATCTATAGACAATTGAACGTAGGAGAAAGTGGCTTTGTCTACAGATTAAAATATGAGGCCAGGAAGACACAAACAAATCCAGTTCATGGGTATGAATATTTAACATAAATTTTCTCTGTCAGATTACACAGACATAACTGACTATACAATCATGCTCTGTAGAGTGAAAATAATTCAATGAAAGTCTGAAAGTGGTTGTGATGCTTCTTTTCTGATTATAATCATCCATTCACACTTCTGGGGTTTGCAGCACATATGCTTTAACACACAAAGCCAACTCAGCTCATTACAACTACAATTACTACTGTTTGCAGGCCTGGCTGCACAAGTCACTGGTTTCTAGCTACTGTCAGCCATGCTGGAAAACAAGTGAGAAGTATCAGGCCAGCCTCAGGTCCATGATTCTACCAGAGCCCCCTCTGCTAATTATTAATTGCTGTCCACTCTAACTGGGATCATGAAGGGTAATCCCATGCATACATTCAGAACACAAAGTTGTTTTAGGACAATTGCCAAAATCAGCACTATAGAATGGCTGCAAAATTGGTGGCTACTGACTGATTTGCTAGAAGGTGAAGTTGTCTTTTTTTGTGTGTGTGGTTTTTTTATTGTTTTGTTTTTGTTTATGTTGCCATACTTGCAGATTTCTGTGATGGAATTTTTAATATTAATAGTAAGAAAACAAATATTAGCCTGTCAGTCCAGGTTTGAGGTGAGGGAGATTGGGATGGGGAATAAAGGTATGTGCAAGGAAGACAGCTGTTCCTGAGACTCCAGAGGTTGCCAGATAATGAGAAAGAGAAACTGAGCAAAAAGAGGAAATAGAGCGGATTTTTTCTTCTGGAGGTACCAGTGCTTCTTTGGAAGAATTATGTGGGATAAGTGACCTTCTCCCACACTACTGAAGGGCAGGAAACTTCACAGAATTTTTGCAGGGAGGCACATCATTAGGGGCAGAGCTGAGGGTTTTATGTTATTTGGTGCGTAGAAGGATTAGTTTGTTGAATTTGGCCATGGAAAAATTGTATTCAGCATCTCTTGCTACCATTTCTCCTTGGCTCTTTGAAAAGGTCTGAGGCTCTTCTGGAATTTTGTCCCCTCCATGCTGATTTGCACCTCCAGATTGCAGAGAGAAGAGTTTTCTTGCTGGCTGGTATGCTGGTATGGCAGTATTTCTTGGGGAGAGAGGTCTGTCAGGGCCAGGGGAAGGCAACAGCCCAGTCTACTCCTCTGCCTTCTCTTCTGCAGAGGAATTGCACTGAGAGATGTGTCTTACACACCTCGCACCAAACTCCCAGCTCGTATCTCCTTGACCAGGTAGGCCATGGAGAAAAACATCTGCTTGTTTCGGCTGGTGCTTCTCCATCTCTCACTCCCTCGAGAGATGCTTCAGAGAAAGTTTTGATGTGGGATTCCCAGGGTGACCATGGGCTGGGCTGGCCCATTGTCCAGCAGAACCTGAGTCTTGGGGGGGTGTTCCCCACAGCTCCTATCAGGAATGAATTTGAATGTTTCATTCTTGTAAGTGATACTTTTTTAAGTAAACATCCCTGGGTTCCTGTGATGTGTAACTAATGGAGTGCTAAACTCTCAGGGCTGGTTTAAGACTCAGAAAATACATGTGTTGCCAATCCATCACGTTCCTAATACTAATTAACATAGCAGGGACACAATAAAGCCCCAGAACCTGCACACATTACCCAGCTCACGTTACTACTCTAACAGTCTCTTTATTGACCTAACAGAAGTACACATTGGAAAAAGGAGACGCAGTCTTTTCTGACTCAGCTAGACCTATTCAGCCAAAGAAGAGAGCTGAGGACTCTCATTTATTATTGTCCATTTTTATTCTGGTATATCATGGAACAGAGTTCTCAAATAGTGTACAATGACTTTTCTACCTTTGCTAGCATCTGTGTGTGTTACCTGCTGCTAGGCAGGTAGCCCTAACAAAGGCAGAGCAGCCACTGGCTTGTGGAGTGATGTCTGTGTGTTGGGGGGCATGTTCTGCTCCCACACAAATGAAAAGAAGACCTTATTTGTCGATTTGCATTCACGTTATTTGCAGTTAAGTTGCAATTAAAATCTTACTGTTCTTAAACCTTTACTAATATGATTGTCCCAGGCTTAAAGTAGTTCCTCAGCAGAAAAGGCGGGAAAAAAATGGTAAACATTTGATTAAAATTCATTCTTGACTTGAACATTTATTTTTAGGTCCCAGGAATTTTTTTTCTTGTACTGAAAGACAGTGACATCCCTGCAATTCCCTGCAATAGGCTCCTTTTAATGTATGGTAATTCCACTGTTTAAGAGATGCATGATGTATAGCCAAAGATAATCTAGAAGGAATCTGGACAGCAAGAGATTATCACATTTATGTTGCAGCTCTCCCTAAGTGGACACAGTCTGGCTTTGTGGAAGTTGTGGGCAAGCTGCTGTTAACTTCCACAATTTCATGGTTAGGAGTTTATGGTGCCTCTGTCTGAACTCAGTAGAGTTCACTCACCAGCACTTGAGGCTAAGGTGATTCTCCTGCTGTTGCACATCATTTGGTAAACTGATTATAGGTAATACTAGTTTAATCATTATGGCATGAAAATCTGGTACGGTGTTGTAGTGATGCCAAGTTTTGCAAGTAAATACACCACTACAAATGACTTGGGCCTTGGGCATGTTCTCATGTGTTCTCACTTCTTGGTAAAAATTTCGGATGATTTCTATTTTTCCTGAAATAGTTATTTGTGTGTGTCTTACTATCACAAATGTATTTGAAAGAGTTTTCTCATTACTCTTTAGAAGAGGGAGCTAGTATTTTATAGCTATGTATCCCCCCAGTTGTGTATCATCCAGGTCTCTAGTATGTGGTTAAACCAGATGGGTTCAACTGGATGGACATTCTGGCTGACATGCCAGTGTTTCTATGCTGCAGTCCAGTACAGGATGGAAAATATCCCCTGAAGACCAGGAAAGTGTGCCTAAAGAAAATATCCCTTGGGTAAGAGTCACAGAGGAGAAGGAGATGTGCAGAACAAAGACAGCAAGGCAGCTCAGCCCCAGCCCTGTGGCACAGCAGCTCCTCCCACCTCCTTTATGGGATGAATAGTCAAAGAAGAACTGGCAACAAACTCTTGAAGCTCAGCGTTTTGTGGATCATACTGCCAGTGAACAGGTCGTGGAGTGCAGGCAGAATCGCTGAACAGCATGTTGTCTTCTCTTTTAAGGCAAAATTAATTAAATATGGACCTTACCCAACTTCCCTGGCAGCTGGCACAGGAGGTTTTCTACTGACTTCAGCAGACCTGGCTGAAGACCTTTACTCCTAGAATTGCTTAATTTTATGCACTGAGTGGCTTGACACTTTGAATAGTTGATATGATCTTGGATGGCCAGAGGCTGTGAATTACCTAAGTGTCACAGATATTAAATCATGAAGTAGATGACAGTGTCCTCTCTATGTCATATGATCTTAGTGCACTTTGTGGGATAGTCTCTTCTATTACTGCCAGTAATCATAAGCGCTGAAAAAATACCGTAAGTAAAATAGCATTTTAGAGTACAATGCATCCAATGTTCTTAATATATATATACACATCTGCAATATGTTAAACTCAGACTTAAGCCCATTTAATCTCAGGGATTTCAATGGGGTGTCTGTATGGAATGAAGGGAAAAGTTTGATCCCAGAATACTCAATGGTCATACCTTTCAGGAAGATTTTATGCCTTAGATTTCACCTAGATTTGTGTTTATAATAATAAACACAGCATTTCTTAAATATATATTTATAATAAATTCCATGTTATCAATGGTCTGTCTACTATAGGAATAATTTCATGAACTGCTTGCCTTCTCTTTGATGATTTCAGAAAACAGTGCATCCAGATAAATCTGACATGTGGGCATGTTTTGACCCACAATGCTAAATGCCTGGTGAGGGTTCTCTCTGCCTAGAGACATGATCAGGATCTATTCCAAGAATCACATTAAAGCCTATCAATGAGCAGGTGCTCTTGCGAGAAGAAATGGGTTTGAACACAGCTCCTGTGTTCCTCTTCATGGATATAAGTCAGAACAAGAATGGAGACTTCGGTTCAGCTCCCTTCTACCATGGGACAAATTCACAAGGTCAGGAAGATATACCTCTGCCTGGTAAGAGTGTGTGCAAAACCACTTCTTGGCACTGCAACCGAGAGTGCACCAAAAGCAGGGCAAGAGAAGCAGCAAATTAGATCATCCTAAATGCCCCTTAGCAGGTAGGTGCTGTGTCTAGCTAGGGCACCAGCTTCTCCTGTAGTGGCAATACCACCTCTTCAGAAGCTGATGCTGGTGCCAGCCCTCCATTTGTATTGGCTCTGGGAAGAGCCAGAGGTCCCAATGATGGCAGCTGAGACAGAGGTTGGAAGGAGTCTTATTCATCCCCTCTCCAAAATACTTAGTAGGAATGTTGTAGAGACCAAGTGTGGCATACTGAAAAATTTTGCCAGTCTGCTTGGGGTACCTAAAACACCTCCAACGAAAGGGTTCTATTTACAGAGTCCTAAGCAGAAGATGTGCAGGGGTACTAGCCAAAAAAGAAGAAAACAAAAAATAATTTTAAAAGGGTTCTGATTTCATTTGTATAGTAGCAGAATTCTCTTCTACCTCAAATGTCACCTAAAATCTTGTGGAAGGGGACTCTGCACCCATAAATGCTTTCTTTTAATTATGAGAGGAGTTTGAGACACATCAGCATCATGTTTGCTATATTGGGAGTACATGTCTTGCTGTTTTCTCAACTGATGTCCAAGAATCACGAGAGTGAGAGTTCTCAGTACCTCTACATATCATGTGCCGCGTAGACAGATCTCCTCATGGAGTTACAGCACAAGTTTGTCTGATTTTCAGGGTTTGTTCTCACAAGGATAGAGGGTAAAATCCTTCTCAGAGCTTTGGTGGAAGTGTCAGAGGTGGTGATGTAGCCCACTGTGTTTTCTGCCAGTTTTCAGAGAGCCCAATTGTCTTGCATTCACTCTGACATGCTGTGAGTGCTGAGACTCATGTCTTCCCCCTCTACCTTCTCAGACATCTGTATACTGCACAGTGGATCCATAGTGAGCCAAAATCTGATGCTTGTATTAGTATGGTGCAATACCACAATCTAAAAATGGTTCTACAAGCTTTCTTGCTAATTGGAGAGTAACAAGTATGGCCTAGATATCCGCATGTATCATTTGGCCTGAGGCTGGCTGGCTGGCTGGCTTGTTTTAACTGATATATTGCCAGATTTTGATGCTGTTTTTCATGCTGACTGCTACCTTTGGTCATCCTATTAATTTCAGTAAGGCTGCTCAGAGACTGCAATGCTACAATCTGGCTAGTTGCAGTTATACGATCGAATTTTTACTGCTTAAGCACAGCATAGCCTACCCAACTTATTTGATTTAGCAGGTGTCTTATTGGCATTTAAAATACTTTGCATATGATTATAATGCATCCTGAGGGAAGAAAAACAAAACAAACCACCACAAAACAGTTTATTAGTAAGACTTCTTGCTGTTCTGCTAAAATATGGTAATCAAAAAGACAATTTATGTTGCAGAGACTTGACCTTTACTTTCCAGGACTGTAAAATAAAACCCCAACCCCCACACTTTCTGCATCTGGTTGACATTTGAATAAAACTGCCAGAGTGCAAACAAATTTTGATAAAACATCTCCAGCAAACTCTGCATTGACTCTAAAAATACTCTTGGCTAAGTCATTTTTTAAGGCCATATGTTTAAAAAAAATAAACCCCCAAACTTCACTGGAATTTATTGCAACAAGAGATTTGCCAAACTACTTAAGACATTTGGGAAGATTATAGTGAAGTACATTAGTTGCTGACTTGACAATTTGCTGTGCTCACTGCTTGCATAGTGGATTCTTGATATTCATGCTGAGAGCTGATCCAACTTTCTAGTACATTTTAGCGAGAGACCTGCCAAATGTCTACCGGCCTATTAAATGCTGGCAAACCAAAGGTCAGCCTTGTTTATGAGCCACAGCAAAGCTGCTACGAATGGCACACAAACCCTTCTCATGCCTTTTTATTTCCTTTTTTAATTCAAAATTTTAGCACAGAATTGGATGGGGATGGGGTTGGACTGATTTTGACTTAAAGTCTCTCTAGCTCTGCCCTCATATCCCCTGGCCACGAATCTGGAGGCTGCCAAAGAGGCAGTTCTATTTCACCAAGACATGTTTCCTCTTGCTTCATCGAATGACCACCAGGACAGTGTAGTCCTGTTTGCAGAGGCATGGGCCAAATTGTGCCCCCTCGGTACATCCCCAGTGAGTGGACAGAGCCTCCAATTGCAGAGGGCACAACTGCCCTTCCTTTACAATTCATTCCTCTTCCTTCCCGGGAGGTCATCCCTTCAGCTGCCAGGGTGAGAAGGATTGTAAATGGGAAACTGTTGCACCCTGTCTATGTCCACGTGAATCCTTTCACTGACGACTCTGGACTGCCTGTCAGACTTTCACTAACTGTATCAGAAGCGGCAGTTCTGCTCTGTTCACCCGAACTGCTTTTGATATCATTCCAGTTTAGTAGGACAGAAGATTATCCTGGTATGATAAGCAAGTCTTCCTATAAAGAGGCTAACCCTTGCCCTCCTTGCCAAAGCAAACATTCTTACAAAGGCAGTGGTATCATTGTCACATTCAATAAAATTTTCTTCCATTATCATGCTATAGTGAATATGTTACCTCAGTGTTCCTTACCTCCTTATAATATGTATTTATTGTATTTATTTGACTGGCATATAGGAAAAACAGAAAATTCCTCCTCTGACTCCGTACCTACAAATATGTTAGGCGGTAACATATTTAAAACATAAACAATCAAATGCTCGTTTAAAACAGAACATCAAAAAAAACCCAAAAAACAACCCCCCCCCAACCCCAACCTGAAAAATTTGCTTGTTTAAAACGTTCTAAGGTATATCAGTTTAGAAAGGTCTATGTCATGAATAAAAATCTTATCCAGGTTTATTTTATTGCTAGTGTTTGCTTAAATGCTATTTACAAGAGACAAAGGTTGTCTCATATATATTATATATATATGTCATATATATATATGAGATATATATATATAATCCACATTTAATGAAAAAAAAACTGCAGAAGAAATCACAGTTTGTATAGATTGTATAACACGGGAAAAGGTGATGACTTCGTGGTTTTTTTGGTGTGTTTTTTTTTTTAAAAAATCGTTTTCCCTATCCCCCTCCCCTACTTCTCGCAGCTGAGATCACCCGCGAAATGTCGAATATCTGCGCTGTAGCAAGCGGTAGCTCGCGGAGGAGAACCTCTTCCGTCCGGGCCCGATCCTGGGCTGGATCTGGGGCGGGAGCCCCGCCCGGGCACCGGGACCCGGGGAGGGCAAGGAAGGGGCCGGCGGGCGGGGCGCAGGCAGGGGCAATTTGTTTCAGACTAAACGGTAACACCTCTGACCTAACCAGCGGCTGGGATCGCCCGCGTTTGTCGTTGTAATCTGCCGTCGACGGCGCGGAGAGAGGGCAGGATCAAAGCATTCCTCCGGGGAAATTGCGCCCGGAGTTGCCGTTTGGTTAGCCTGCCCTAACCTCTCTAATAAATTTCCCCGGAGGAAGGGAGGGCTGGGGAGGCCAGGCGCGGGGGACCGCGGCACTTGCACCTGCACCTGCCCCTGCCCGCAGAGCCATGATGCAAAGCAGGGCCTAGCGCCGGGCGCTCCGGGGCCGCTAGCCTTCGGGCGAGGCGAGTGTGCAGCCTTTACCCGGCCCCGGGGCTGCTCCTCCGCCCCTAGGGAAAGGGCGCTGCTGCGAGAGGCGCAGCCCCGCCGCCGCCTGCGAGGCCTGAGGAGCCGTCCCCGGCCCCCATCGGGGTCTGGCACACCTCCATCCCGCCTTGGGCAGCCCGGCTCCTGGTGGCACCCCCGTGGCACCGCACGGGGAGGGGAAGGCAAGGGCGAGGGTGCGCGACGGAGGCTCTGGAGGAGCCCCGGAGCACCTCAGCAGTCCTGGCCACGGGTTAGGCCCCGGGCCCCGCAGGCATCAGGGCTGGCGCGGCGGCGGGGCGTTGTGCTGGGAGCGCTGTGCGGGGCAGGTGGATGCACAGCTGCACATGGCGGGCTTCAAAGCCTCCCCTTGCGTGGAAATCTGCGCCTTTCCCAGCACGGCACGGCGCCGCATCTGCCCATGTCAGCTCACAGCGGGCACGGCTGACACCACGGGCCAAAGCGGAGGACTGAGTGGGAGAAGCAGTGCCGGAGATCGCTTTCCGCCTTCTCCCGCGGGTGCGTCCCATCGGACGACGGCAGAGGCACCTCTTCTTCCAGGCGGGAGAGAGAGGAGTGGCTGCAAGGCAGCTCAAACGCGCTGCGGAGCCGAGCGCAAACAACAGGAGCAGAAGAAAGTTATACAAACACGCTTTAAAATCGTGGCTGGGTTTCACAGCTCCCTGTGGATAAAGTAAACAGGAGGCGAACTGTTTTGTAATTTACTCCAGCGGACCGCAGAATCGTACTTTGTAATTTGGTGTCGGTTTACAGACAAAGGCGACTTCTGTTTCCTAACCTAGCAGGTCCTTTGTCATGCTTGTGCCTTTTAAGAGGGACCCCAAGGGGGAAAGTGGAATTCCTTGGGTATTTGCCTTTTAGTCATGCTTGTAAGTCAAACAGTAGCCGGGCTCTCTTTTGAGATGAATAATACCTGCCGTCGGGGGATGCGCTTCCTTGTCCCCGCTCTCCCGGCGGTGCGGCTCAAGGACGACAAACCTCCCCGGGGACAAGCCCCCCCTCCTTCCTCGCGGGTGCCCGCAGCCCGTGGGGCGACGGGAAGGGCTGGTGCCTTGCTGGTGCCAGCTCCGGGCGCCGGGCCCCTGCCTCCTCACGGAGCTGCCCGCCTGAGCTGCCCGACTGCGCCACTCGCCCGATGGCCTCTGTCCCGAAGGGCTGCAGGAGGAGGATTTTTCCGTGCCGAACCGGTGACCGGCAGCTGGTCCGTGTGCTTGCCGTGAGTGGACGCCCGTGTTTATTATATACACGAATATTGTCAGTATTTATTATACATACGCCCTTCTCAGGGAAAGAGCAAAATATTTTCTCTTTTTAGGAAAGTAGTTTCGGCCACATGTTCTGCATATCGTTAGACTTCGATCAGAACACACTGGTGGGAAACTAATATTCTCCTGCATGCCTTTATTTTTTTTTTCCTAGGCAAAATGTTTAAATCCACCAGTTTTTCCCCTGCCCGGTGCTGAACGCGGCCGAGGTGTATCCTGTCCATTTCTGCCTCTTGTGAATTCCTGTTTTCAGCGGTGGAAGGACGGAGCTCTAGCCTCTCAGTGGCAGGACTAAGACTTTGTGGGTCACAATTTCGATCGGTCTCTGATTTGGGAGACAACGGACATTACCCAGTTCCCAAATAGCAGCCTCCGTCAGGGAGGGGTGCGAATAAAGTTACTTAGTACCTCAGTGGTCGGTGGAAAACGTTCCCGCTGAAGGGAGGGAATGCTAAAAAATAAACGACTATTTCTCCTCGCCTTAATTCCCGAAAGGAAAGCATGCCGCCACATTTTCAGACTCGGAAAAAAAGGGCATTGCCACGCGTACCTTCCACTTGCGGGTCAAGCAACGGGAAAGACCGCAAACGAAAAACGCGGTGGCTCTTTGAGGCTTTTAAACCTGCGCTCCCGGCCCGCTCCTCGGGTAGGGGGACGCCGCTCGCCTGCGGAGCGGGTTTCTTAGCTGTCACCATCACGAGCGCTACCGTCTTTTCTCTCTTCCTTTCCTCTCCCGCTTCTTTTTCGCCCCAAAATGAAAGCTCGCCCCGTCATCGCCCACTCCCGTTTCCTCTCCGCGCCCGCCCGCACCCACGAACGGGCGGCCGGCACGCGCGCGGGGGCGGGGCTTTGGCCGCCTGGGCCAATCGGAGCGGCGGCCGCGATGCGGGCGCCCAATGGGCGGCGCGGGCGGCGGCGGCGGGCGCTGATATC
>VZTE01005528.1:1064069-1096527 GCA_013397775.1 Eulacestoma nigropectus
GGCTCGGCGCGGCGCCATTCCGGGCCCCGGCGCGGCCAGCGCGCAGCCACAGCCACGCACCGCACGGCCGCCCCGCCAGGCAGTCAGCCCCCAGACGGCTGTCGGGGAGCCTGTCAGCCCCAGGTGCGGCATCGGGAGTTCCTTGTGTCCGGCCGGTCTGGGGCAGCGGCACCTTGCGAACTGCGGGGAGCTGGGAGGCTGCGTGCTTCCTGCACCACCTGCCTTTGGTAAGTGCAGTGTGCAGGAGCAGGGACGGGGAGGTCGTGTGGGAGCAGGTGAGGGTCTGACGATGCAGCTTCCGCAGAGAGCTCTAGGAGCTCTTACCGCCCTTGGCTGCTGGAGCGGACAACGGCGATGTGTGAAGTCCAGCTGTCCTCTGCCTGTCTCAAGTCTGAACGCAGCTGGCAGGAGGGTTCTCGGGATCCTGTAATATGCAGGACCTTGTGAAGACCTGACAGACTCGTAGCGCTGCAGCGCGGGGTACTGCCCTGGGACGGTTCCTCCCGCATCCTTCGCTCCAGGAGACGCGCTCCTGCCTGCGGCGGGCGATCACAATTCCCCGCAAGCCGGGGCGGGAGGGAGCGGGGGAGGCGTCCGTCGTGGCTAAACCGGGCCCCGCGTGGGTCGTGCGCAAGAGACCCGAGCTGACAGTAAGGGGGAAGACGACATCCCAGGCGGGCTCTGCCGTGACTTCCCGACGGGGGCGCATCTCGGCGGGGCTGCAGGCGGGCACCTCGGAAGCCGGGCGTGCTCCGGCTGCCGTTCCGCCGCGCGGGCGGGAGGCCTGACCCCTCTCTTGCAGTTGCGCCGCCGAGGAGCCATGGCTGAAGAACGCGCCGCCGCCGACTGGGAGATCGACGTGGAGAGCCTGGAAGGGGAGCCGGACAAGGCACCCGGCGCGCCGCGCGGCAGCACCGGTCCGGAGGAGGAAGAGGAGGAGGAGGAAGGCGAGGAGGCGGCGGCGGCGGCTCCGCAGCGGGGCGAACCGCGGAAGCTGAGCCGCACGCCCAAGTGCGCCCGGTGCCGCAACCACGGCGTGGTGTCGTGCCTGAAGGGACACAAGCGGTTCTGCCGCTGGCGCGACTGCCAGTGCGCCAATTGCCTGCTGGTGGTGGAGCGGCAGCGCGTCATGGCCGCCCAGGTGGCGCTCCGACGGCAACAGGCCACCGAGGTGAGGGGGGACGGGACGCGACGCGACACGGCGGGACGGGACGGGCGGCCCCGGTCTGACGGCGCCATCCGATCGCTCTCTTAGGACAAGAAGGGGCTAACGGGGAAGCAGGCAAGTCTGGAGCGCAAAGCCGTCTACCAGAGGCACCTCCGAACGCCCAGCCTCTTGGCCAAGAGCATCCTGGAAGGTAAGAGCATCCCCTGCCCCTCCACGGCTGCCCGCAGCACCGCTGGCAGCGGGGAAACCCCGCTCTGCCCCAGGAGCACCCGCACGTCCCATCCGAGGCACGTCTGCTCAGGGACGCGCGTGAAACGCAGGGTCCTTTCCCGAAATAGGCGTTAAGGCGCGCCCCGCTGCCGGCGCCGGGCGACGGAGGCTCCTGCCCTTCGAGGCTGGAATGGATGTAGCAGAATTTCAGTTCCGTGCCCCCTCCGCCCAAAATAATGCCTGAAATGCTAGCAACGGTAGTTTGAAATTTGAGAGTTACTGTTACAAGCTGGCAGTCTTTTTACATGGCTACCCGGCAGCGTTTTGCAGTGCAGGGTAATTTATTTGCAGGGTAATTTATTCGCAGGTATTTTTATCAGCAAAGGGGTAAATTGATTATTTTTTTCTTTTTATGTGAGCGCCTAACACAGCAGTATTGTTTGCAACATTATCAATAGTAAGAGCTGCATAATCGAGTGCTTAACTTTTTTACTGCCGAAAATATTGACTGTGGAAGAATGACATTTTAAATATCGGTATTTTAGTGAAAGGGTGTATTTCTTTCCCCACACCCTTTTGGAGTTGTGGACATATTTATTCCTATGTCTGCTTTAATTACTTTCCAAACCATATCCCTATAAATTATTGTACTTCTCAATTCTATTTTTTTTTTCTGAAACAGAAAGCTCTTTTCTTTGCCTATGCAAGTTCTATTAATATTTGGTCCTTTTAGAAACCTCTAATTTACATATGCAGTTCATTCTTCTGCAAACTCTTCTGTATTCTTTCCTCTAATTTATCTTAACTGTCTTTTCCTTTTCTCCTAGTTCTCCTTGGGATATTCTACCATCTCTAGCAATGTGTACGTAGTGATTCATTTTTAGAAAATAGAAAAGACACCAGCTGTAGATACAGGTATCTTCCTTGGAAAAGGGGAAACCTTTATGACAGGAATGGGGGTGAAAACAGGTCAAAACAGGTAAAATCCTGTTCTCCTGACTAATGTAAATAGTTCCATTAATTCAATGGAGTGGCTTGTCTGGGTAGAGCAAACAGGATTGGACCCTATCTGTTATATTAAATTAAGCCAGGAATCTTGGTAATTGAATATGCTGGAAACTGAATTTCTATGTTTTATTGAAGTTCTAGTTCAGAAGAAATAAAATATTTGAATGCTTTCCGTATGTGTTAAAAGTGAATGGTTATCTCTCTCCTTAAGCCTCGTGATGGAATCTCAGTCATAATACACAGCAGGGCTTTGCCGTTTTTTTTTTCCCCCCTCCCTCCTCGATCTGTTTGTTTGGAACTGCTTTTTTAAAAGTTACAAATCAGCTAGCTTTGAGGATACTACATATGTCAAAAAAGCAGGGCTTGCTTATCTACACTGAGGAGCCAAATGTGCCTGATTGCTAAGCCTCTGTGTCATGGTGACTTCTGTAGGAGCTGGTGGTGACCAGGGTCTGTGGCGAGTGCATAGTGCTTGGCGGGATGGGCTCATGGAGCTGTTGTACAAACACAGCTTTAATGTTTTTCTTAAGTGGCTTCATTCCTAATGCTGCTTTGTTGTTTTAGGTTACCGTCCTATTCCAGCAGACTCTTACCTGGGAGGGAATTCACCCTTGCCACCTCCTGTAAGTGACAGGATGAGAAAGAGACGGGCTTTTGCTGATAAAGAGTTGGAGAACATTATGCTAGAGAGAGAGTATAAAGAGAGAGAGATGATGGAAGCTACACAAGCAGCTGCCCTTTTTCTCCCTAACCATATGGTGCGTGGAACTGAATACAATTCGTATAAAACAGCCTTCAACACTACTCAAGTTGATAATCCAAACAAGGAATTTTCCAATTTTTTGCCAACCTGCCTTGATCTAGCAATGCAGTATTCAGGACCTAGCAACATGGAACTAATTTCTTCGAATGTCAGTGTAGCTACTACCTACAGGCAGTATCCACTGTCTTCTAGGTTCTTGGTGTGGCCAAAATGTGGCCCCATTAGCGATGCTCTCCTCTACCAGCAATGCCTGTTAAATGCTACTGCTGTCCAAGCTCTCAAACCTGGGGCAGGTTGGGATGCCAAGGTCTCACAAAGTCAGGACTGTCCAAACACTGAGCATGACATCGTGCCTCCAAAACTGGAAAATTCATTTGTTCTGACTCACACGCGAGACATTCAGCAGTCACGTAATGAGATACTGTGCCTTCATCAGGAAGCTCGTGAGAGGTCAGCTTTCTCTCCTCCAAAAAGGACTTTCTCCCCAATTTCTGATAAGGGTTCTCTGTCTCCTCAGGAGCAGGCATTAAGCAAGATCAGCAAAAACAGTACCAAACCCCCTCCACCACTCAAGTACAGTGCATTTCAGACACTGTTCCATCAGACATTTCCTGACACTCCAACAGCAGAGTTAAGAATGTCATTTGTGAAGGAGACTTTTGAAGATGCTTCTAAGAAATACAGAGAGTGTGCTGTTAAAGAGAACCAAAAATACAAGTTTACTGTAGACAAATGTGCAAAAGACTTCTTTGGGGCCAAACAGGCCACAACAAAATTTTCAACAACTGAGCCACTGTCATTTTCAGTTGAATCCATCCTCAAACGACCTTCTTCTGCAGTTACTAATATCTCTGAATGAATAAACTTTGCTTTTAGAGTAGAGAGTTCCTAAGCTTTGCTTTCTGCAGGATTGCTCCTGCTTGCCTTATCTCTTAAAAGATTTTTAAAGAAGAATTTCTGCAGTAAATGGTAATGTTTTCTTTTGTTTCAAAATGATGTACATAAATATGCATGTTTTCTGAAAAACGAATTTAATTTTTTAGAATTGAAACTGCATGTACAGACTGTAAAGTGTTGTTATTTTAAGCAGCCCTTTAAACCATTCAATAAAATGAATTTACTTACAAGCATAGACTGATCTCTCTCTTGTCTCTAGCATCTTGCAGGCATGTATGCCTTACTTTCAAAATACACTTTTTATCTGCCATTATAAATGTACTTACTACTTAAGTTGCTGGAGTAAGCAGTAATTTCTCCTTTGAACCTCGAGTAACTATGAGAAGAGGTAACAACAGTGCATGTAGGCTAGTGTGAATTCACAGGCGTCTTTATTTACTTAAGTGAGGTTTGGATCAGATTCCATATGCCTTTTTTATTCTGAAGGGGGAGTGCATGCTAGCATAAAAGACTAGTCTATTCCACACCTCTATAAAAGCTTCTGTTGCTAAAGCAGGAGAGATATGGGATTGGTTTTGGGGGTAATGGCTCTAGTGAGCTTTTGAATAAAAACTTAGCATTTTTTGAAGTTCAGTTTTTGAACTTCAAAAAATTAAACTTCAAAAATTAAAAGTCTGCTTTTTAGAATTAGTTTTTAATTTTTTTTAATGTTCAATTCACTTTACTTTGAATTTCTATCCCCTTGAATACTTTCCTTCCAAGAACATTTCACTTTTGACCAGCAAGAGCCTGAGATTCTTGTTTTGTAGTAAGTGAAATGACCTTCAGGCTATAAAAATGATGCACAGAATCATCACTGCTAATGAAAAATCAAATAATAGTCTCTCAAATAATAAACAGTTTTTTAATCCCATGTTTGTATGCAGGGATAGAAAATAAAGATAGAAATAAAGGAGAATATCCAATAGAATTTATCTGAGAACTGAAATGGCCTCAGGGTTATAGGAAAAGGCATTGCGAGATCTCATTATGACAGAGCTCGAAGCTTTCTAAATTAGTGACTTTGTAAGTTTTTCCCTATATGTTGCTGCTAGCACATCTAGTGCTAACAGGTTATTTTCTTTAATATTTTAATCCTGCACACAGTGCTCATCCAAGTGAAAGGAGTTGATGTTTGTTCTTAATTTTCATGATTTTCTAGTGACAATTTCTGTTTGGTATTTGTGAGCAGAATGTAATCTTTTCTAATTTTATTACACTCCCTGCACAGGTTAAATGCTTATTTTGCCTGTGAATCCCAGATTCTGCAACTAAGTAATCTCTATAAGTGTTTAGAGGTTCTGTTGAGAGTGGTGCAGAATACCAGGACCCTTTTTGTGTTTGGGAGGAGTCATCTGTCCTGAGTGCTTTTCTAAGCTGTTCTGTTAAAGCAATAGACAGGTTGGGGAAAGCACATTTTACATAATGTGTAATTTTTTGTGTAACACATCTTACAAAACTCATAAAAAAATTATGTCAGGAATGTAAAAAAACTTCTTGTAATTTAAAAGACTCTTGGGCACTGGCTAAAGTTTCACTTTTCAAAAGAATTCATACCAACATTTTCGTAGAGACAAATAGGTTTCAAATACAGTGAGATGCTTTTCATTTTTTCAGAGTTTGTCCTTTATCCAGTTGCCATTAGAGGGAGTTTTAGCTTGCTTCAGCCGAATCTGCTTGTTAATCTGTTTAGCAGTCAGACCAAGTTAAGCAGCTTTTACTGGGAATAAACGGAGAGAAATTCTTCATAATTCATATTTGTTTGCTTTCACCATTGTTTCCTTCTTTGGCTTAGTTGAACATTAAATGTTAAAAAGGGAGTTTTACTTAAGCAGGGCTTCCTTTATTATTAAAAATATGATTTGTTTTGTTTTTTGAGCTGCTGGTATAAACTAGGATAAGACGAAAGAAAGTTCAGCAATCTATATACTGAACCAATATCAGATACTGGAATTAGTCCCATGTAAATATTTTTTTTTTCCTGACAATGTGTGCATCTAACATTGTTCAATTTTACATCCGAAATATTTTTCCAGACAATCACTTGTCTTTATTCATCTCCTAAAAAAAAAGACCAGAAAACTAAACTAAAACTGCCCTCTGACAGACTGGTACTTCTTGGCCTTTTTAAGAAAAAATCGAACTGAAAAAATTTGAATTCTGAACTTATACTGAGCATTTGTATATGTATGTATATATTGATATTTATGTATGCACACACACATGTCATGGTTTAACCCCAGCTGGCAAGTATGTACCAGGCAGCTGCTCACTCTCTCCCCGACCCTCTCCACAGTGGAGAGGAGAGTCAGAAAAAAACCTGTAAATCTCATGGGTTGAGATAAGAACAGTTTAATAATTGAAACTAAATAAAATATAATAACAGTAACAACAACAACTATTCTGTAGTAGCTGTAATGTTGTAGGAATGAAAAGGAGAGAGAGACGAATAAAACTGAAGAGGGACAAATGATGCACAATACAATTGCTTACTACCCGCTGACCAAAGCCCAGCCCGTCCCCCAGCAAAAATCAGCCACTGGGCATGACGTTCTGTGGTGTGGAATGGCCCTTTAGCAGTTTGGGTCAGTTGTCCAGGCCATGCACCTTCA
This sequence comes from Eulacestoma nigropectus, assembly GCA_013397775.1. Classification (NCBI taxonomy): domain Eukaryota; kingdom Metazoa; phylum Chordata; class Aves; order Passeriformes; genus Eulacestoma; species Eulacestoma nigropectus. Next base: position 1,070,767 of record VZTE01005528.1, read on the forward strand.
TGGATTCTGGTGCATCTGCTCAATGCCAGAGCATGAGACACTGAAAAGTCCTTGACTTTGGGGAAGAACTACTGAGCAAAAACTAAAACATTGGTGTGTTATCAACATTATTCTCGTACTAAAATCAAAACTAAGCATTGTACCAGCTACTGAGAAGAAAATTAACTCTACCCCCCCAGCCAAACCCAGGACAACACACTGTTATATGTAATATATGTATGTCCCAGATTTTTTGACTCAAATTCCAGTCATCAAAAGAGGAGTGACATTTCTACTACTATTTGAAAAAAATTGAGATGACACTTGGACAAATTGTTTGCTTCGATAACAAACAAGTGTCACTGAAGTCAGCATTTGGCTACCGTTTCTTACAGTCACTTGCTTGTGTCTTGCTTCAGTTCCATTGCATCACCCTGTACTTAGTTTCCTTTTCTTTCATAGACCCTGGGCCCTACTTCTCATTCATCCTGAAAGCTTGTTGCGTCCCGATGTTTTTTTTCCTTTCCTTTATTAAAAGTGTGTATAAAATCTGTGACTCATGGGGAAGATGTTTAGTAGCTTGAGCAAGATAGCATGTACTCAGACAGCATGTGATTTTCCTCACAAAGTTTTACAGCGGTTATATAGCACTCTTTAAGCCATAAGGTTCTCTAGAGCAGAAGTAGCCAATTGTCCACATCTGCTGGTGCAGCTGTGCAAACTCACAGAAAAGAGGAGCAGGCATTGCTCTGAAATCATCTAGCACTTACTGAAAGCCACTGTCTTGCTGGTGGTTAGTCAGCTGTTAAAATATCTTACACTCTCCTATGCTCTCTACTTAAATACAATTTCTGTGGCATTTTTGGGGTGTGTGGGTGCCGGTATCTCATGTACAGTGTACAAGATTCACATTTGTGCTGTAGTTACGGGTGTCAGGTTGTATTTCTCTTCTGATCCCCTTCTGACTTCTATTTCACAGCTTTTTTCATGTGATGGTAGAACATGCCTCTTGGGAAGTTTATCTGTTGGGGTTTGGACAGGAGGCCAAGAACCTCTGCTAGCTGTGGAGCACAAAACAGCTGTGGAAAGTAGTATGAAGAACAATTATTCACTACGTCCGCAAAATAGCATGCCTGAGAGATGGCATAGTCAGAGACAACCAGCTACTTGTTGGAAGTACGGGCCCTCCATATGCGTGCTGAGACAAAAATTTTTGTAGGTGCATAGAGGTATATAAATGTAGACAAATAGAGGAATTCAGAATTAATAGCACCCCAGGCAGTACCTGGCTTATTGCCTGGCCTTACTCCCCTGGCCCAGGGAAAAATGCCTCTTTCTGCCCTGGCATCTTTTGTGTAAGAGCAATCCTTGAACATACTCAATTCTGGAGCTTGACTCCAAATTTTGGAAGTGGATGACAGTATCCTTCCTTGGCAAGGAAAGCACTTAGCCTCAGTGTTGGTTGTGCAGATCTTAGGCTGCCCTCGGGAGGTAAAGGCAAAGCAACAGCTTTCTGTAGTGCTTGGGCAGGAGCAGGTTCACTTGGAGAAGAGGTAGATTATTGACAGCTGCTGCAGTGACAGTGCTTGTCCCTCACGGAAAGTGAGCACAGGAAAACTGCAACGAGGGCTGTGGAAGGTGGGAGGTGAGGCCCTGCTCAGTAAGGTGGGTTGCCAGCTTTCTCTCAGGTGTTGGCTTCTCAGAGGTGACTGCGCAAGTACTGATACCTTACACAAAGTCTGCCTTACAATTGTCCTTTGTCTTAGATGTCTTTGAAGCAGCAAGTCGAGATGCCGGGCTTGAGAAGAGCAAGGCAAGATGACTGGATAACCAGACACAAGTCACTTAGCTGGTGTCAAGACTCAAAATGCCTTTGCATTCCGGCCTGAGAATAAGATAGCCGTATGCTGTCTGCTTGTCCTTCTGCTCTGACAAAGACCTCTCCGAGTTTCGTAGTCTGAGCTTCTCATCTCCTTGGGGTCATAAAAACAAGTCACTTTTTGGCCAGCTTTGAAGGAATAAGTCCTTGTATAGTTAATAGCTCTGGAGCTTTAACATTAACCAGATCCCAGGTGTTACTGTTCTGGAATCAGAGAATTTGACACCGTCTCAATTTCTTTATTTTAGGTGTCAAACAGGGAGGTATGTTGTTATTTTAATTTGATAGCTTGTTTGCATGACCAAGCCTTTCACTTTCTGTACCAGACATTTCCCATTCAGCTGACCTTGATGTGAAAGCTGGCACCAGGAGTCATTGCCCATGATGAATGAGATTCTCACTGTATCACTGAGTTTCTGCTATGAATTTCTGCTGGCTGAACAGAATAAAGCACACATAATGCCTCCTTTAACTCAGATAATAATGATCAGCCATTTTCTGTTTGCTTGTATTGAAAGCTGGACAAATTGTGGCTTATGCAAGAAGGGCTGCTGGGCAAGCATGTGTGGGCAGGTGGAAACCAGTGACAGGAATGTCAGTGTGACTGGAGAGACAGGAACCAGTTAATAAACAAAACTTTCACAGTGACCAACAGAAGAAAAAGGAGTGGTTCCTCATATTCAGTTATGTTGAGACATGATGTTGGAAGAATCAGAAGAATGAAAAATTACATTGGAAAAGGGAAATGGCCCTTCCCCCATTTTTAAAAATAATAATCTCCACCTAAGGAAAAGCAAAAAACGACATAGGCAAGCCTACTGATATGTACATCAGCAGGAGCCCAGTAAGATATGCACTTATCCATGCACGGGGGAATCTAGAAATAGTTTTAGAAGAGATACAAAGGTCTTAGGAATGCTACATTTTACAGTTGTGTTGTCTGGCTGACAACCTCTGCATCTATACCTTACTGCATTTGGTCAAATCTGGGCTTAAACTAGTTACTAGATTTTTTACTCATTCCTTGTCAATTCAGTTGGGCAGGAAACAGGTAGGTTGAACTACTACCATGTGTGATACAGTTTCTGTATTCGTGTCTCAAGAGCTAATAGTGGCATCCTTTACACCCTTCCTGGTTTTCATCTACCCATAGAACCTCTTTCATGAGTTGGCCATGGCCAGTCTCCACTTTAAAAAGCCAGACAGAAGATGTGGGTGAACTGTCCACCTTCAGAGATGGATTGCTTCTGGGTTGTGAAAATCACATTGAGAGTTCATCTTCTGTGGGAAGATGCTGTAAGTAGTCACAGAATTTTTGTAACATAGATTTAGAAAGACCAGAACTACGTATACAGAGAGAAAACCAAAATCTTAGTGTTAACTACGTGTAAGTAAATCCAACCCCTTTCAGGAAATTTTAGACTTGCAGCAGAATGTATGAATGGAGAGCAAAAAAAAAGTCATCAGAAGATCTTAGTAAGTGTCTTGGAGATGACAAATGCACCTGAGCCTTACACTTTAACCCACGTGCGAAAACATATTTTATTTAATCTTCCATTTAATTTAGAAACTTTACACTTATTATAATTTCAGCTGCCCTTATCCTGTAAAGCAGTGCTACTTCCTCTAGTATATCCTCAAACACATTTAGTAGTTGGAACTTAGTGCTGTGTCATAGAACCGCAGGGTAGAACTGTGGTGGCACTGAGGCTGGATGGCAGTTCTGGAGCCCAGTGCCGCTCCTGCGCACAGCAGGTTGCTCAGGGCTACATTCATATTGGATTGAAGCTATCTTTAAGGATGGAGACTCCACAGCCTCCCTAGGCTGCCTGTTCCAGTGTTTAAGCACCTGCAGAGGCAAAAAGATTTTTCGATTTAGGCGTAATTTCCTGTGTTCCAGTGTGTGCCTGCTGTCTCTATTCTTCTCCTGGACACCACTGTAAGATCGGTGTTCTTTTCTCTCACTATATATATGCAGTGATAAGGTCTCCCAAGTCTTCTGTTCTCCAGGTTAGAAAGGCCCAGTTCTCTCATCCTTTCCTGACATGAGAGACACTCCAGCACCTTAACAACCTTCAAGGCACCTTTGCTGAACTCACTCCAGTACATTCTTTTGTACTGATGAACCCAGCACTGGACACAGTACTCCAGATGTGTCTCACAGGACTGAGTAGAGAGGAGGGGTCAGTTCCCTCCATGAGCTGGCAACACTGCCACATGCAGACTAGGGTGCTCTTGGACATACTTGCCAAAGAGCACACTACTGCCTTCTGGCCAACTCAGTGTCCACCAGGCCACCCTGACTCAGGACCTGTCATAAAGAACTTGCATGTCTCAATATTTCTATAATTTTCACTGGAATTAAGTAAATTCTTCTTAAATCATTGCATACGATATTCATGATAAGCACTGATTCTTGCAAGAGCAAGAAGAAACTACTTCCTGTGACTTTAATACTGCAAGGTCTGAAAAGAAAGTAAGAAAAGGAATAGTTGTGAAATTGTGGAAGCATATCATCACCTATACTGTACACCTAGGCAAACCCGAGTAGTTTAAAGGGATGCTAAAACTTCATCTCGGGCTCAAGATGAGGTAGTTGTGTTAGAGCACAACTAAAAAGCTTTATGCTAGGAAGTTTCCTCAGCTTCAAACACAATGTCCACACCATCCCTCACTGTGCCTTTCCATATTTCTCTTTTATAAATGGATGGAAAAAACAGGAGCCATAGTTCAAAATTATTCCCATTCTCACCCTGGCAAACTGGTCTAGGATTTGAATTCAGGAAGGCAGGGCTTCGTATTGAAATTGCTTTGCCATCAGTCTGCCTCTAGGATGTTGTCTTGGTTTGAAAGACAGGTGTCTGTTAAGGAAGGCAGGAGCCTCCCTTGGAATGGAAAATGCAACCCCCTTCCCTCCGAATGATTATAATTTTTGAAATTAAGGGGCTCTCAGGCACAGATATAGGGAATAGGAATAACAGTTCTTTACTAATATATATATNGAAATTGTGGAAGCATATCATCACCTATACTGTACACCTAGGCAAACCCGAGTAGTTTAAAGGGATGCTAAAACTTCATCTCGGGCTCAAGATGAGGTAGTTGTGTTAGAGCACAACTAAAAAGCTTTATGCTAGGAAGTTTCCTCAGCTTCAAACACAATGTCCACACCATCCCTCACTGTGCCTTTCCATATTTCTCTTTTATAAATGGATGGAAAAAACAGGAGCCATAGTTCAAAATTATTCCCATTCTCACCCTGGCAAACTGGTCTAGGATTTGAATTCAGGAAGGCAGGGCTTCGTATTGAAATTGAGATGCCATCAGTCTGCCTCTCAGATGTGCACAGAGAGATATGACAGCTTGGTCACTTCGGAAACTGTCCCTGTGTGGTACAAAGGTACAGGAGAAAACAAGATCAAAACTGACAAGAGCAACTTTCCCTCGTGGCTGGTGAGTGAGCCCTGCCTGCCTTCCACCTTCTTCCTGGCCTTTGGGAAGGTGGGGAATGGCAACAGGGCCCTGCTAGTGGTCCAGCACCTGCACACTTCCTACAGTGCCTGCCTCCGCTGGCCAGGGACAGCACAGCCACAGCCTGAGTGCCAGCCTGGCTGCAGGGGGACAGCCAGCTGCTGCCACAGCCAGTGGGTGGGCGGCAGCCAGTTTTGGGGCATGCTGATGGAGATTTTTCCATCAAAAAGCTTTAGTTTTTTCAGGCACTGGATTATCCCCTCCATGCAAAATCACTTGCTTACAAAGCTACTGTGTCCTGCGTAAGCAGCAAATCTGGTCTAACAATTTGCAGATGTAACAGTGAGAGAGCATGCTCTGCTGTGCATGGAGGCTTTAGTCAGAGGCTCTGCAATGCAAAGAAGTGAGAGGAAAAAGATTTTTTGGATAAAACTCTTCTTCAGCCCATTAAATTACCTGCTCAGAATTAGAGGGGAGTGGCTCAGGGATTTTGAACGAAGAACAATAGAGAATAAAGCCGTGGGGTGGTGAGCATTATATGAAATAATTTAACCTCAAAGCCATGACGGTGTAGTTAACCATAAAGGGGTTTGTGTCTGACAGAGGATATAAGCTGGAGGTTATGCTGGGTGCATGATCTTCTGTAATTTATGGCAACCGGTAACAAGTCCAGGCTTACAAAAAGGAAAGCATACGTATGTTAACAACCGGGTCCTTGTAGCAGTGTCTCAATTCAGCTTCTGGTGTTACTCCCAATCAGTGGGACAGAGCAACTCAGAGTTTTCTTGTTTGTGAGAGCAAGATGAGAAGGGGAAAGGGGAACCTCTGCAATGCAGTAATGAAAGACAGCTAGTCTTTGCACTCCACCACTTCTTACTGTTTGTAGCACAAGAGCTCACACGTCAGCATTAAAGCACACAATTGGTTGATACGGCTTAATACCGTTCCAGCAGACATAAAACAGGTGGAAGATTGGCATGTGTTTTCTTAGCTGTTTTTGCTTTAGTTTTTGCTTGGCACTCACTTTGACACCCGTAAATGCAAATCAAGCCTTCCCACAAGACACACATTGGTTGAAGCCAGGGTCCCAGACAACAGAAGGTTGTCTTTGAGCTGGATTCTTTGTAACACAACTAATAAGAGTAGGGCTTCCTTCTACCATTTTTTCTCCTGGCACAGAGACATCTGTGTGGTGTATCTTCTCTATGCAACATAATATATCTGTGAAACTTGTTGAATTTGCTGTCCTTGAGAATACTGCTGTCTGCCAATGAACAGAAATAGTTTCCAAAGTGAAGTGAAGTAGATGCGAAATGGTTTGGGAAAATGTGTTAAAACCACATTTGTTCTCACGTGCTTTCCCTGTCATCATCTCCCATGCAATTATGTACCTTCCTAAGCTCCTTCCCTTCCTGCCACACATATTTCCTTCAGGACATACCAGTGACTCCTCCAACGTAAATGCTTGGTTCCTTGCTTCCCTTTGGAAGTGGCAGGAGTTGAGTATCAACACTACTTGTTCTTAGGACTGGGTCTTGTGCTGCAAAACAGCCTACTCCAGAGTGACTTGTAAAGGCTTTCTAAAAAGCAACCAGATCAGCATGCTTGTACAGAAGCTGCAAAACAAACAAGGAATAATAACATATCTCCTACAGCTGCAAAATACCACATGTGGGTGAGGATAGTCCCTTCATTAGGTTCTGAACACAAAGTCCCACCAGAGAGTGTCATAAAACCATATGATGTCCTTGAATGCTGGATTTTTCATTTGGGCACATGAAGAAACTGAAAAATGTGTAAAATGAAAATCACATGTACTGCAAAGCAGCTCCATAATGCTGGAAGCTGGTAACATCTGAAAGTGAGTAGCAACACTGACACATAAAGATGTGCTCTGAGCCAATTTACAGCAGAGGGTAAAGATCATACTGTATCTGAGTCAAAACAGGGTAGGTACTACTCCCTAGTGACTGTACATCCAAAGAGCCTCTTGTGTACTGATTATACCAGAAAATGTATGGAATACATTACAATTGTTAATGTTCCTCTGACATGTTATTTCGGAAAACACCATGAGAGTGCGATAAAATACAGGGCTCAGCCTTTCAACCTGCAGTCATAACTGTCCCAATTTCCATTGCTGTCAAAGATGAAGCAGAGATACTCATCTCCACACACCTCCACCTTTTAGAAGACATAAGTATTCTGACAGAACGAAGGTTTTCAGCAGAAGCATTTTCAAGCTTTTCTGGAACACTGTGCTTTCTGGTGCTTGTTTGGACTTAACAGCTGAGCCCAGAAGGCGGGTCTCTAAAATGCTTGTTTGGTGCATTCTGCAGTTGCTTATTGTGCTTGCTTAAATGGAAGCAGTTACCTCAAAATTGCTGTGCCGTTGGTTTGCTCAAGAGCTTCCAAATGTGGCTTAACTCTTCAAAGCAAAAAAACCCCACCCAAACCAAACCAAACAACCCAAAACAACAACAACAAAACCTCAAAAAACCCTCAAAAAACCAAGACTCACTCTTATGTCTGATGTTTTATTGAGCAGCTGATTCGATTAATTCCTTCCTACAGTTATTTTGAACCGTTCTCTCCTTGCTTTTGTTTTATATGGAGGAAATGTGTTCTTGTGTTAAGCAAATATAACTACAGTGTTTGGGAGATTAAAACCATGAGGCGAAAATCTGAGGTACATGCAGAAACTTGTATTTGAAGTTCAGATAAAATGAAGGCCATCTGCAGTGCCATCCACTGCACCTTACTGCTAAAAATGTCTATGAAAAGAAGATACGATGAATAATGAGACTGATGTTTGGACCGAAAGGAAGGCCAGGAATTCTGTGTTCAGCAAATCCAGATGACAGTACCTGCACGTAAGACAAAGTCAGCCAACTTCTGCCAAGCCATCATTAGAGAACACTGATATTGGAAATGTGTGCTTGTTAAATTCTTCTAGATTTTAAATTGCTGAACAAGATGTGTCATTGCTGTGGAAATTGTCATTATTTCCAGCACTGATTGGCAACTCCTTGCTTTGACAGGGAGACTGGTGACTAGTTAGACTGAGTGAGAAATAAATACAGACCATCTGCTCCTAAGAAAAGGACAGAGCAATTCTGAAGGAGGTGGCAAAGGCCTCCTTTGGTCTCTGACAGCTGAAGAGTTCAAATTCATGGATCAGGGAGACAGAGAGAATCTAGTATGATAATGCATGGGAGCACCAAGATGTGTTGCAGTTTCTTAAGAACAACTTTTACCAAGAGAAGGGTTGCGTGTTAGAGAGCCATCCAGGGTCAACATCTGGTGATCTATTGCTAGTCATTCCAGATCTGGGTAGATTGTGTAAAATGTGGCTTAGACAACAAAGAGATGGCTTCCATATTTCAGCCTGGTTTTCACAGACTGCAGAAGGACAACATCCTGTGCAAGCAGGATTCCTATCTCTGTTTCAGGCAAGTCCATGGTGGGTTTGTGGGCCAGTCCTTTGGCTTTTTGTTATGGGGAGTTTGGAAAAAAAGGCAAGAGTTTCCAGAGATCTGGATCAATGTATGGGGGTCTGAAATGACCTGAGTGCTCAGTTTGGTTCCCACCAAAGCTGCTGGTGAAACTTTTCTCTCCAACCCTCACCTGAAATGTGGGAGAAGAGCACTCCACAAACAAGGGCAGTTTGATGGGGTAATGCTCTGGTGTCAGGAGCTTTGGTGCCGTGAAACCTTTACCCAAGGCCTAGTATATGCACTGATTTCTGTGTGTGGAGAGGAAAGGGTGAATCTGCAAATGCAGCTGCTGTATCCGAGTGTCTGTTTGCCAGGCTAGCAGCCTGCTACTTCTTCCTGCTGGGAAGAAGCACATGCAGACTAATAAATTCTTAAAAATGGGCAACCTCACCTCTATCTATATAGATCACTGTATTAACGAAGTGATGCAAGACCCTCACAGTTCACCCAGCACATATACAGGTTTCCAGAGCACTGATACTCTTCCTAGGCAGAGGCAGCATGGTGCGCTGTGTCCTGCCTAACAGGAGAGACCTCCCTGTGGGATGTGCTTTGAGAAAGCTTGTTCACCTCCTTGGTCTCTCATCTACAGCCCCCTGCTGAAGGTAGAGACACCTTGCTAAGATTGATAGACTTCAGTGATGAGCACTGTGTATCGTTTTTTACTCTGATAACTGAGAGAACTTCATAAGGACAGCAGGAAGTTCCATCCCATGAGAAGATTCTCCAGCAGTTTGAGGGGAGATCAGGGACTTTCGGGTGGCTTGTTGGGTCAACAGGGTGAAGCAGGCTGTAGTAGGGTCTAGAACAGATCCCTTACCCTAAGTTGTTCTCAGCTGGTGTCAGGAGTGCCTCACCAGAGGCTTCAGTGAGGTGTAGAGGTTGGTCTTACAATCTGCCTAGCACCGCACCTGGGGGTAAGGCCACATCCAGACACCTAACATTTCAACTCTCTTCTCTCACTGCTAACCCATACCCTCTGTGGCAAAGTAGTCTTAACCAAACATAGTAAAAACAAGCTTCCACATGCTGTAATCACTAGACACGTTCCCTCTCAAAAGGGACATGTACATGAAAAGAGTGAAGGACAAGCCAGGGATAAGAAAAGAGCCGTGTAAAATCACTTTAGCATGTGGTTGCTGACACTAAAATCCTCAACATTTATTGCATGATGCTTGGTGATGTAGTTTGGCCTTCAAATGCTTTGCAGAGTTAGCAGAGTCCAACCAGGCCCCTGATAAGAAGCATGGCTTGGAGCTGACTGGAACATGTGCAGTGCTCAGTGAAATTTCTTCAGGACTCACCTTAAAAGCCAGAAGCTGAATTGTGAACCCTGAACGAACTTTGACTGAAGTGTTTACTTCAGTGCAATCAAGTGGCTGGAATAATAATAATGATAATCATCATCTTTACTGTTGCAGTATAATTGTAATGAAAGCTAGCTAGATACTCTCAAAGCTCCTTGGAAGGACTTCCTTATAATTTACACCCCATAGCTGAAATACAGATCCTGATACACTCCTACCATACATCTGTTCTCCTGACTTTTTAACCACAGAGTGCTAGTTTATTACTGAGCTTAAGGATAAAAGAAGAAAGAAATGAAAGTAAAAAAAAAAAATTTCCTCTCCACTAAGTACATTCAGATGTCAGCCTCCAAGACCCCTATACAATGTTTCATTCCCAGATTATTTTACCTTCTTCTAAGGCAATGTTGTTATCAAATAGGTTTAATCACAAAAGGCTTGGGTTTTAAAATGGGGAAATATTGTCTGAAGATGTTATCAATAAGGTAAACTAAAATTAGCTGCAGTGTATCAGCATGTCAAAACTTCCAGAAGGGTAGATTTGTGAAATAACTGTTATTGAGTCTACCATCAGTCCTTGTTTGATGAAAGTTTTCAAGAATGTCCAGGCTGGAGCTGGGACGTCCAGCAGTGATTCATGCTACACATGGACATACACCTGCTCCAAAGAAATACCGGCATTGTCAGTTGTTGTCTGGAGGGAAATGTAGCTGACCACTGGACAGCATTTAGCGTTTGTGCCATCTCACAAGTGAAAGAGAACAAATTTTTCAAGAGCTCCCAAGAAAACAATTTACATTTCCATATTTAGCTTTGGCAAGGATCCTTGCTAGCAGCCTACAGGAGCTTCCCACTGTTCACATTCCCAGCCCAGAAGGTGTTCAAATATGGCATTTACCTGTACCCACAACAGATACGCACCACACAAGAGCACGAGTATTTATGTCTTGTTGGGCAGCACTTCATTGGAAGTGATAACCTTCCTCCAATGGCTTAGTTCAGCCAAAAGAGCATTTCAGCTAAATCCAACCTCTTTTTACCAGTTTCAGAGACAGACAGGGTTTTAACGACTTTTGCATTTTTACAACACCTTGCAGTTACTTCTGATTCTATAGGCAGTCTGGAACCACAGAATTTGGCTTCTTCCACGGGGAACTTGAACATCTCAGCAGAAGTCTTATGGTCTCGTGGAAGACTTAGTGTGGTAACAGGAAGGGTGTATGGATGCTTAAGTCTAAAACTAAATTTGAAAGGCCTAGATGTTGATTTGTGGACTCCTTTTTAGTATACAGAGCATCTTCTTTCTGCTCTCAGCTCCCTGCTCACTTTCCTGAATGTCTTTTCTCGAGGATACAGGAATTGCTGAAGCCACTTTCTTTTCTACAGCCTCCTACATTTCTTGGAAGAGTCTGACCAGACAAATCCCTCCTCCATGCTCCACTTTGAGCAGCTATGGTAGCCTTAACAGAAAAGGATGGACTCAGAAGGCTCTTTATTACAGAGCTACATTCAGAAATAGGTTAGTTGCTCAAAACATGATAACAGCCAAATTGTAGAGATGGGGCTAGAGACTGCTAAACTGTCTTGTGCCCAAAAAGTGACTCTTAAGGTCTCTTGAGGGAGGTGGTGCAATGGGTGGCCTTCTGGGTGAAAGGCTGGGAAGTGTTTAAAAGCACTTCTAGGAAAGCTTTACGCACCCATACTCTATCAAGGCATGAAGGGTACTTTGACGCTTCCCTGTGTGAGCTGGCCAACAGTAAGATGGTAGCAAATGATCTTTGAGAAGATTAGAGAGTCACAAATGAAATGTCTGTGCTAGGAATTTAACTTTTTGATGCCTATAAGCACAAGTAGCAGGTTGTGGTCTGTGATTACTCGCTTCATTTCTCCCATGGTATACACAACGTGTGCTTTAAGGGTGCCACAGCATGTGACTAGATAGCTACAGGGAAAGAAAGTTAAATAGGTCTGAAGTGTAGCAAACCTTTAAGTTAGGACGAAGGGATAACACAGCTAGAAGAGCATCCCTGCTGTTCCCACCCCATTACTGCCTAATAAGGAGTTACATGTAAACTCCTCATGCTCTCTTCTTTGACATCTTCCTGGTCCTGAAAGTCTCTACCACATGTTGTCAGAGGCTATCTAAGCCTGCTGCTTCCCTCTCTAACCTGAAATATTCACAGGTTCCTTGCTAGGAGCACACACCTTCCCAGGTTCCTCTATTTGAAGCAAATAATTTAGTGGTTCTCTTTAGAGTGATCACCAGCAAACTAGGCAAAGGAACTGATGTATAAATGGTAGTAATTTGGGCTTGTAGCTGGCACCTGTGGATATGGCCCTGGCAGCTAATAAATCACAGATGGGCTGATGAGCCTCTGACTCTTCTGTGTTCTGCAGGCAGTCAGCACCAGAGCAGGATCTGTCTCTCAGGTGTCCCCCCCCTTCCCCCCCCCAACACCCCTGCTCATAGTGCTCATGCTGCCTTGGCTGACAGAGCAGGGAAATGTCAAGCAGCCAGAGATGGGATGTGTAAAGCTGACCTCTTAGGCAAACTTAAAGCTTGTGTGTTCTGTACAATACAAGGCTAATGCTGCTGGTCAGTGAGACAGAGGAAGGAGCACAACCACCTTCCCAAGAGCTGTCTTTTGTGACAGCTTAGATGTGCTTGAGGGATTGCTATGACAGCAGTTGGTGGGCAGGAGTTCCTTGCTGCTGAGCATTTTCTCTGCCAGTACCTGGTTGAGGCACCATGTATTCCCTTCATTGCTACTACCCTAAAATTTCTGTCTCCCTTTTAGTCCCACAGCCACTCCGGCCTCAGCTGTGTCCCCCCTCCAACACCGCCTTCCAGTTCTCCTTGGGCACATTTTGTCACAGCCATATATTTCATGCATCAATCTTCTTCATCACAGGCATCTTAAAACCATTTTTTATGGGGGTTCCTAGTGCAAGAGCTTCTGTGCTGTGGCAAAAGGTGCTCCTCCACATCCACTTGTATGCTGTCTATAGGCTGCTTGACTAATACTCTCCCTAGCAAGTCTTTTTATTTCCCCCTGTGACGTATGCACTCAGCAGCCTTTAAACACAAACCACTGCTGAAGCCTGAGACTAAGACTGGACCTAGCAATACCTAGGTTCCATCAGCAGTTTAGAATCTAAGGGGTTCACTCTGAATTTCATGACTCAGTGGAAGGGTCTCCATAACCCTTTTGTGTCTCTGGTGTAAATCATTCTAAGTTTACTCTAATTCAGTGTGCCTTTGTATGTTTCATCCATGTAGTAAGTAATAGAATGGACCTGGCTATCAAACTTTAGTAAGTTGCATTTTTGTAAATTCATATTAAAACCGTTTTTGCTAATACCTCTGACAGTGATTCTCTAAGTGACCTAACCTACTCCTTTGTGACACTCCTGGTAAGGTATGTACTCACTTGAAGGCTGCTGTTATGAACCAGGAGGTCACACTCTGAATGGACTGGCCAGTGGGAGCACTGCAGACACATTCCCAGCCTGATGGCATCCACACGGCTGCTTAAAACTCATGTTTTGTGCAGGGGCACAGTTATTACGTATGTAAAGCCAGCTTACAGCCCACACTCCTTTCTCTACAGTGGCATTTTCTCATGGTGATTAATACCACAATCAGTTTTGCTTGCTGGTGTAGTAAAGCTCAAATCTGGGAACAGACAGGCTTCTTCCCTCTGCTGATAACTGAGAGCTGAAGGCATAGCCATCTAAATCTTATGATGATCTTTGACCAAGTCTTAAAATATTTGCTGCTATTGCCATCCAATATAACTGATTATATTATTATGAGTACTGATATAATATAATAATCAGTATACTGATAATTATGATTAATGTTGCCGTGATGCCTGAGGGGACACAGGTTTGAAAGACAATATATAACTGCAAATGAATTCACCCTTTACTGTGCACAAATACAAACACTGAAAAAATTGATGACTTTTCTTTCAAACATAAGTAGTTTGTTCAGGTGATGATCCACCCTGAGAAACATTGCTTTTGCTGCATCTGCTCACCATTTGTGCATTCATAAAACAACAAACCACTAATTCTCAGCAACCGTGAAGAGGTAGAACAGTGGTTTCCTCTCTTACATTCTTTCTGAAGACACCATCCAAATCTGATTTTTTTTTTTTCCCCAAGTTCATGTGTTCTTAATCTTGTGTCAGTTGTGAATTAGGGCTGACTCCTTATCACCCTCGCAGTTCAAATCAGAGAATCGTGTCCGTTTTGTGGCAGCTCCCGGGTGTTTGGGATGGATGTGACCGGGCTGCAGCACAGCTCTCAGACCCTCTGTCCTCGCTGCCCTTCTCCGCTGGCCGCAAAGCGGTACTGCCTTCATCCCTGCTCCGACCCTCTGCTTACTCCTGAAGCATCCATCAGTGGCCTGCCGCATCCCTATTTCTCCCAGTGCCCACTAGATGACGCCTCCGATTTTAACAGGAGCTTGTAGCCCTAAGAGTGGAAGATTTCACAGCTTTGCTCTTAATTTTCCACATTCTACGTGTGTGTGTGTGTGATGCAAAGAAGACTCGAGATGACGTAAGACAGGAAAACATCTTCACTGGCATATGTTTTCAAGGACTCTGAGGGGGCAGAGATGTATTTTGTACTTTCACACTCTGTCTCTTCCTGACTTGTGGAATATCAGATTGTAAAGAGACATTGTTAAATAACCTACTGAAAACAAAATACTGTTGACACGTGCAACCTGAGACCAAACTCAAAAAGAAAACTAAAAACCAGCAACAACATCAGCAAACAGGTACATTACAGGCACTCTGTGTTGTCGTGTATACCTTGTGTATATATGCAGGAATAAAGGAAATGGACAGTGGCGTTCTCAGTTGTCAAAGTCCTCTAGCTGCTGATATGCCTCAGAAATGCCTGCAGCAGAGTTAAGTCAATGCCCTAGTTAAAGAATAGCAAGGGACACTCCTTTTCACCTACCTGCCTTTTTTAGTATAAAAATATTTGAGTCTATAAAATCAAGACAGGACTTTATTTTAAAGTTACACAGTGCAGCTAAGACTAATGTTAAATACAGACCATAAAAACAGATTGACCAGTCATTGTTACTAGTTACAACAAGTTCATTTATTTAAATTATCTTGATTGGTTTATAACAGGCAATTACAACTTCTTCCTTTAGGAGCAGGTGCTCCTGCTTCATCTTGTTATTTCTATTCTGCAAGTAACATTGTAAATGTGGGCGGGGAAAATTAAGACTTACAGAGCAACACATTCCTATGCTTGGACAATAAAGCCTTCAGTTTGCCAAAGGCTGAGGGTGAAATCCTGTCACTTGCAACTTGAAGGTATGCTGGCTATGGGAGGACTCTGCAGTGAGAAACAGCACAAATGGAGTGTGGCTGTTTTCTCTGACAGACCTGGGTCAGCCCCTGCAGTGCTTCAAAAAGAACAGACAGAGGGGAAAGGTGGGTTCTCATCAGGAGGAAGTAAGTGATCATGATGATAGTTACAACAAGCAGTCACATACACCATCATGTCAAAAACATTTTCTGAAACATATTTCTTCCCAATATATTAGGAGAAAATGAAACTGTTTGCAGATTGAACTTCCATGGCTTTTCTTTTTTAACCCTGGGACTCTTGAGGCTGCCGAGTGATTCCTGTCCTGATTTCAATGTCAATCTTCCTGAGAACTTCAGAGATGTCAGATAGGACCACCGTTGGCCAGTAGCTGAAGGAGCAACTGTGTGTTTCATTACCTAGATGTCTTTTCTTTTTCATACGCTTGAATCATACTAAAAATGCCTAGAGAATTTTAAATTAACCCAGTTTCACCCTCTATGTAACCAATTATTGCTACTAATAAGCATTTCTATTGCTGTTTACAGCCTCTTCTATAGTGCACAAAACTGTTTCTTAATGTGAAAAGAGTAACAAGCAGGCAAATTGCCCTATATCTCTCCAAATGGCAAAAGTGTTCAGGACTTCCTTGTGCATTAGGAAGGAGTAAGAATGGGCATATGCCCAGCATTTTTTCCCGTCCAAAAATGCATCCAAGCAGCTCTGGTCACTGCATCACTTCATACCTACTTCATACCATAAAGCATCACAATACCCTTACATTCACAGCGTAGGCAGGCTCTGACTTGTGACTCCTCAGATTTGTCTGAAAAACTTTACTTCTAAATAGCGCTATGTACCTTTCCCTGTGATAAGGCCTCAGTGATTCCAGGGATTCATAAAGGGGAGGAGATGTCTAGACTATGGCCTGAATTGCTTTTCTTTCCCCTTAGCTGGGTAGAAAATGGATAGAAATGAATGTGATATATTAACATCCACTCATTTTGCTCACTGTCCTGGAACATGACATGGGCAAAGTAACATTCCAGTCTGCAGTTGTTAAAACATGCTGTCTAATACACTGCTTGACACAGCTTGCTTTCTTTGGTTAAACAAGACCTACAAGCAAGCCTGCTAGACATGATTTTCCCCATAATTATTTTTTTTTTTAACATTCTTCTGCAATAGCATTTGAAGTATTTTTGCCTCTGGCTAAAGAGACAAGTTGAATTTCTTGGTCTCAAGGTGGTGTCTAAAATACAGCTGGATAGCAATAAATCTGTTTTAAAAGTTTGAATTCAGTCATGCAACACAGGAAGCAAGTTGCATAGACTTTCCTTTGCTTCCAGTTCAGGGCCCGAGCACCCTGTAGCTACATGCAGCCCACAAGTGATGTGGAGAACTCCTCTTGCTTGTCAGGCATGAGAAATTTGGGCTCTGGGTTGGGTTTGAGGTGGAACAGGAGCTGAATAGCAGTTCTGCTTTGGGTCAGTTATTTGTCTTCTCATTGCCAAGCACGAGCAAGCCGGAGCACGAAAAGCCTGGTAAGGTTGCTGCACATAGGCCAAAGATGGTGCATAAACTCTCTGCCAGAAAGGTCTTCATGGGGCTGTGGTGTGACTCCGGAGTTGTTTTGCTGCAGAAAATGGTGCTTTGTTGAACCAGACCTCCCTGAAAAAAGAATCAGCTCCAAGATGAAAGGACAGTGAGTTCTCATCATCATTTTTGTGACAAGTTGTTATGGAAAGGATTTCTGCTGTGGAATGGCAGGAAAATGACTTATTCTTTGTCTTCCTCCTTTCTGGGACAGTCACACTTTTACTCACATGCTTGGTGGTTTAAATTTCCACAAATAATATGCTGTTCCTCTTCAGCAGGACTGTTCATAGCACATAACGCTAGTAAATCCTGAATGTGTAACACTAACCAGTAAATCTGAGAGCCTGATCAGGAAGCACTGATTAGGAGACCTTGTACTTGGATGTTCCTCAGACCGTCTTTCAGATCATACCCACAAAACCTCTCCCAGAAGCCTGACGCTCTCTTTCCAACTTCACTGCATTCATGTCCATTCTCTCATTGAACCTAGAAAGAAAAACCAGGAGGAATGCTCTTGAGTCATGTTGAATATGTTCTTATATGCTTAAGGTCTTTGAAATTAATATGAGCATTTGTATGCAAAAGTGTTGTTCAGCACAGATAAGGAACACAGCACATAAGGCAATTAAGATAGGTTGAAGTGTTTGTTGCATATCTGCTGCCTCCTATAATTCCGTTCAATCAGAAAGCATTTAAAGAGGTTCTAAAAACTTTGTTTGGTCAGAAATGTCAAACATGTCCCCTAGAATACTTTAAAACAAATGCTGTTTGTAAGAGAAGTGTAAAAGCTACCATCTAATGCAAAGCAACTTGGATGGGGCAGAACCCTCCCGTATCTGTTGCAAAGAACTTCTCTGTCCCTTTTTTGCTCATTATCTAGCCACAAGACTCTACCTGTGCTTCACAAAGAGCAACTTTCCTAGTGTTTACACAGGTGGGCTAAGCAAGGGGGTGTGAAGGCTTTTGGCAGCTGTGCAAAAAGCTGATGTGAAACTATGAGAACATGTACATTTCTAGGGTTATTTAAAATACACATTTTTGAAAGTGTAGTGAATTGAATTCGACTCTTGCAAAAGATAAATGTAACTCTAACATAACAGATCAGAGACTGCAGTCTGGTATTCATTGCCTGAACACAACTCAGAGTGGCTCTTCAAACCTTCCCACAGCATCTGAAGCCACTGTACTTCCACCATGGTCTGGAAGGATTACTTGCGGAGGGTGAGAGCTTAGCTCATTTCCTCTGCCCTTGCAGGCCTTGGTCTTTCTGTTGAGGCTGCTGCTTATGTGATAGCCTGAACAGCTGGTGTGTAATGGGAATATTCTTGAGGAATTCAAACTGGGGACTTAGATACGGAGGGGCTGCATCCCCTGCAGGAATTATTAGAGTTGCAGTGGTAGGAACTGAATTTTGAGGGTTCTCTCTGAAAAGGGAGAGGAGAACTGCAACATGGAGGCAGGGAGGGAAGTATGGCACCTTATGGTCGCCTTGAATCTCCCGGGCTGCAGTGCTGATGGGTCAAGGTGAGCAGCAGCAGAGGCTCAGCTATGGTGTTCCGGTGGAACAGAAGTGAAGGCAAGCTGTGTGCAAAGCTGGGCGAAAGTCTGTGCTGGTGAGCATTTCTATCCTCCAGGATCACGAGTGGGTACAGAAGGAGTTAATAATCACCATCACTGCAGCTTGGGGTGTTTTTGAGTTTATTGTGTATTTCCCCATTCATGCGTAAAGCAAAACACAGGGAAGGAGGCAGACAGAGCAAAAATTGACCAGGGAGAAGGTGGCTGAAATGGAGACTTGCTTCTCAGAATGCAGGGCTAAATTCATGGACCATGTTCCTGGAGCTGCAAGTGGTTCAGGGTGGAATTTGGTGGTTGTTCTACTATATATCCTTCTTTGGCACAGATGGACATGCAGTGAGCAGTAGCTATCCCGGTGAGGCCCAGGGCTGATGCTCTCTGCGCTTCATACAGTAAGAGTTTCTCTGAGGTAGCTCAGGCTGTTTTTCATGGATCAGGCACCTAATGGAACACGGATTGCCGCCATGTGTGAACTACGTACAGACTGAGCTCAGCTCCACCAAAGCTTGCAAGGGCTCTGGAGAGAGATGCTTTTCTTGTCTGCCCTAGTTTTGGGTCTCTGTAGATTTCAGTGCCTCAGGATCAGCCCTAGGGATTGAGATGAGGGCATCCCTGCTCCCTGTTCAATGGCGAGTAATGATGCCACTTGTCACCCTCTGCTGCCCTGCTGTGGGTTGGATATGTTCTTTCTCCACAAGGTATGACCATCATTGAGCTCCCTGCTTGAAGCAAACATGCTGGGAAAGGAAGTCTAATTGAGCCAGCCAAAGCCACAAGATCGATCCATCTCAGGGTTCCGGTGTACGACTGAGGATTTCCTGGCCCCCAGTTCTGCACTCCAGCTACAAAGATGCATTTTTCACATGGTCAGTCATAGAATATCATCATCATCATCACTTCAAGATGAAAGTGTGGAATGGCAGCAACCAGAGTTCATCACACCTTTCCCCACACCCATTACCTTTGTTTTTCATTTTCTATACCTGTTTAAGCTCAGATTCACAAAAACTTTCAAACCTCATCTTCCTGCACTTCCCCAAGCTGTTGTGGTGCAACACATACTTCTGGGAGAGTCATACTTAGCTCATGGCTAGCATGACAAAATTTACTTTCCACGCAGAGCTTCCTGAGAGAATAACCCAGTTTCTGGCCGGTCCCTCTCAGCATTGTTCAGCCTCTGAGACGGGTGGGCAGGGGAGTGGGACTGTCCTGCGGCATCCTGGTGCCTGCACCCCTGACAGCTGGGGACCAAGGCTGAGGTTGCCTCGGCTGCCCCCTCGGCTGCAGTGTTTGCAACAGGCACTCATTAACCATGGTTGGGCTGCATGGTTGGCCTTTATTGTGCCAGTTCTGCTACCTTTATAGGCTGTGCTACTTAAGCTAACAAGAAGTTTGTAAGGGAATAGGATATGAAACACATAAATAAAAGTATCAGGTATCCCTAAAACATGTGTGGATTAAGCTGGTGAAAAGGTGAAATTTCTCTTCCCCATGAGTTAATGTCTATTTTTCTTGGAAACCGTAGTCTGAGGGCTGCCCCCCTTTGCTAAAGTGATAAAAGATACGTTTTCTTATCTGAATGCAATGACATTTTAAAAGGCCTCCTTTGTTGTTTCTAAACCTCCATGTCAACAGTTATACCTCTTATACAATTTTCTTCATATTTACTTAATATAACTCTACATTGTGTTGATATAAAACTAGACAGCATACTTTTAACTTCTCAGTACTTTTGTTGGATGAAAATCTTTACAATGCCAGACTAATCTTTCAGGAGTGACAGCATATTGGCATGGCATGACAATTTAAATCCATGTTGGAATATGTTTATCCATCACCTGGCATTATGATACATTTTTTTTTTTTTACTTCTGGCTTCTAGACGCTGTAACTTTTGTTTCAAGCCGAGTGTTTTTAAAGGTCAGGTGTCTCACTTCTAACTCTTCTTTACAAAAGAGTTTTGAAACTGTTTATTCATAGATACCAGGAAGGTATTCTCAAATGAAATAAGAAAACCCTTTGGACATGACTTTCATTTTTCTAGCCTTTGTTAGGTATTTTCTCTGTTAATAATTTACTTGTGAATTTGAACAGAAAAGGTTTATTCTATGGATGTAAGGATGAAAAATTCAATTGTTACTTTCTAGTAAATACAAAAGGAACTACTTTTTCAGAAAAAGAAGCATTAAGATTAGCTGCATTTTGGGCAAAAGGGAGGGAGATACGCTGGTGTGGGTAGAGAAACTAAATGAAAATTAAAATTCCTCCCAAATAATTTTTTTTTCAGCAGTAACCATCAGCAGAAATTATGTTTGCAATTCTGCAAAACAATACCTGAGAATCTCAACCCTGATAGTCAGACACTGCCTGCATTTATTAGAAGACAACAAACACATGACCTGCTTTGTTTCATTTAAAACTTGTTTAGAAAATACCACACTTCCTGCTCTTCTGAGGCCACTTGAATGAGGAAATTTGCTACCCATGATCTACCCATGATCTACCCATCAGTTTAAAACTCCTTCTCAGGTTGGTTATAATGACCCACTACCTGGCACCTCTTGTGATGAGCAGCAGAGTGAATAAGCTGTGGTCAGAAAGGGACAATATGTTTAGCCTGTGACTAAGTGGAACAGAAGGAGCAACCATGAGTGGTAATGAATGTTATACGGAAGATGCAGAAGGAAAATTCTGCATGGATGCCAGACTTCATGGAAGAGCTGACTCACCTTTTCTTCTCTACTTCTCCTGTGTTCTCACTCCGCTCCTGGAAAAAGAGCAGACAAACTGAGTCCCTGTTACTTTTCATCCTCCACTAATCCACTGCTGCTGTGTATTTATTTGTGACAGAGCAAAGCTAGGATTTTGCTTTTTCCTCTTCCTTCACTATTAAGACTCAAGGTGCTGGGAAATAACTTAGGTAGTAGTTTTGAAGAAACAAGCCAGCTAAAAATCATCACCAAGCAGAATTTTCCCCAGAAACTATGGATTTATGATCACACAGAAAAGAATATGGGCTGAAAATTCTTAAAATGGAAAATATTGTGTAGCTATCAACAAGGGTGAATACTGAAATAAAAATTAAAAGGAGAATACAATTCTTCTTTTACAATAGTGTAAAGGAAGAAAGGGGGAAAATGCAGCTGTTCAGGAAAGGTTATTAGGTAAATTCCTATGCTATGAGCTGCCTGAAGATGAAGTCAGAGTGTTATTAGGATTTGTTTTGACAATAGCCAGTATGAACTTTACTCATCAATATAATAATGGAAATAATTTGTGTTTTTTGCTTGCACATTTTCAGGGATAGGTTCCTGCTGGATTAGTCTGCACTATGATTTCTGCTATCACTGTTGACTGAAAACAAACCAAAGCAAAGTTAAAATCCTGCTATTTACAGCCAGCCTGGAAGAACACTACCAAAAGCAGCTAATCCTGCATTTGAGTGTTCAGTTAAAGCCTATATGTGAACTGAACCGCAGATAGAAAAACCCACCTGCATCTATCCCATGCGTCTGAGTGGTAGTCCTTGCCCTTGGGCTCTTTTAACAGAGAAAACAACTTGGTAGAGTTGGATGTCTTTAATGCCTCAACAAGTAACATCCTTGTTCCTGGCTTAGGATATTCTAAGTACTAACCTTAGAAGTAGCCCAGGGAACTCAATTATACAGGTTTACATGAGCTGTGATTGTTTGATGAATGATATTTCACAGGAAAAGAAATTCTAGTCATGTAAACAGAAAAAGAGGCAAATGTTTCTGTTTTCTTATTGTCAATGCTCCTGGAAAAGAGCAGGAGAGGGTGTGTATAGTCAGAGGAGGAAAATGCCCAGAGAGGAAGGGAAAAGAGAACAGAGATGACTTAGTATGATTTCAGGTGTTATTAAAAAAATCCTCTGGAAATAAACTGTTCCAGAGCAGTGATGTGCAAGCATCACAGCTGGCGACTGGAAGGACCTCTCAGGTCACAGAGACCAACTCCCCGAAAAGTCTCAGCCATGATTTAGGATGTATCAGATGTGCAGCCAGAGGCTAATTAGCAGCAAATAACTCTGCAGCCATACTAAGAAACCACTGTAGCCACTGTCTGTTGGACTTAACAGTGCTCGTTGTTCCAAGAGCGACCTGAACAACCTCAGCCTTCCTGGCTTTTCAGCTTTGAAGGGTGTTTAACAGGTCATCCATTGCAGCAATGGATTAATGGAGGATGAAACACGTGTCATTTCAGTTCTTCTCTCCCAGCAGCAAGCAGCTGATGCCATGGCATGTTAAACATCTTTATTCAAGCAAACTCTGTTCCTTTTACTTTTGCTGAATAAGTGCAAGTTCACCTCCGTGATATATAAATGTTGCTGGCACACTGACTGCTGTAAAAGAAATGTGTATTGTCTGGGATTGAATGGCTATTTAACACAGTGGTGAAAACAGAGAGCTGTGGAAAAATTCTTAGAGGTAATGGATTTTCAGTAGCCATTCTTGAGTTCTCCTTTCTAGCTGCTCATGTTACACAGGGAGTGACATTTACATTAGTGATCAGCAAGTGACCACCCATCTAAAACCTTATTCAGCTGGGATCGTTCGAAGGGCGCACCCAGGTGTGCTGTGACGGTTCAGTGGGAGCATTGACTTGCTGCAAAGTTTTTAATCACTCGTTACAAAGGGCTTTTGAAGGTAGGAGGTTCTGTGACTTCTCTGCATGCTTCCCAAAGCAAGCTGTGGCTAACTCAGTGTTCTGGGTGCAAACAGGAAACAAGCTCACTCCACCACTTGGACTCAGTAAAGCACAGGCTATTCCAGGTCTGGCAAAGACAGCTTTTTTGCTGTTCTCCTCTTACTTTTGCCCAGTTTCGGCAATGGTTGTGGTTTCGGAGTGGTATGATGATGATTTTGATCCAAGGCAGCAATATTTATTCATACCTTTCTCAAAATCTGCTCCAAAGTACAACTCAAAAACAAAATATATTTTCTGAAAGCAGTTTTAATATGCTATAGACTACTTAAAAATTGTTAATCCCAAAATTGCAAGTAATTTACACGTGATTTTTTACAACCACCTTTATTTAATCACCCATTCCCAGTTCAGTCTGTAATTCTCTTTATCATCAGTGACTTTGCAAAAGATTGCAGTTAACTCCATCTGTGGTGCCCATCATGTGTAGGCCACTGGAAATACACAACTTACAGTTCCTTTCCAGTGTCTGTTGACTATATCAAGTCCATGGAGATCTCCTGGAAATTATACCTCAGATACACTGCATCTGTACAAAGTAGCTGGATGACCACTTATTTGTGTATTGCTAATGGAAAATACAATAATTATTTTTGCAGTTTGGAAAATCTCCCTTGAGATGTGTATTTTAACAATAGTTTCAATTGCATTTTATAGAAAGAAACAGCTATAGTGGCAGAAAATTTGGAGATAGCTCCTGTGATGGCATTGACACTTTAATCTTTTCTGCCTCAGTGATGTTGATGAAATATTGAGATGGTGGTGATGAGACGGAGAGCTATGCTCCTTGAAGTCTGGTGTCACTGGGATTGCATTGCTTGCCCTTTCATTTTAAAATGGCAAGAAAAACCCCACCGAGACGGTGATTTATTCTGCCTATGCTTGCTAATAAGAAGAAAAGCCCTTTCTGTGCATGTGAAAATTTGGATTCTCATGTCCACATAAGAATGAAAAACACCTAGAAACTGCAGACCTGTAGCCAGTACCAAACAAATTACATTTGTGGTAAAACTCACAACCTTTAGGGGCATGATGGGGAAGACCTTGATAACCATGCACCAATATTTTCAGGAATCACTACACTAATGAGCTGTGATAATAAGTGCCTTGGAGCTTTTGCCAGGTATCTTGATTCCAGCCAGGACAGGGTTAATTTTTGCAGTAGCCAGGAGGAGCATGGTTAGGTCCCAGAGACTTTTCTATACCACGTCACATCATTGCCAGGGACAGCGGGAAGGGAGTCTCTTCCAAGAAGGGTTTCCTTCTGGTCAAGCAAGCATGACAGAGAGAGAGGTGGGGTAACACTGGTTCCGAGCTGGAAGGAGCAGTTGGATAATGCAGGTTCCAATCCAGAGGGAGAGGTTGAATAATGCTGTTTCCAAGCTGGAAGGAGCAGTCAAGGTGGTGTGGCTGTGATCAGGTCAAGATCTGCAGTGAGCATTTTTGCAAGTGAATCATTCTCTCTTTTGTACACTTTGTTGTGAATATTGTTGCTGTCAGTGTTTGTTTTCTTATCTCATTGCTGTTCCCACTAAATTGTTCTTATCTCATCCCATGGTCTTTACCTATTGCGCCTCCAGTTTTCCTCTATCCCACTGCAGGAGGAGGGGGAGTGAGCAAGCAGCAGCATGCTTTGGAGAGTCTCAGGGGGAGCGCTAAACTGGGGAGTACCCTTTCTAAACCATGACGCCAAGCTTTGCCTGAGCTGTGCTTATGGTGCTGAAAGCCTCCTGACAGGTGTCCAGGATGGCTAACGCCCTGGACTGACCCCAGAGAAAAGAAGAGGGAAAAGAAGGATGAACAAGGAGCTGTGTGGCTTTGACAGCAGCAGCTGCGACAACTTTCCAGGCATGCTCCAGACAGGTCATCCTTTCACCTCCAAAAGATGGACAAAAAGTGGACAACATCCAGCAGCAGCAGTGAGGAACTCTGCTTCTTGTCAGCCAGTTTCCTGACCTGAAAGAAAAGCAAATGGTCCCTCGAACGAAATGCATGGCTTTCCTAACTTGGCATCCCTTCAGACTCCCAGACCTTCCACATAACATCTCTGGAAGCAGAACAAGTGGCAACACAGAGTATGCTAACAAAAGCCAAATCTCATCCCTAAGCAGAGATTTTGGTCCCTGAAGGGAGAAGTGCCAGCGTCTTCATGGAGTCCATAGTGACAACCTCATGCTGCGTACTGGCTCTGGGTGGCACACGTGTGTAATAATGAAGGGCATTGGCACTAACTTCTGTGGTAAAATTCTGTTTAAGTAGCTTGCCTCTTTAAAAAATTATTATCTTAATTTTGGTTGATTTCTAATTTCTCCATAGCTTGAAATGACACAGGTTTTTTGTTTTTTTTTTTTTTTTTTTTTTTTTTTTTTTGGTGACGTTTTTTTTT
>VZTE01005528.1:1096550-1181399 GCA_013397775.1 Eulacestoma nigropectus
GTTGAAAATCACCATGTTTTTTTTTTTTTTTTTTTTTTTTTTTAGGTAGACGCTCTTTTGTTCTGCCCAAACACTTCATTTCACAAGAAAAAGAAGGCCTGATCAAACTTGCCTCAGTAGATGTCTGACTCACTTCTGTTGGGCTCTTTCCACTTTGGCAAAAGGCTTCAAAATCTTTATGCACACTGTAGACATGAAAAGAGCGGGTGAGGTGTTTAATACAAGAGACAGTTCCCTTGCAGGGCAACAAGGTGGTGAGAAGCAGTCTGTGTTTAAGGAAGACCAGAGAGGTAGAACTGACACACTGAAAGTGATACCTGTATGCTGAATTTCTTTCAAAACGAATGAGTTGGGTAACACTTTCTGTTGTAACTGTTTAAATATTTGAATTCTTCAAGGCTCTTTGGTGTTCAGATGTGGAGTAGGAACAACAGAGAAGAGGAAATAACATTAGCAAATGTTTTTCTCAGACTTTGATGCTGTGACAGAAAAGCTCATAAGTGATCTATGGTCCATTGCACCTTTTCCAATACTACTTGTAACTTTTAATGACTATGAAGTGTACTCCATGGGTTTCAAAATGAAAATTGCTGAGAAGAAAATTCTTTGATTTGGAAGGGAAAGAAAGTCGTAATTCCACAGGGAGTCTCAATAAACTTAAGTGAGACAATAGAGAGGGAAGATTGTACAACTGTTCGTATAGCTGAATGTATGTTATTTTTCTCAGATGTATTGACTTTATTTCCAGTCTGGAATAGCTTAACTTTTAAAACATTAGTATAACAAATGTATAAATTTATGCCTTCACTAAAAATCTCTTTCCATATGAAGTGCCTCAAAAACATAAAAGGAGTATTTAGTATTTTATTATTCAATATTAATAATTGACAGTTATCTTTCAGAAGTGGCATTTGGATAAATAAGCAATATATCACATGTAGATTCTCCATGGAAAAGAAAATGGTTGACATCCATACTGAGAAAGACTTTTCTGATGACAGGTGATTAAGTCATTCCATCTAAAAGATTTCTTTGCCTTGGCTCTGGACATGGTACCATAAAAAGTCAGTCCTTATCTTGAGGGCTTTTTTCCCCCCTCTACTCTCGCACTGAAGCAGAACCTTGTCAACATAGGAGTTTGCATCATTAGCATGAGTGTTTGGTTTCCTGAAACATGACAGAAGAGAGTGCTGTCAATGGGAGAGCAGGACATGAGTGGTGAAGGCAAGGCATGGCTTCTATGTGATTTGCTGAAAAAAATGCAAGCAAGAAAGAGACAGCTTACTTACTCCACGTGGCAGAACCGTGTGTTTTTGTTCCTGCCCAGTCACCTGGTGACTGGTGATCTTTATTAAAATCCTTTGAGATCAAATTGTACTTGGCATGTCACTGAGAGTGTATTGATGCAGGTTCTACTTGATAGTAAGTGTTTTGCCCTTGTTTTGTTTGCTTTTCAGAACAAGAAGAGAGAATGTCTTCTGTTCTCAAAAGACGCTTTCCACTATCCATTTTAATACGTGCTAGTGAAAAACTGTCCTAATGCTCATAGTATCTTTCTGTAGTGTCCCTCTCAAGGCTGACATTTTTTGCTTGCATAAATTCCCATCATGCTTTTAAAGAAAAAACCTTTTACCCCTCTGACCTTAAAACCTGACCTTTAAAACAACTCCTTAGCCATTGTTAGTGCTGCTCTGTTTTTCTGCCAGGTCTGTTCCTAATTTTCAATATTTTGCTTCTGAGTGACTATTCAAGGATATGATCCAAGTGGAACTTCAAGAAGTTACCACCCACCAGCTGAGACACTGCAATGTCCCTGGACATGTTCCGAGTTTGCCTCCATTGCAATCTAATTGGACATAACCTACACTGCCTCCATTGCTTCTTACTTGTGATGTGATATTCCACCACAGGCAGCATCTTCTTGACGTGCTTCAACTGCTTTGACCTCATCTACTAATACATCAGTGTGATCCAGAAAGCAAGTACTTGCAGTTCTCATTGATTTCTCCCCTTTTCCCCGTTTTTTTTTTGGGTGTACACAGTTATAGTTTCAAGCCTTAATTGTTGAGATGCCCTTGTGAAACAGGTGGGCACAACCATGTGTTAAATGTACCAGCTGGGTAAGTAAATGACACGTGTCATAGTGGTATACACTG
This sequence comes from Eulacestoma nigropectus, assembly GCA_013397775.1. NCBI lineage: Eukaryota > Metazoa > Chordata > Aves > Passeriformes > Eulacestoma > Eulacestoma nigropectus. The sequence goes on from VZTE01005528.1 coordinate 1,098,707, forward strand.
TAGCGCTGTGTATTTCACAGGCAAATACTGTGAAAAATCCCTTCCCTGATGAGGTATTCAACTGCTAAATTCTTTGGCTTTACCCATGCCAAATTTATTTCTTTCTATATGAATTTTTTTCTTCCCAGGGCTGTTCTACTCATTGAATTTTATTGGCATACATGTAGGTGTGGAGAAAACTGTACATGTAAATATTCACTGAGACTGAATTTTCAATGTGTAGAAGTACTGATGTGAATTGTAGGTGCTGGATCATTCACCTCCTGAGGAGTGTTTGCCTGGTGCCTTATATGTTTCAAGGGAAGGCAATGTTTGTGAAAGCAGCTCAGAGACAGTGTTTTAGCTCCTTGGAGCTTTGACTAGTGAATGCCAATACAATCTTGCAGAGCAAAAAGACTGTCAGGCTACTAGACCTGCAAGTCATCTTATATCTCAAATTGTTTCTGCTCTAGTCAAATCAAAAGCGTAAGAAAAGGCACGAGAGAACTCCTCGAACTTGTGCTAATTCCTGCTAGTATCCAGCTGTGCCACTTGGAAGTGTTTATTTTGTGATATGTGCTTTTCTCCCTGGAAGCTTGTCAAGTGGCAAAGTGGGATCTTTGCTTCCGAGGGTAAGTATCTTTTGGGTGATAAAATTAAACACTGTCACTCACTTCTCTTCCAGAGCAGTATTGTAATGGACAGTTTTTCCAAGACAGAATTTTGATGGTAAGCTACTTTGTCCATCAGTTCAAAAAAAAAAATTACAGGTTTTAAAAGATCGTGACTATGCTTAAAAAATGTGTAAGAATGACAGCCCTTCAAAAACATTAAAGTAAAACCTAATACAACTGTCTTGCTTTACTTGAAAAATGATTTGCTCTTTTTTACTTTGAAACCACAGCCTAGTCCTCTTCCATGACCCATTTTTTGTGATGTAAAGATGCCTATTGCTTCATGCATGAAAGTTCCTGAGACTGTAGCTAACATCCAGAGTATTGGCTTGGACTTGCTCTGCCATAATTGATTTACTGCCTTGGGTGAGAAACCACATGGAACAGCCTCTGAGCATAATTATGACCAATTGCACCTGCACTCCTCAAAGCAAATGCTACTAAAATCTCAACTCAGCATAATTCTATTCTCTGTGGTACCTGAAAAGAATAAATCACTGAACAACTTCATGGAAAGAATTTTATTTCTTAGAGGAAATCAACATTTTTCATAAACTGCTCCACAGTTCTGGGAAATATTGGAGCCAAGAAATTAAAGAGCTCATATGAGGCGGTGGGCTTGAGCTATGCTATTTGATTTGTCTCACTGTGGTCACACCTCAGTTGCTCAGAGGAGCCTTTGGAAGTGTAACAGGACCCTTCATTGTCGTGTAAAGTCTATCATGTTGAAGCAGAGAAGATATATCAAAAGGTAATTTTTCCTCTACTTTTTTCAAAAAAATTTATTTTAAGAAATGTTTTAAATTACAAGGCAACTCATTTTGTTTCCTAACCTGTATCCTTATGTGCCTTTTGGGACAGTGGTAGTTACATTTTCTAAGGATGTTTTTCTGGTTTCAAAATGTAGCTTATATTTGCTTGTATTTAATTGTGAAATTCACCATGCTGTTTTCTTAAATTTGTTTGAAAGAAAATGAGAAGCACGTATTGCAGTTAAATACTATTTGTTAAAGATGTAATTAAAAAATTTTGTTGAAATATTTCCTGGGGAAAAAGTCTTTCCAGTGAAACTCAAATCTTCCTCAAAATTCTTGTTATTTTGGAGAAATGAAGCATAATCTCATCCCAAAGTACATATTTTTTTTTCCCGTATTTTTTGGTACCCGGACAAACATCTTTTTGGAAGAGATGAAAATGTTGAAAAAATCCAGGCAGATGTAATTTTTTTTTTTTTGAGGGGGAGGATATAAGGAAAAACAGAGTTTTATGAACAGCTGTGTTTCTTACAGACCTACCATAATAAATCAGCATTTGTCAGTAACCAAAGAAAAGAATATATCAGGTATCAGACATATTCTAGCTTCAAGCTTCCACGGGATTATTATAAGCAACAGCAAGCAAAAATATAGCCAAAATGTATTAAAATACCTGAGGACCTTTCTTAAGGGAAAAGTAAACCCTCGCCTTCTCTTTGCCGTTTGCTTTTCACTCTTGGCCAAGGCAAACTCATCAAAGTGTTGTTTGGCTGTTCTGGTTGCACCTTCAGATAGTGTGCATGGACTCAGGGCTCCTCAGGCCAGGGAGAGCACTCGGGATGTTTCAGTGGAAATTCATGGAGAAGCACAGAACAGAGGATGGGCTTGGCTGTCCCTGGCTTGCCCAAGCTTGGCCCAGCCTGTGTGCAGTGCTGTGCTCGTCCGGCTCAGGAAGGCTGTGCTGGAGCGCTCTGTATTTTCCTTGTTTTCCTTGCCTCTCCAGAGACCTGCAACAGCTTTTGCCTGCCCCTACAAACTGCAAGCCAGCTCCATCTTCTGCAGTGCTTCACCTGCACTTTGCTACCAACAATTGTCTACGGGTCAGTAAAGATGCCTGGATATATTGTTCCAAATTTTCAGCTGGATATTGCCATATGCTTCAATTTTAACTTAGAAAATGATAAGATGTTTTTGCTTTAGAGTTCTTCTGACGTCTTACAGCATCCTTCTGAGCCACTCCTACATTTCTGCTGACACATTCAGCACAAACGTGTATCACAAAGATTTTATGCTGGCTGCTCATAATAAAGATATGTGTAAATTAGGGACTCAGCTTTTCCAGCAGAAAATGTGGTAAAAAACCCCCCAGCCTAAACAATGCAATATCTCTTTCTCAGGGAGACACACAAAGAGGGAACGTATTTAGCCTGAGGTTAATTTTAACTACATCAGTTAACAGAAAAAACCTAATTTTTCTTCTGAAATCTCTCTTAATCACTTCTTGTGGTGTTCTGTTGTTGTTTTTTGTTTGTTTGTTTTCTGTAAAGTCTGGAAAGAAGGTAAATAGAAAATCAGTGATTTCAGGATTCAGTTTTGGATGTGTGTGCCCTCCATTGCCATTGAAAGCCTGGGCAATGTTTGACATGGCTTGACATAGTGAAGTCTATGTTTTATTGTATGGGCTGCATGAGGCTGACTTCATCTGCTACAGAGAAGGAGTCCAGGTTTGCTTCCTATCAGTACTTTCAAGCATGTACCTAACATCTGTTGATTCTAATCCGAGGTCCCAGAAGCTCTTTTGCTGGAGTGTTTACATAGCATATAAAGAATTGTGACTAAAGTTATTACATTTTCAGATCTGAGCAACAACTTTTACGCACCTGATGCATTGTCTTCCCTCTTGTCTCTTGTTCCTCAATGTGTAGACGACTTAACGAGCCAAGACTTACTCTCTTGTGAAAATCATAGAATCATAGAATGGCTTGGATTGGAAAGCATCTTAAAGATGAAAGGAATGAGAGACTTGTCTTTACAAACGAGCTCTGGGCCTGCTGGTAGATGGAATTAGCACTGAGAGATAAAGGGAAACAATGGGAAGGATTCCACTGATTGATGAAGGGAAAGAGATTTGTCTCTACAAACAAACTGTAGGTCTGCTGATAAATGAAATTGGATATTGAGAGATGAAAGAAACAATGGGAAAACCATAGAATTCAATAGTAACTAAAAATAAAGGGGGGTTATATATTAGAAGGGAACCTTAGGTATTAGGTGTTCTGGGAAGTCTGTACCTCTCGAGTACCTCAGCCAATGGGGAAAGAGAGAGGAAAATGCGGCTGGGAAATTAGGATAAAAAGGAGGCTGCACCCTCCAAAAATTTGAGAGACCCCAGGGGAATGCCCCATGGCCTCTCCCTTTATTCGAACAAAGTAACGGGACTCCTCTGTCTCCTTTTTGGACATAAACCTCTGGTGTTCGTGGATTAATTTTCCTGACAAAGAGATCCACTGTCTCTGCCCCCCATGGGCAAGAACATCTTTCACTCGACCAGGTTGCTCAGAGGCCCATCTAGAAAAAAATATCGTCATGAATTGCTGCAGGAAAACCGTTCAGCAGCCCAGCACTGTGCTTTTCTTTCACAAGTAATCCCTGTCAGAGGTGTAATACCAGACTGTCATCCTTGTGAGGCAACCACTGCAGGGCCCAGTTGGCAGTGGCCTGCTGCATAGCCCAGGAGAAAAACCTCCAAAATAATTTCCCATAAACTCTAGCTGAACCTAGTAAAATATGGGCCACTCTGCATGCTGCAGTAAATGAATGTGACCTCCATTTATCTTTCATATTATAAATATTTTCTGTGGTTTAAGGCATTCATTGCTTCCTTTTGCTCTCAAGGAAATGAAGGAAATACATTTCAGTAGCACTTTACAGAACGTACTTACCTTCAGTCATTGCTGTAAATATGCAGTGATCATATTTTCCCTGTGCAAAATAAATCAGAATGTTTTGCCAGTTGGCTCACTCAAGTCTCAACTGAAGTTATGACTAATGTCAGTTTTCCCCTTGTTAGTAAACTTCTTTGCTACATCACATTTTTAATGCATTTGACTATTTCACAGTTATAGTTAATGATGTGTTGGCATAAAATCAAGGTCTGCTGAGTATCATTTTTCATGTTTTGTTTAGAACAGCATGGTTCCCATGGGATTTGTAGAGTGCCCCACCTTTGCAGTGCTTAAAGCCCTGAACAGAGGAATGAATGTAGCATTAGAGGTGCCAGTCATTGGCATATAATGACAAAATAAAAAAATGAAACATGATCGTGTGGCACCTAGGGAGAACAAGAAGAAAAATAATAAGGAAAGACCACAGAACTAGCACGTGGGAAATAGCGTAGAAGTCAAGCAGAGCTAGAACTGTCTTTAAAAGTGGAAAGGGGTGAAAGAAGACCAAAGAAAGGCATGAGCATGCCAAGTAGTCTGCTGCGGTAGAAGCAAGACTAGCTGCAGGTCTCAGGCACTGCAGAGGTATGTAGACACAAGCACACTCACTCACATGTTCTGGGGATTACTCCAGACCTTTAGTACCCTTAATTTGCTGGGATGACATTATGAAAGAAGTCATTAAAATATCAGGGCCTCATTAGGACTACTTAGCAAATGTATAGCCTTCAGTGGTGTCTGTGACTTTCAAAGTCCAGGGTGATGCCAAAGGCAAGCACTAATATCCCTGGCTAGCTAACCTTGAGGTTGCTTGCCTGCTGTTGACCCTTTACAGCCAGGCCAGTGTGACCATATGGTAGTCTGCATAAGGCCTAAATTTCTGCTGGTTTTTTTTTTCTTTTTTTGTTTCCTACTCCTTCTGTTCACCTTTTTGTCCTTGTTCCATCTTTTGAGTCTGTCATCATCCTTTTTTCCTTCTGAGAACACCATTTCATCCTCCTCTCTTTCTCTTCTGCCGCTGCCACAGCTTGCTTTCAGCATGCTACTGCCACAAATCCTTTCTCAATCTTTGCTTTCATTTTTCAACCACCAGAAAATGTCACCCATGCAATGCCTTGTTGCTTCCCCAGTCTATCTGGCCCTGGGTGCTGATGTGCAGAGTTTTTCTCGCACTGCTGCTCCCTCTCATGATTCCCACAAGGATCAGTTCTCCCCAGCTCATGCTGCCAGCCATGCTGCAGAAGGCCTGGACAGGAGTCCCTTACCTGTTCTGCTTTCTTGGCTCATCTGCCATGGTGAGCACTGCTGTGGAAGTACAAGGCACATGGTGACAGTGACAGCTGTGGTGAGGGAGTGGCTGGAAAAAAAGCACCCAATGAATACTGTTCCCTTATCACATTGCTGCAGTGAAGCCTTGAACCAGAACGCAGATGGTGAACTGGCTAATTTGAATGCAACTGGTTTAAGTGGGTTTAGATTTCAACTAAAAATACTCACTTAGCCTTGGCCACAGTCCTTCATATTGTGTCTGTAGAGTTTATGGAAACACAAAGTTAATTGCTTGTGTGTTTCCAGAACCTCTGTGGTATTTAATTTAAGATAACACACGAGGAAGTGTGTTTGCAGTTGAACTTAAGTTCTTTTTTACCTCCTCAGTTTATAGTACACAAATGTTATTTTTACAACAAATTCTTCCTGGTCACTGCACAGTAACTGACAGATCTGATGCAGACTGAACCCAGAGGTCGCTCCCCTTGACGTCAGTTACTCTCCTGGCTGGCACACTGCTGTGATAGCCTTGCTAGTTGCAGTATAATTGTTCTAAGGGAAAGCAGAAGGCTGTATTGCCCGGGGCTACTGGTTTGACATCGTTATCAGTAACACATAGTTGCATATTAAAGAAAAGCATGGCCATAAGCAATCAAAACAGAGACTTAGGTGCTAGTGAATTTTGGAAAAACCGTGCAGAATTTTCTTTGATTTAAATATAATGAGTCTGCAAAAGTGACAGCCCTGATTCACCTCTCTGAACTAATAATATCAGTGTTGCCAAGAGCATGGTATGTTTTTGGCTGTTTTATAAAGGTACCACATCAGTGATGAAAGTGAATAGCCTGACAGTGTAGCGTTATAACTTGTGCAGTGAAAATAACCCCAACCAACCCCCCAGACTTGGAAACAGCAAAGGAAGAGAAGCAATATTTGTGGCTGATCTTGGAAAAAAGGAGATAAAATGAGATGAGCTCTGGTGAATCTGATTATTTGCTGAACTCTGGCCAGAGACTGTTAGGCTGTAAGACTGCCTAGGAGGAGGGAAAAAGACCACCTTAGAGGTGGAGTAGGTCAGAAAATAAGTGCAAACCTTCTAATATGACCTAAGAATTGTTTATACTTCTGTAGGAGTACTACCTAAGATGTCAGGCAATACGCATTAGCTGTGCCTTTATCCATGTTTCTTGTCAAGAAGGATCAGGCTTTTTTAATCCATAGGTTTCCCAGATGATGGAATCTCTCTCACTGGAGATATAAGAAACTCTGTAGGGCCAAGCAGTCTGACTTCACTTTAAAATCAGCCCTGCTTTGAGCAGAGTATCAGATCACAAGCAGCCAGGGTCCCATCCAATCTATATTATTCCATGTGTCTCTATACTGGCCCTACCTCCTTTCTGATGTAGGTTTCAAGGATAAAAACAAAAAAACCCCAAACAATTCCACATTAAAAACAGCGCTGGGCTTTTCTTAGAATGATTTTTTTAATGTGTTGAATTATTTATTTGTTTCAACTGTGGAAAATTCCAAGGCACAGTTATGTCTGGCTTCTATCACACTGAAATTTGGTATTTAAAAAATATAAACTGTGAATTAGTGGGTTTGTAAATTATGTGAGAATTCCTACACAGAGATGAAATATACACTGTTTATTAATTGTTGGTATTGACTATCTGTTTTAAAACAGATGCAGAGGCAAATAGCATGGTAATATAAAATGTTTGGTTCTTCCCCTTTCCACTGGTGCATGGAGCAGAAAAGCAGCAGCTGAGTTTATGGAAGTAGTACCTCTACCCATCCAGTACCTTCAGAAATCTGGAATGGGTGTCTTCAGCCAGAAGAGGAAAAGGAGGCATTAGGTTTTTCATTGGTACAACCCCTAGACCACACCTTGACAATCACTTTCTTGCCCATCAGACAGAAGATACTGAAGGCCAAGGAACCTTCTCACAGAGATCTGTAACAATGCTTAACTAGTTTATTGATAGTGATTGGAATTGACTCTTGCTTATTCAATCTCTACTGTGAGTCTTCAAAAGGTATTTTTCTTTGGTTTTCTTCATGTATGTATGCTAAAGGAATCCATATATATCAAGCCCTGTATTTTCCAACTTCCCTTAAACATAGCCCTTGAGGAGTAAGTACCTGCTATGCGATGGAAAATTTAAAATGCCTTGAAACTTTTGAGGTTGCTGTTTGAACATTTTCTTTTAACCTGTTAATCTACAGTTGCCTCTTCTCCTTTGATATGCCTGACCAACAATAGTTTTCAGTAATGCTGGTTAACCACTCTTTGAAACATCAAGCTTCCCAAAGTGGAAACAGTTCAGCTTTAAAAATATCCTATATAAACCTTCTGTTCTGTCTTGAATCTCTTCTGTTTTGTCCATCACCCCCTTCTACAGGTTGGATCTGAATGATATTGCTTGGGATGGGTGCAGTTCTCATTACGGAGTTTTCACTCCTGGTTTCTCCATTTCCATGTCAATCTTATGAACATGTGTATTTGCAGCCTGTGGGGTGTTATAGATCCCCCACCCCGAGCAGAACCAGAAAGTAGTTCAGGTCTATTGTTTCATAGGAAATTACAAAGCTCACATTAAAAGCATGTACTTATCTTAGAGAGGTCAACGGCAAGTTGTGACTGCTGATGGTATTGGAAACAGCAGATAAAATGCATTTCATGTTATGAAGAAGACAAACAGCAAGCATAATGCAAGTGAAGACAGATAGCCTTTCCTTCACCGAAGTATCTATTACCTCTAGACAGACTACTTAAGAAAACTTTAAATCTAACCTGTGGTTTCATATTACCTTTAAAAGGAAAAATAAACTCTGGAAAGTAACATAAAACATTCTCTAATCAAAACTATTTTATCACAGTCAAACAGAGTGGTTAACAAAAGCTTTTCATTTCACTTAACCATGACAAGCAGAAAGTACAGGTTTGTTCTTGGAAGGGTAGAAGGTAACTAACAAAACCCACAGGTGACAAAGGAATTTTGTCAGACACAAACTGGGAGTTGTTTTATGAATTGTTCCAAGCAGAACTTTAATCATTTGACTCATCGGTTAGCCCTGAGAACTCTGTTTTGCCCAAGCATATTTTCCGATATGTGTTTAAAGTCAGAATTTTTTTTAACTTTTAACCTTAACACAAGCAATCTGCACTACAGCTGTTCTAGTAAGTACCTGAAGAGATCTCTGGAGATTGGTTGCCCTCAGTGGGAACAACATTCTCCACTTTCTGTCATGTACAATAAAGAACGAGAAGAAGCCAAGAAAATGCAACATTCAGCCTTTAGCCTGTTTCCCACATAGTCTATCTTGTTAAGCACTTCCTCTGAAGAGAGTTTTCATGTTACCACGTGTATTATCTTCTGCCTCCTCTTTCAGGAAGCTGTCCGTCATAACAGCTTTTTGCCACATTCATCTGAGATAGCAAAATTTACTACAATATCCATGGCCTTCTAACCTCATTAGCATTTTATTTGTGCTCCTTACATCTGATGTCATCAGCCAACTAATGCAAAATGTTCCAAAGTCGTATTTCTCTCTGCACACTCACCACTCCCTCACCTTATTTATTTGTGAGTTAATTTATTTTCCCTGTATTTCCACCTTCTATGCAGGAGGCATGGGTGATGTAATGGGTGCTAGTCTTGTGACGACAACAGGTTGTCATCACAAAGTGTTTTTTCTGCACCTGTGGTTTCATGACAGCCTATCCTAATAGAGCCTGGTTTCTTATCAGCTGGGGTTCTGCTGAGTGTGTTTCACAATGGTACTCATCTCTCCAGCCTACATGTTGATGGTTAGGATTTAGCACTGGGGACAGGGAATTCATTGGTAATGTCACATTAAGACACAATGATCCATCATTGCAGTGCTGTGATTTATGTATTTGTATAGATAGTCCTGCATAATTTGCTCGTAAAAGGATCTCCACACTTTACTTCTGGGAAGACTTCACCTCATTTTCATAACCTTCTTTGGCTCTGCATATTTGTTTGTCTCTCTGTGTCCTGGTTTCAGCCAGAACAGAGTTAATTTTTCCACATTAGCTGTGAGGGGGTGGAGCCTGGAACCATGTGGGAGTGTCTATATCAGTTGTTATTCTATACCATGCACATCACTGCTGAGGGTGGAAATGAGGGACTCTCACTTTGGAGAAGAAGCCGGTATGGTTTCTGGTTGTGAGAAAATGTGATGGGGGTAGGGTCCGTCTGCCATTGACCATTGTCTCAGGCTGGTGATACAGTTCACCTTTTCCTTTGTACACTGTTGTTATTACTATTGTTGCTGTTACTGTTTGGTTTTTCATCTCATTGCTGTTTCCAGTAAATTGTTCTTATCTCAAACCATAATCAAATAATTCACCTTTTGTGTCTCCTGCTGGAGTGGTGAGGGTAATGGTTTGTGGTGATCTTTTCAGTGGAAGTAATAAACTAGGGAATACTTTTACTAAACTATGACAGTCTGATATTTCTTCTGATATATTTTGGCCCTTAAATGTCTGCAGTGTGGTAAAAATGGAATGGAGCCCTCCTCTGCTGCACTGCACAAACTGTCCTCAGGTAAAAGATGTCTACCTTGCCTTGGTTCCTGCGCTGCTGAGTGGCTCTATGCTTTCTGTCTTTGACCAGCATAGGCTATTGTCACTGGCCAGCAGTCTGAATTACTGTTCTGTGAAAAGGAAGCAGTTTGTGATGGTGGAGGTCTTTCCAGTGTCAGCCAATGCCTATCATTGCTGCTCTATATTCCCACTGTCTCCATCTATAGCTTATCTGTCTCCATGTTTTCCCTCATAGGTCCATTTTTAGTCCATGTAGAGAAGCTGTGGTTTTCCAGTTTGATGTATTCTTGTGGAAGTCTGAATATCAAGAGTTAAGGGCTTTTATACAGAATGTTACGCTTATTTATCTTCTATATAGGGATACTACCCTATATGCTCTTTTCCCTCTGAAGGTGTGATATACTTGCAAGAAATCCTCTAGAATCTGCCCATTCCAATAAAACGTAAAATGGTAGAATTGCATATTTGCAAATCTTTGCCTCATACAAGTTTGTCCTCAGATTCGTGCCCATTATTTGCATCCTTTGTCTTTTATTTATGCATTTCCTTCTGCAGAGTTACAGGGACCCATTCCCTTTGTGATTTCTACTCTTCTCTGTACTGTTATTCTTGTGAATCAGGGGAGTGCCAGTTTTGCTTAGGTTTAGCAGTTGGGTATAAGTAATATAAATACTCTAGTCTGATCTAGAATTCCTTGCTGCATGCAGACAAGTCTGCTGAAGCACTACCCTTGGAACAGCTATATCCTTTGTTCTTCCTCCAGAAGAAGAGCTGTGTCCTGTGGGATCTGCTTGTTGCAGAAGCCAGTCATTCTTATGCAGTTTGGTAATGCACAGGCCTGCCATTTTGTCAGACACTTGATTATAAGTCTTGAAAAGTAACCTCCTGAAAATAGCATTCTTTCTGTGTTTAAATTATGTTGAGAGCTCTTCTAGGAAGTAATTGATTCTTCTAGCTGGCTACTGATGAAAAGTGCTGTTGTAGCATATGTGATGGCCTGTGTACATTATAGCTGAGATGCAGACTGCTCTGTTTTTGGATTTCACTCCTACTGAGGCACAGAGTCATTTTGCAGCTGTTTTGGTGCAACCTGAAGAACGTGCAGCTGCTGAATACATTATATTTCATGTCCAAGAGCTGGTGTGATTATGGTTTAAATTTTGGATTTTTTTTCCCTTCAGTGTTCTCAGTTTTGAATTTCATGTATCAGCAATAATGAACCTGTTTCTAACTCTGTGTCCAGTCCTGAGTGTAGACCAAGAGAGAGCAACCTCAGTGTATGGCATAGATTCTACTTCTTCTTCCATGTACACTGTCCTTTGTAACCTTGAAAGCAGTGTTTTGGGATTCCTGGCTATTGCTATGCACATGTCTGATTATACAATTTTAAGGTGATGTAATGAAGACCAAAACCAATCCCAACCAAAAGAAATTAAAAAACAATTGTAAAAGAGGCAGTTACAGAAAAGTAAGTTTTTCAGGTCTCAATCAGCAGCACAAAAAGTCTTTGCAATCTGAGCAAAAAATGGGTTTGGTTACATCACCCTAGTTTCCAATGAACAGGTGTCAATGTCCATGCAGAGTTAGCAGTAACTGGTGTGTCTGAGGCACCCCCAGGATGGTCAGGATTAAATACACAGGCACAGAGTTATGCTCTTCCCCATGGAGCTGGTTCAGCAAGCTCCAGATGAAGGTCCAAGGTAGGGCCAACACTAACAAAGGCACCATGTTTCCTGCTTTGAAAGTAGATGCTTTCTAGCACTGTTAATCCACTGTCAGCTGCTACACCTAAATTCATAAGCCTAGTGGAATCTCTTTTGGTGGAGTTGGATACGTCGCATGGTTCACTCTATTTCTGACAACATTTTCATTGATAATCTGAGAAAATCCCATCAGACTTCTCAAGGCTGAAATTAAGTTCTGCTTACAAGTTAAAAAGATTTTAAAAACGTTATGCTGAACATTATTCTATGCTGAGACAAAGGAATGAATGTTTAAATATGTTTTCTGTGATTCTTTAGGTTTTAATCAAGAGAATGTCATCATTTTTCTCATTAGTGAAGTCTACTCTGCAGCCTCCTGCATTCCAAACAGGATAGTTTTGTGACAAAATCAAACTAGACTGGGGGTCTTGTGGCAGAATACTAAAGTATTCTATACTGACCCATCAGAAAATTATTTTGGCAACTGAGCTGTTGCCTGCTTCTGCTTCTGCAGAACTTGCTTCCATCACACACGATAGACTGAATTGCTACCTGTTGCCAGATTTCAGCCAGTTCAGGGAAAAGCATGAAGCTGAATCAGGGACCTGGTCATAATTCCCTGAATTACATTTCCCAGTAGACAATCCTGATGCTGCAGTCAGTGTCTAGGACTGCTTTGAAATATGTCAGCCAAGGAGAACAGCCGAAAGTATCTCCTGACCTCACTCCTCCTATCATCTCATTGACATTAATGTGGGGACATGGCAGAGGAATACCCTCCTGAGGGGCTCTCACAGGGGGTGAGAGGCTGCCTCATCTTCAGAAGCTGCTTCTCAGAAATCATTTCACCTAAAAATATAATGTTAGCATCACATGATAACAAATAATTCAAGAACACTTCAAGGGTTTTCACCTATGGATGAAGGGAATGACTGATGGTGGAGAGCAGAAAAGAGAAGGAAAAAAGGAGATGGATTTTGTAGGTTTCCTGTCAGAAATGATGGATGCTGTAAGAACATGTTGCCTTTTATTGCATGTACATTTCTGACGGATCTGTTTTTTGTTGCCGAGAGTGCTGAAAAGTGAAATCTCACGTGTAACTCTAAAAGCTGCCTTTTTTCTCAGGGCTACCTTTACTTTTTCAGCAGGCATGGGTCTGCTTCCCAGCAAAAAAGACCTCACTATTGTCCTTCTTTGGAAGAAGCTGCATGCAGTTTTGGTGGTTATGACAGCAGGGGGACTTACTGCATTCACTAGTTAAGCATAAACAGTGTCTAAGGACTAATCCTAGGCTGCAAAGATTATCTGTGAAAGAAGTCCTCTCTCCAGTCTTGAAAGTGACATTGTCCCAGGTGAAGGAAAGTAAGCGCACTGGAAACCAAATCCACAATTTATTTATTTTTTTCATCAGTAGAAGTGGTATTTAAAATTTGGGAGATATTTATCTTAGATTCTGACTATTTTTTCAGGTGTTTTCATGCATACACTAAAAAGCCAACTATTTTTGAAGGCAAACACCTCCATCAGAGGTAGGAGAACAGTATGTGAAGCTATTATCTTGTCACAGTGTTAAATGAGACAGCTTCTTGGCATTCTGGTAAAGAGGAGTTGACGAAGAACTTTTGTCTGGCATATTGTTCTGTGGGACTGAATCTAATATTCTGAAATGTGAGGTTATGGTTTGCATGTTGATGGGAATCTGGATGAGGAAACCATTCTTTCTTCAATGAGATCATATTCCCTTGTTCCTCATACACCTCACACAGGAGATATGTAGGCAAATAAATCGCTACTTGTAGAAGTGCATTTTTTGTTCAAGGCTTCTGCTTTCCTGAGTTTGGACAGGTATATTTTGTTGTATTATATCTATATATAAAACACACTGCAAGTGAATTTACTGAGAATTTACCCTCTTCCTACTACTCTATAGAGTCTCCCACAAATCCTATGTATATACATAGAAACACTTAGAAATACAATTCTAATTAAAAATAAGAAGTAAAATATTGCTTGACTATGAATAAAGTATCAGGTCAGTTGTATTTCATCTGTGGCCAGAATAAGATTCCTTTGGGATTACTCCAGTCCTCAAAATACAGTTTTCCTATTCTATTCAAAGCATCTTACTAGATTCCTTGTTAAATGGAGAGATTGAATTTCATTGGGATTCTCAGTCTACTCTGACCTTTTTAAGTAAACCATAATAAAAAGCACAAGTAGAATCTGACACCATAAGGGTATGCCATATTTGGGCCAGCAGGTGATATTCTTTGATATTTGTGGTGACCATCAATCTGTCATTTCTCTGCATTGTATATGCCAGTATCAGAGACATTAGACAAACCAAAATGATCTCAAACTCTCTCAAGTATTTGTAAAATTTCCCACCCCTTTTAAAAATTAAAAAAAAAAAAAATTAAAAATTTTTCCTGCCAACAAAGAATAATTCTTTTATTTTGAAGATCAAAGACTGATACCCTATGCAGATCTGGCACAAACACTTACATCTTCTTAAACTGTTAAATATTTATTTGCTTCCATTCAAATGCCAGATATAATAAGTTAGAGATTCTTCCAGACTTTGATGGCTGTGGAAGATCTTAATAACAATCATATCTCTTCCAGGTTACGGCTAGGTTGCCATGTGACATGACTTCATAGGTTTATTTTGGGTTTTGTCCTACTTGTCCTGGAACCTGTTATAGTTTTGGCATGGTTTTTAATAAAAGCGAAACTGGTCATTCTTTGTATTTCGTGACAAGGCTGAAACAAAAAGCATATCTGAAAGCAGAGACCAAAGCATTTAATGGTAAATGATAGCAGATTCATCACTAGGTTAGACACTTGAAATATGGCAGTCCACTTTGAAAAGTTACAAAACCCATTGCCTACCATTATTCTCTGCAGAGGATCTATTGCATCTGTCTGTCAGTTCATATGTAACTTGAATCTCTTGACACAAGGAAAAGGTAAAATAAAACGCTGTGTAAAAATCACTGTGGACTTGCAATGTACCCAAATATGATACTCTAGTTCAAAGAACGGTGTTTGAACCAGACTACTGTTACTGACAAACATGTTATTAATGTTCAGCCATCAAATGCCTTTGATTAAAGAGAAAAATCCTGTAGGACTAGAGAAAACGATTTCTTTTTTTCCCCTTATGAGGTACTGGAAGTACTTAAAGAAAGGTAAACTGTTTTTTATAATTAAAAAAGATGAATTGCACCTGCACTATATTGTTATCCTCTCGGAAATCAAGAAAAAAGAGAAACTGACTTGACTTGGTAGTATTTTATCTATAAATGACATAGAAAAATACTCCTTAGCTACAGGAGCTAAGTGAACAATATATAATGCTACATGAAGCATTGCACTGAGAATCCCAGCTATGTTCCAGATGTTCTTAAGGCAATTTTAGAAAAAAAACCCAAAGAAAAAACAAATTAGAGAAAACAATATTTGGCCCTGCTTGTCTTAACCAGAAGCATTTTGAATGTTCTCAGTAACGGGGCTCGATGTTCCACAGACCCCAGATGTTAAGGGCCAGATTTTCAAAGGTGCTTAGAGACCTCAGGAGATAGACAGATGCTTCTGAATTTTCAGATGCAGGAAGGCAAATTAGATGTTTAAGACCTAGGATAATTTGATGCCAGACATCTATCCATCCTGCTCAGACTGGTTTGAAAATCCAGTCTATGTCTATGCTTAGATCCACAGACACATTTATAACTAATTTGAGTATCCCAGAATTGTCAGCCCTGGCCCAGAGCTCATGAAAAGTTGAATGTTTGCAGAGGTTTGCACCATTCTACATACCCTTGAGCCTGGTGTGTCCTTTTGCCCTGTGGCTACCAACTGCAGCTCAAGATCTTGTATGTTGACATTGGCCTGCCCCTTTTGCATGTCACTCTGCAATCTCTCGTGTTTTGGGTCCATGATGCTGGATCTAATCCTTGCTAGCTCACACGTTCTAGGTTTCCACCTTCAGTTCTCTATCTGGATGTGTCTCCCAGTATATGCCTCGACGTGTGAAATTCGTTGTCCTCAGCCAGCACACAAGTGGAGTTTTAATGGAGGGCATCAATTATAAAGAAGAAATTAAGAGAAGAGGGTTTGCCTTATGCAGACCTGCTGAAGGCAGATCTGTCAATGAACCCACTGTGCCGATGTGTTTGTGTGCGTGTGTTGGTGCAGCTCAGGTCCTCCAAGGGCATAAGGCTGTGATGCATGATAAGATAAAGTGTACATGTGCTGCAACTCCTGGACACTCCTGAACAAATTTCCACTATTGTGTCTTGGAAAGTGGCTGGATCACCAGTGATAAGCCAGACCATGGGCTGAAAATGCCCAGTCTGCTGGGGGCGGAAAGGTAGAGATGAAGGTCATGTTCTTGTTTTCATTGTGCCTGTAGTCAGGCAGATAAAGATCAAACTGCATCGTACAAAATCAAGATGCCAGTCATGCATGAAGAGACATAATTACAGACCCCTGTACCTGTGCAGGATTTGGTTGTAATTTTATTCCAGGATGATCCTGGAAGAGAACTGGCAGGCCAGAGAAGGAGCAAATGTCACTTTTCCTTGCAGATGCTTGTTGCAGTGACAGAATGCAAGAGATTAATATATTCGGTGAAGTTGTTTTTTCTACATGAAGTAGAGTGCTTTTTCTTGAGTTACACTTCTTTGGCTGAGCCAAGCATTTCCTGTGAGGACTGGATGTATTCATGCTCAGGCCCTGATCCTGCAATCTGATCTAACTGGGGGAGTTATGTCTTGTGCGAAGATGAAAAGCCCTCACAGGATCTCTGCCTAGGTGAAAAGGTCTGCCAGGGTAGAACTGATTGGAGAACTGGAACCAGCAGCTGTAAACCAAAACTGACTCAGAATAAAATACAAAAGTAGAGTGGTTCCCGCCTCCCCTCCAGTCTTCAGCAGACTTTGAAAACCCACCGTGCTCACCGGGAAATAATTTTTAAATGGATTGTTCCAACAAACTGCTCGAACCTTTTCAGGCTGACTTACTGTTTTTTATTACTTTTTTTTTTCAGTTTTAACTTGGGCAGTGTTCCCCAAACTGCAGACAAAGCTGCAATTTGAGAAGTTATTTTCCCTCTGCAAAACAGTTTGCAATTTTTCATTTTGTAAGGAGTTGTAGGCAATCCTAAGGTGGCTTGTGGAGAACAAGATAAATTTGCAAGGCATACTGTACTTAGAGAAAAAAGATGGAAAAGTTCCTCCACGCTTATTTTCTCCCCCATTTATAATCATTAGGGTTTAAATGCCCCATACATCTCTGTCATTTAGATAAGACGCATTGATTGCTTAACTGCTGCACAGACATTTCATACACCTGGTTTTAGATGACATTTCAGGGATAGAAAGAGAAGGAAGTACTGTAAAAAGTGTTCACAGTTTGCAATGTCAAACTTTATTACATAAAGTCATAAACAACCCTAATTAGTAGAAAGTGTGTTCATAGCCAGGGTTTTAAGCCAGTTCATTAAACGTTTCCTGCCGTTGGGCAAGGCATTGGGATAAATAAACTGACTCCTGATTTATAATAAAACAGTAAATAAACAGTAAAGTTTTAGAAAAGCTTTGCTTTTCCTACTGATTGATTTCTTGTTAACGTCCAGCAAAGCCTGAGGAAGGGGTTAAGTAGAGGTCTTGAGGGACCACTTGACATCTGCTACACTTGTGACTTTTTGATCTTGGTTTTTTTTCCTTGCTTTGAGGGATGCCTTACAGTAAAGGCCATGTGTGCCTGCCTGTGTTTCCCAGAGATGGCCGGGGCTGGGAGGGGCAGAGTGGCCAGGGGAGCAAAGAAAACAGCTTTTTGCTGACAGATCAAATGAAGGAAAAAAAGGAGGAGAAAGGGGGTTACATGCTCTGTAATCGTGATAATAGGAAGGAAAACACTAGGGGTCTCAAGTGTGAAAGCCTTTGTGCAGAGGAATGTAAGAGTCAAGGATGGTTTGATATTATAAACCAAAACTCTCTGAGCACCCCGGAGAGCGGCCCTCGCCCTCTCCTCTGTGTGCAAACAGGAACTCCCCAGACTTGTGGTGCATTTCTCCTCCTGGGCACCACAGGTGACTGTGTGGAGGCCTGGAACCCTGAGAAATCCTGGGGTCCTGGCAGAGGTCTGGGCACCCAGTGAGGCGAGTGGCAAGCTTAGGGCAGGTAGGGGGAGGCCACCTGTCTCCTGGAGAAAGCCACTGAGCTGGCCTTCTGTTCTGACCATTTTTGGAGTGTGACATCTAGATTCTCTTGTACTTCTTCCTCCTGGCCTGTTTTTTTTTCTGCACCCCCTGTGGTGTTTCACCTTTAGGGGGATGGAAGCACCCAAAATTTGTAAATGCTTGTGGTTGAAAGGACTGACCAAAGTCAGAGAGCCCACAAAAAATCACCAAGTTTTATCAGTAAATTACACACTCGGCATGGAAATTGGTATGTTAGTCCCTGACCTACTTTATAAGCACACCGCAGTGGGCTTTGGATGAAGGGGTAAGCTGAAAAGGAAGAGAAAATGGAAAAGAAGAATTAAAGAATGAGAGAGAAGGAGAGCAAGAGAGCAAGAATGAAAGCAAGAGAGCAAGAGAGAAAGAAAGAGAGCAAGACAGTGAGTGAGAGAAAGAGAGAGACAAAAAAGAGAAAGAGAGAAAGAAGGATAGAGAAAGAGAAGGAGAGGGAGAAAGAGGAAGAAAGTAAGGAGAGAAAAGAAGAGAGAAAGAAAGAGAGGGAAAGAGAGAGAAAGAGAAAGAAGGAGAGAAAGAAGGAGCGAGAGAAGGTAAAAAGACAAAGAAAGAGAAAAAAAGAAAGAGAGAGAAAGAGAGAGAGAAAGAGAGAGACAGAAAGAAAGAAAGAAAGAAAGAAAGAAAGAAAGAAAGAAAGAAAGAAAGAAAAAAAGAAAGAAAGAGAGAAAGAAAGAAAGAAAAAGAAATCCTGTTCTTTCTCACAGTTTGTTATTACCAGCTATCCTTTGTTGGTTCCACAGCCATCCTGCTATCAATGTTTCAGGCACACACATCAGCCCCTCATCTTCTGGGATTCTACACCCCCTCACTGGCCCCACCAGCTTGTGGCTCCAATAGTTTAAAAAAGGTTGTTTACAAGAAGGCAATTCAGCTGTTCCGTGGCTGGACACCATCACAGGGGCTGTAGCTGGTAGCATGGAGTGCTACCTTGGAGGCACCTGCTTTGTGGCATGGGCTCTGAGATCTCTGAGGTCCATGAGGAGATTTCAGTGCATGGTACAGCCTCCTCCAGCCATGGCCTCAGGGCACCATGGCAGCAGTCTTTCCCTGAGGGCTGTGCAAACCAGAGGAAGGGTGCTGCTGCTGGGCAGCTGCAGTGCCTGTGGACAGCGCCACACCCAGAAGAAAGTGATGCTTCTTTGCCCACTGAGCCACACTCATCTTCTTGGGTCACTTTTTCATCTTACGTACTTCCCTGGCAAAAAAGGAGCTAACTTGCTTCCTCAGTCAAATTCATTGTCTGTTGTGACATTTTGTGAATGAACAACCTGTTTAACTCTGTTTACCCATCCCTCAAAGGCATTTTTCTCCTACTCCTTTCCCTTCCACCTCCTTTAGCTGACTGACCTCCATTCCCAAACTATATCTCAGTGATGAACTTGGTCAATCACCAGCCTCTAGAATCCCACAAATGTGAATGTTTGAAATTGCGCTCAGGTTTTAACCCAACAGCACGGCTCCATCTCCAGGTCTGTGACATCAGATTTACAAAATAAGGAGAAATAAGGCCACCTTCATGTGAGCAAAAGGGTCAATTTCCTTCTGGTGATCCCACTTTTTCTTTGAAACAGCTATTTCGCAGGAATGGGTGTATCACAGCTCCTTGTAATGTGGAATTTCCCCAGCCCGCCTTGCTGCAGCTGTGACAGATAGTTGTGCAAAAGCTGCTGGCCGATGTGCCAGCATCTGGAAGTTGCACTGTGACAAGCTCAAATGAGAAGTCATCTTGCTTTCATGTGGCATGATTTCTGCAAAGCTAGGGTCTCCAGTGAGGACTTAAACTAATCTCACATAGTTTATGAGTGAAAATCCATTTACAATGAGAATGACCCCCACCGACCAAAAAGTTTAAACAAATGCCCTCTTTATGCATTTCCTACAGTGGGGATCAAGTTCCACAGGTATGATGTAAGCAGGCCTCAAATAAGCCTCTCACCTACACACAGAACAGAAATCATTTGCAAAGAAAACTGAAATGACAGCCATATGCATGGAATGTTTTATATGCTACGGCCAGGCTTGCAGACTCCAAGGAGGAGGATCTTCTGATCTGTCAATGCAATTGAAAACAGGTGTCTGACATGCTGCACATAAAGAAGTATACAGGCAATTTGGGAGCCCTCTGGAGATTCTTTCAACTTTTGAAAATATGGAGACAACTTCCCAGCCCCCAATCCCATCTTTCCCTCTTTCCATGATTCCCATCTTCCCCCTCCTCCCAGAAATGAGGAAACTGCTAGGCCATGGTGATGCTGCCCCATTTAGTGAAAGAAAATGTGAAAAAGATTAAGAAGGATCCATCAAAATGTCAGCCTGATCTTGAATTGCTGGAAAAAAAAGCTTTTCTTAATTCAAGTGTCTGTCACAAAGACCTAGGTGACCTTGTTTTGCAAGTGAAAGCCTTTGACTGTGACCCAGGCATGCTTCCTGTGTCTGACTCCTATTTAGCAAATAAACTAAAAGTACTGCCCGTATTTATGGTAAACACCTGATTAGGTTCTACCAGAAGAAAAAAAATACAGCTGGATAATATAGGACCAGATTAGGTTTCTTTTTTATTTGTTGTCACCAAATGCTCCTAATCTTTTTGAGTTCTAAGGCTCGTTAAGTAGAATGTTTTAAAATGGTGCAACAGACAACGCAGCTGTATTTAATTTATAGATAATGGATGCAATACATGTAATAACCCAGCTAGATATATTGACTCATGAGCTAATTTAGGTGTAGATGTTACAGCACTTGTGCAGCTGGAAATGTTGCCATCACACAAATCAGTTGCAGATTAATGGAGTCAGGTCCTTGTCTGCACTTGGAAGAGATAAAAGGCCACAGTCAAATACAAAAAACAAGTTCTGAAGAGTTATTGTAAGTTTAAGGAGTATTTGAAAATAGTTTTTCAACCACAATGCAAACTGTAATATGAACCTGGAATTGCTTAACTATATGGTGATTTGGCAATTTTATATATAATGGATTCATAAAACTGAGAACATGGATAAGCATAAAAGAGCACAGCCTATTGTTTAGAAGGCGAGACAGAGGTGAGCATTTTCACTCCTATTATTTGCTCTGATACTGAGTTATGTCAGTAAAACTGCCTGGTTCTCTGTTTCTCAATGTAGTTCTCAGGTAGTGGTATATTTATTACTATAATTGTTCCTACTGTTTCTGTAGTAGATACTACTACTACTAACTCCAGGACCTGCTGTCATTTAGTGACATAACTGAACAGAAGGTAGAAGAAATCTCTTTCCTTATCTACACGTCCCTGGCACCTCTTGCCCCCTTCACCTCCTTGGAAGAGGAGTAAAAATTCTTACGCATTTTCTGAATCTTTCCTGTAATCTCTGGTAAAAAGCAAAAACATGAGCAATTTTGAAGTACTATTACGACAATTCTTATCAAGCAGTGTAGCAACATTTAAATGCTGTGTAGGAGTGTATTCCCAACTACTAACTAATGAGTCACTTTGTACATGCCTCTGTTCGTTGCAGTGAATTTGATGCTAGTAATCAGCTTTCCTGAAGATAATTAATGGATAGATCAAAAAGTAGTTCCAGAAAAAAACAGGAAAAATAGGGCATCTGTGAATTTATGCCTCAAAGCTGAGTTTTCTGATGCCTTCTGAAGCATAAACACTGACCAAGGCTTTTTCTCTGTTTGGGATACTCATATCTTTCACCCATCTGATTCCTTGAGGACATATGAGGGTTGAATAAAGCCTGTAGCCTCTGCCTCATTGCTTTCTCCTCACTATTTTACTGTCTCTTTACAGAAGATGCATGAAAGTATTTTGCACTATGTCCTCTGCACATCAGCTGGAATTGACAAGCAATGGCAAGGTAGCAGTACTCAGAGGTACAAGCAGGCAGATGAACAGAGGCACATGAAAGTACATTTCTTCAGGAAACAGGCTAAAACTGTTTCCTTGACTTGTTTCTACCAATCCATTTGTCTTCACTGGACTTGCTTTCAGTTGCATGCTGGCTGTTTCAATAATCATTGAGAAGGACTATACCAAAAATAATAATGAGTTAGACAGCAGTTTTAAAGATTTTTAAATATTTTTTTCTATGAACCCATTACAGAAAGTAATTTGGAATCTCTCTGAATGTTATTTACCAGGAAAAAAGTCACAATTTTGAAAGTATCAGTTCAGGCTGAGTATTTCCAGACTGGCAAGAAAATGCTAGCCAGACTCTTTTCTTGTGAAAATGGAGACATTTCTGTGGCTGGTATTTGATTCAGCAATTTCACAGCAATGGGTCTAATGCAATTTGTCTATGGTTTTAGAGCATCCAATTTCAGTCACTCCTAAAGAATGCCATCATGAGTTTATTATGCAGTTGATATAATTTTCTCTGTGAACATGGGAAAAGGCAACTCTTGGCTAGAGAGAAAATATTGGAAATTAGAATTAGAATCCACAGAATGATATATAAAAATGAATATACTTAAACATGTATTTGGACTTTGTTGCTTAGTTTGCTACTGTTGACTTGTGTTTGGGTTACTGGAATGGTTGCTGATTGAATATGTGTACTTAATTGCTAATTGCTGGTAGAATGAGCAGAAGACCTTACTCAGTAATAGGCAGTAAAGGCAGGACATCTCAGTGTTAAACACTTCAGAAGTGGAAGTTGCAACATATGAGCTATTGTTTGAGGAAATCCTGCTTCTTTGACTATAACCAAATGTGACCTTACGAACACATGGAAAGCACAACTGCAGCAAAAACATCCCATTTCATCAATAGGACTACTGTGGAACTGTTTCTCGTGTTTCTTTGCAGTGTGAAGAAACCAGGCTTTTCCTTGGGTATCCCATCTGATTTTTAAGGTGGACATGAGTACAGGTGTTTGTTGGTTTATAACCTCCTTTTTCTTAAATCTTGTCCTTCTGTTTAATATAAGCTATATGCTGACTGAAATTACCTAGTTGTTTTTATATTTATTGCTGATGTTATGGGAAGGAAAAGCAGCATTTGCTTAAGCCTGTCTGTACTTTACTGAGAATGCCTAGCTGACCAACAAGATGAAGCACAAGAGCAGAGATTTGAAGGAGCACTCCAGAGAGGTTAAAAGGGTGGATAAAACTGTGAGTTATAAATATGCAGCAACTGGCCTTAACCTGAAACCGGGTTAGGATGAGTGGTGTGTGTAGAATCACATCAGTTCCGGAACATGGAGTTCAAATCCATGATGCTTCAAAGCAATGGTTTCTATTTCAATGCAAATTTGACAATGATAGATGTTCATCACACTCCTTAACGAAGAACCAAAGGCATAAAAGTGAGTAGTGTGGCATATGAATCCCATAAAATAGGAAAGAACCACATGCAGTAGACATATTTAACTTCTCGAGAAACCAATCAACACCTCTAAAATGTGGCTACATGGTAGCATACAATACTTCAAATTTTGCAGACTCTGCAGTTAAAACCAGAACCTGATTTTACAAAACCGCCAATTACAACTGCAGGAAAAATAGAGTAGAATTAGTC
The DNA here is from genome assembly GCA_013397775.1 of Eulacestoma nigropectus. Lineage (NCBI taxonomy): Eukaryota > Metazoa > Chordata > Aves > Passeriformes > Eulacestoma > Eulacestoma nigropectus. Next base: position 1,122,367 of record VZTE01005528.1, read on the forward strand.
TCTGAACTGAAATAGTTTTCTTGATAACAGAAGTGTCAAGAAAATACATTACTAGTTCTGAAAATCAGACCTTTTTTCATTCGCCAATACTAAGGGGAAAAACTGTCTGCTTTAACCCTGATCCTGAAAGGGTTTAATTTACTTGCCTAATTTCCGACATGAGTAGTCTCACTGACTTCAGACAGAGGGTAGTCCTGCTGAGATCAATGGTGGTACTCACATATATAACGTTAAGTACATGCATGCATCTTTTCAGCACCCAGATCTCAAAAGCCTACCAGAGAAATAAGTACACCTGGAAATAAATATCAAAGTGCAAAGAGAATTTTTTTTCCTGACTGAGATGAGTATTCAGGAAATGGACACAATAGCTCATATGTGATACATTTTATCACTTCTGAAAAGCGTAAGTGGAATCACTTGTGGAAAGTGCAGGAAGATTACAGTGCAAGATTTAGGGAAATTGCAGTCTCTGAGTCTCCCTTTCTCACCAATCACACGTTTGCTGGGATCATCAAAGTTTTCCCAAATGTCTTTGTGAGTGGGATTGTAGGTGAAGTTGAACATTTATAGGCTCAAAAATTTGTCCAAGGTTCTCATTTTATTTCAATATGAACTCATGTTACTTCTGTTGAAAATTCTACTGACAGTCTCATACGTGTAATTTATGACATTTCCTATCAAGATGTTTAGCTGAATTAGAAACACTTGTGAAGAAGCCCGTCTGCAGCCAGTTAAAGAGCATTTTTGTAGCAGAGGTGAGGGCTGTTGAGGCAACAAAGGAGGACTCATCTTACTTTTATTCCAATGGCTGTTGATCAAGCAATTGCAGCATAAACTGCTTACAGCTGTGGCTTTTGTTACGGTGACAAAGAACATGTTTAAGGGTAGACAGAAAGCTATGCTGTATGCTAGTTTGCAATGACCAGGTAGTTTACACACCAAACAGCCCAAAGCATATTTCTGCAACTTCCAGATTTCTTGGTGAAGTGGCACTGATTTGTTCTCTCTTCTTTGTCATTTGTTTTACTGAGCTGGTTACCTGTGTGTCTCTCCTGCTTTCCCAGCTTAACACCATGCTGTGCCTCCTAGCTCACAGATTTGGTTTTAGGCATGTGAGCACTTATATTTAAATAAATAAAACTAAAATTAAAGATGCCCGTAGGTTTGAAGGGCATTATTGTTTATCCAATGCAGGGAATGCAGTTGACACCAAATAACAGCATTTTAATTGCTAAAATTCATTGATCGGAGCCCTTTTTAAAGATCAGATATTTATTATCTGTGCAAACCAGAGATTTAGCTCTCTGTTTTTATATAGTTGCCTTTTAGTTGGGTTCTGCACTTCTTTTCAGAGACATGATACTGCACTTTTCAGAGACATGATAATTTCACAAGAAAACGTTGAGAATTGGCTTCCCTGCAAAGTTGAATCGTTGCCTGCCTTCAAGTTGTCCTTGACTGGGTGCAGGAGCCAGGGTGCGAACACTCACCCCTTTGTCCCTACTGTATTACCTGGGTGCACAGTGGGACACAGGCCAAATTTATTTCATGTTTAGCTGTCTGAAACATAGCTCTCTGTTGTAAGTCAGTAGTCCACTCTGCCTTCATGGTTAGTAGATAAGCAGCTCCAGAGTATGCCTGTCTTCAGATGAGATTTACTGCCCTCTTGAGGTATTTATCTTTCTCCTCCGAGAACAGAAGTAGCTTAAAAGACCTTGTGCCCTTGTGTAGGAAGTTTGTATCAACAACAGCCACCTGACATAACTTGTTGCCCTAAGGAACAGGGGTTTCAATCCTCTGAAAAAAACCTCACTACCTTCTGCACAGACAGCTTAGAAATCATGGAAGATGCAGGCTAAATTAGCCGAAGTCAGTTTGGATTATCCTGTTATGTGGCTATATGGCATTTCCTCATGTCATGGTGCTCTGCTATTTGGTAGGATGCTGCAATGAAGTATCCAAGAAATGATTCGTGGAACGCAAGATTCATGTTTGTTCTTACTAGAACACCATTGACAAGCACTGCCTCTGCAGACTTCAGGTGCCAAGCCTTCTTGAAAATGCAGAACAATAATAAATGGAATAAATGGGCTGGCCAAATTTGCTGATTTAATTTACTAATTTACTTTTTCCTCGAGCTGAAAAGATTTGCTTCAGCTTGGCTCTTGTCTCATACTCTCCTGGGTTACTGCCTGATAACATTACTTTGAATACCTGCTTACTGGTGTTGCTTGGGTTTATTCTACCTGTGTTATAAAGGCAGCAGTTGGGCTGGATGCACTCAGCTCTTTGAAGGCCCACAAAATTACAGCCAAAAGTCTCAAAAAGGTTTTGAAAATCATGGCCACTGGAATGATAGTAACCTATCTGAGGGGAAATAAATTGTCATGCCTTTCTGCAAAGACTATTGTCTCTGAGACTTCTGCTTTTGATTTTCTGTTAGTTAGAGAGTTTATTTCAAAGTTCATTTCCAGATTTAAAATGTCATACTTTGATCCACAAAAGCTTTTATTCCACAGAAATAATTCCGTTTACCCCATTTAGATACAATCATACATGTCTGATCTTTGATATCAGGCAAGTTATAGTCTATATATATAGGAAAGATACTTGCTGCTTATGTCTTTAATTTTCTATGAAAGAAATGTATTAAACTGGAGAGAAGAGACCCATTTTTGGTGAATAAAAATAAGAAAGCATTTGGTTAAAACCCCCTGGTAGGATCCCTAATTAGTAACCCTTGGAAAAAAAAAATTACGTGCAGAAAACCATAGAGGAAAGATACTATGAGATAAAGATATCATGGGAATCTTACACTAATCAAAATCTTCTGTGACTGCCTTATTAAGATACTTGCTTTAAGAACAAAACATATGGTAGAAGCTTCAAGGAGATAGACTCCTTAGCTCACCACCAACAAAAGTGTAAAATGTTCCCAGCTCCTTCAAAGATTTAAGTAATGCTTGCTAGGGTGTTTCATTCACTAGCAAACATGGTGATTTGTGAAGCACAACTAATGTGTCCCTGGGAAGTTCCAGCATGAAATAAGACTAGGTGTGAAAGCCTGTCAGGGTCCAAAGAGATATGATTTAAGGGGAAGCACTCCCTGAAAATGTGAGGATGCGTGTTACTAACTTAATCCATATGATAATTTCTCCCGGCAAAATTTATGACAGAATATAGGGCAGAAATGCGTAAGACAGACATTAGTCATTGTCCACAGGTCATATTTTTTCCATGAAGTTATCAGCAAGGGTTGCCATGCTGTGTTTAAAACATATGTAAAACAGATTAGTATGCAAAGACGAAAAGTAAAGGACCCACCCTATGTTTACTTGCAGATGCACACACACTTGGAAAATTTCAAAGAACTTGTTTTATTACAAATATATCTCTGCAGTCTTGCGCAGTAATAGAAATAACTGAAAGCTAGGTGTCTGGGCAGATACAGAAGGGCAAGAATGTGGCTTTTTGCCACTGATGCTGTTACATGTATAAGTAGATGTATGATATAATTTTCTGGGTTTTTTCTCTTTCTTTTGTAGCACAAGGATTGCCAAAAGCAGAATGCTCTGATTTTGTGCAGGTGACCCTAGATTTACTACTATCAGCACAAACCATAATATGTATAGCACTTTCAATTTAATCTAATATTAGACTGTACAGAATAAATCTGTACAAGCACATAAAAAAAATACAACCTCCATTCAACATGTAATCTTGGGAGACAGCTAGACCTGGGAAGAACTGTGGAATCATCTAGTTAATCGCTCTAAACTGCAAGGCCTAATTTTGGTAGTGAAAAGCATATGGGAATTTCATTCATGGCACAATTGAAATAATATATCCTGGTTTTGGGACATCGTACGAGATGTGCTAGAGAAGCCTTTGCATTGTAAGGTTGACACTACACCTTAGACAGAAGTATCTGAAAAAGGGACAGAGGAGCACAACAGGGAGTCTTAACTCTGCTGTCTAAGTCTTTATCTGCTCCCTGCCACACTTGGTCTATCTGACAGGAAAAGAGGTGACTTTCGAGCAAGTCTGACATGGTTCTGTAAAAGGTAGTTATGGTTGGAATAGGTGGACCAGGAACATCACTGCAGTGGCCCAGTGCCCCTGGGACACATGAGATGATACTACTGTGCACATAAAGCAAAAGTGCTTCTGTCAGCTGCTGCTCCAGCTAATGTGGCTTACCCAAGGCAAAGGCACTGATCAGTTCCTTCCGAGAAACACAGGTAGGCACTGGAAAATTGTTATGCAAAGTGTCATGTGACTTGTTCCCATGTTCTACCTAATATAAGCAGCTTGAATCTCAAAGAAAGCCTCTAAATAAGTCACAAATGAACAGACAAATTCAACCTGGCTATAACAAGACAATGTCTTACATATTTTTTAGAGCTATAGCAAATTGGTATCAAGGTAGATGAACTCCCTTAAAGTACAAGCCAAGAATTTCTAAGTAAGTCTAACATCTTTCTGCTGCTGTTCTTCCTCTTACGACCTGAAAAAATCTAATTCACTGCAGTCTTCTTAAAAATATCAAAATAGAATTCAAGTACTTACTGCATGTCAGACTTTAGACCTTGCTGCTCTCTCCCTGCCTGAAACGGGATACATTTCTAATCCAAAAGTGTAAAGACTTTTCTGTGGTTAGTAGAAGAGGGAATAGCACCCTCACAGTGCTGTTTCCATTTTTCCTCCATGTGATGTTTTCTTTGATATTACCATTTTATTTGTTTCAAACTAAAGAACAACTGAAATAAACTCTGCAGCACTGTATCAGCAATTTGTAGCAGCCTCACAAAACTCAATGCAAAGGGCAGTGGCTGTATAGAACCAGGTATATTTAAGAATATGCCATGCTGACAATATTTTTTTGCTGTTTACACCGTGAAACAAGAACAGACAAAACATCTGCTTCCTCACCCACTGATGTTTCCTTGTTTTATATAGCTGAAATAATTTCACCTAAAATGGTGAATTGAGCTGCTGTGTTGCATGAAGCTGTAACTGTGCCATACCTTAGGATTTTGTGATTCAGTGTGAGCATACAGATTATGTACTACTATGGGGAAAAAGACATAATATTTTTACTATAGAAAAAAAAAACACTTCAGGACTGAGGAGAGTATTCACAATATATTGAAAAGGGGGAATGAAGGGTACAGGTGGTCAGGTTACTTTGATATTTGACTTCCCTTGAAAGTCACTCATCTTGAAATTTTCTTCTGAATTGAAGAGCTGTAACTGTAAATAAAGCTGCTTCTTTCAGGCAATCACAGGTTGATTAGGTGCAAGTGTAATATAGAAAACATGCTAAAAATAATGTGTAGTGACTTGACCCTGGCCGGATGCCAGGCACCCACCAAAGCCACTCACTCACTCCCCTCTGCAGCTGGACAGGGGAGAGAAAATGTAACAAAAGTTTCCATTTAACAATGGAGTGAGATAAGGACAGGGAGAAATCCCTCATCAAATACCATCCTGGGCAAAACAATTTCTAATTAGAGATATTAGCTGAATTTATTCCTAGCAAAACAGAGCAAGATAATGAGAAAACACCTTCCCCCCACCCCTCCCCTCCTTCCCAGTTCTGCCTCCTACCCCACTGGTGCAAGGAGACAGGGAACAGGGGTTATGGTCAGTTCATGACTTGTGGCTTCTCCCACTGCTCAGGGAGAGGAGTTGTTCCCCTGCTGCATGGTGGGGTCCCTCCCATGGGAGACAGTTCCCCATGAACTTCTCCAACGTGAGTCCATCCCACAGGCACCAGCCCTCCCCAGACTGCTGCACCGTGGGTCACTCTCACACAGGGTGCAGTCCTTCAAGGACAGGCTGCTCCAGTCTGGGAGCAGGGCCCCTCTCTCCACAGGTCTCCCACCGGATCACAGCCTCCTCTCAGACATCCACCTGCTCCAGTGTGAGTCTCCTCCATGGGCTGTGGGTGGATCTCTGCATTCCCCATGGATCTCCATGGCCTGCAAGGGCACAGCTGCTTCACCATGGGCTGCACCATGGGCTGCAGGGGAATCTCAGCTCCAGTGCCTGCAGGACCTCCTCCCTTTCCTTTTTTACTGACATCGGTGTCTGCAGAGTTGTTCTCACATGCTTTCACTCTGCTCTTCTCTGGCTGCAATTAAAACTTTTTTCTTTCTTCTTAAATATGTTATCACAGAGGCGTTACCACCATCTCTAATTGGCCCAGCCTCGGCCAGCTGCACGTCTGTCTTTGGAGCCATCAGGGACTGGCTCTCCTGGACATGGAGGAAGCCTCCAGCAGCTTCTCACAGAATCCACCCCAATATCCTCTGCCCCCTAAAAAACCATGCCATGCAAACCCAATACATAATGGAAAGTACTTTATAAAAACAAGAGTCTATAATGAGCTGCTCCTGAAATAGGACTATAATGGCCGTGATATTTCGGAAATGTTAAATACTGTAGAAACATGTCCCAGGGATTTATAAAGAAAATTTTTCCCTGTGGGTCATACTTGAACTGCTACTTCTGCAAGTTACTAAAAAACACTGCACAGGTGAAGGTGATGTCTATGGGATTTGCTAGTTCAGCCTTCTTCTGCTTTTGAAAGTACTTCTATTCCTCACCTTTGCCATGAATTGTGAGAATAAACTCTACAGCATATTTGTGTGCTGGATTAAAAATTACTTGGCTTTGTTTCCTCTCAACCTGATAGCTTGTCCCTGTGCTATGTTAAAAAACCAAAAAAATCCCAAGAATTCCTTCAAACTATTCCTGATATTTATTATCAGACCTGGGCCACCTCCTCCCTTGAGCATTCCTTCCTTTTCACCATGGAGTCTAAGCATATTTAGTTTTTATTCATATGGAAGCTGTCCCATGTCTTTGATCACGCATGCTGCTGTTTTCAGGCTGTGTATCTTGAGGCAGAAACGGCCATTTAAACAAAAGGGCATAATCTGTGAGGGGCTTCTCCCCTCTCTGGCAGCAGGTGAATAACATCAAGTCACAACAAACTGCTAATATGTTCCATCTTGGCTCTGACAGAGCATTGATGGCTTTCTATTTCCTCCAGCATCTTCATGTGGGACCAAATGAACAGTGTTTCTTGTGTGTGGCTAGTGTTTAAGGCCTCATTGTGTACACAGCCTTCAAAGATATATTTTTATAGGTAAGCACCTCATAAAATATTTTTCTGAAGACATTTATCAAGAGAGACTTTGAGAAACTGTAAGGAAAGGGGAAGGGGAGGGTGGGGGAAGCACAACACGTGCTTTTCAGCTGCCACAAGGTCCTGCAGCAGCAACCTTCATGTGAGAGGCGACACATTGCACATTACAACAGGGAATCAAAAGATTTATACTCAACACTCCATATATATGACTCTCTATGGCATCATTTTGAAAGGGTGATTATTGGTTTGACATGAGGGAATTTTTTACATTAAATGCTGAAAGTTCTCTATGTACATAGCTGTAATCACCTGATGCTCCTTTTTCTTACTGCATAGCTTTTAATAATAAATAATCATAATAGTGATACTTACATTCTCCATAATTATCTCATTTGTTTTCCAAGAACCCCCAGGGGCTGTTATTTATCACTTGATATGAATGCTCCCTGCCCCCTCTCCCTCTGCTTACACACGCATATAAAAGAAGTGCAGATGTATGGGAAGTGCCTTACTTAATTTGATGGCAGCTCTGTTTATTATTATCTCCCTGAGCTGTGGTAATTGTAGTTCAGTTATTGAGTAATTATAAAACCAGAAGCCATAGGTCCCTCGCTAGGCTTCTCCATGGGACCTCCCATTTTCTACCCCCAAACGTACAATGTGTTCAAAAGCAATGCACTGACTGTGGAAAAGATGTCAGGCAACACCTCTTAAATTCTTATATAAGTCAAGGGTTGAAGAACTCATTCAGTTTAGACAGGACCACTTAGTAAATACATTCTTTATACTTGAGTTTACATGGCAGCTTGGGCTAATGAGGGTCTTTCAGCACATGCAAGGTGGGAGGACAGGGAGAAGGACACAAAAACTAGACAAGGACTTACCACAGTTAAAGAGAAAGGTCTGATTGTGGGAGGTATTACAGCAAAACACCTGTGAAGTGTAATCTTTTTTCATGTCTGGTTTCTGAAGAAAAGTAGCCTTTTTCTGCTAATTTGAGGTACACACAATAGAATAAATTCTCCTCTTGGCCTGCTCTCTCAATATTATCAATATTAGAGATGAACAAGCTGATTTGGGGTGAAAAAAGAACTGGCTCAACTAGACTTGTTTTGTGAACTACTAGTTTCAGTAGGGCGTTTCTGTCTAAAATTTGCACTTTCTGCTTTTTTTTTCATGTCATCTTATTGTTCACACTGTTCAAAAGGAAAGAAGTCAGAGTTCTGAAACACCACCTGAAAAAAGAAGTGCAGAAGTACATGTAAGGCAGGATTTAAGTTTTCCAGAAACTGACAATAGTAGATAAAAGCCTGTCCAGCTTCTTGCAGCTGCTTCTGTAAAAGACTTGGCTGGTAAAGGCAGGACTTAGAGAAGAAACATGTGCCCCAGCTGTGACCAGACTTTCACTGAGTGAACCTCTGGTTGTGCAAGGCTCCTGCTGCTGTAGCTGTCATGCCTTCCCCCATCCATGCAGCCTGCAGTAAGGGTTATTTCACAATCTCAGCAAGCAGAAAGCAGTAGGAAGTCTTTTGACTTGCTTTCTCTCCATCTCATTTCATCCTAGTCCTTACAGGCTTTCAGCCTTGCTTTGACCCAGCCTAGCCCATTGAAGGAGGCCAGCCTCACCTGACAGCAGCTGTCAAAGAATTTTTTTTCTCCCTGCTTTCTTCATCAATTAATCTAGACTGTAATCCACTGGGTTCTCTTTTTAAAAAAACCAGAGACAGCTTTTCTAGTAGCTCACTGGGACAAGCACAAAGTGCAAGGCAGTTATGACCTGTTACTAGGGATTTCCTCAGGTCAACAACCAATATTAGAGAAAGAGATAATGATAGCATCAAATCTGAAATGCCTTTACTGTATACCAGATACAAATACAATTAAACACAAGCTTTGCTTTCGTACCACATTTTCCTTCTATGTACCTTTCTGTTCCTGTACATTTTTTCACTATATATATACTCCATTTCTTCTTTTCTTCTTTGTTTTCCTCTTGCATCTATTTTTTTCTCATGCCTTCTGCAGTTCACTCTATACCTGTGCCTTTCTTGTAAAGTTACTCTGTTCTCCTCTTTCACAATTCTGTCAAACTTATGTCCTCCATTGGACAGTTCCCTCCATTAGCGTATCTTGTTCAGTTGAGAGGGGAAGCTGTATGGCAATCAGCTAAGGTCACTTGGCTTGCTCATCCTGGAGGAGACTGAGGCGAGACCTCATCACAGTGACAACTTCTTCATGAGGGGAAGAGAAGGGGCTGGCACTGATCTCTTCTCTGGTGAGTGACAAGACCTGAAGGAATGCATTGGGGGGGGTTCAAGCTGGATATCAGGAAAAGGTTCTTCACTCAGAGGGTGGCTGGGTACTGGAACAGGCCCCCTTGGGCAGTGGTCACAGCACCAGCCTGACACAGTTCAAGAAGCATCTGGACAATGCTCTTGTGACTGTGTTGTGTTTCTTGGGGTGTCTTGTACAGGGCCAGGAGTTANAGGGCTGGCACTGATCTCTGGTGAGTGACAAGACCTGAAGGAATGCATTGGGGGGGGTTCAAGCTGGATATCAGGAAAAGGTTCTTCACTCAGAGGGTGGCTGGGTACTGGAACAGGCCCCCTTGGGCAGTGGTCACAGCACCAGCCTGACACAGTTCAAGAAGCATCTGGACAATGCTCTTGGGCATGTGTTGTGTTTCTTGGGGTGTCTTGTACAGGGCCAGGAGTTAGACTTGATGATTCTCATAGATCCTTTCCTACTCAGGGTGTTCTGTGATTCTATGACTTGCTTCTTTGCAGGTATGTTTGGTGCATTCAGAGATGAGAAGTTTTCTGGTGCAGCTATTTTTAATTTCACTCTGCGAAACCACCTGAGTGGTGTTGGCACCGATCTATGACTTGGTTGGAGGGTGTTTCTTCTGCTTTCTGTGAAATTTAGGGAGAAAGCTACTAAGTCAAGCAATAGTGAAAATCCTAGCTCAGACTACAGAAGTCCTATGGTCCTCCAGGTTTTGTTAATTATCCCGTGATCCCACAGGTAGGACTGACCCTCTGGATAGAGGCTAGGAGCATTCCTTGCATAAATCATTATACTTCTGCCTGCCCAGCTAGCGAGCGAGTTATGAGCAGTGCTGGCCAGAGCAAATGCTTTTCAGGACAAGATGCTGAACGCAGCAGTCTCAGCAGATCGTTTTGGATATATGCTGACATAGCAGAGTTCAGATGATCCAGGAGTCAGTGCTGTACGAGCCTCTTTAAACAAAAGCTGTAACCCAACAGCACATGCTTGGAAGAGAATTTAAACCGAAGTGTAGAGCCGTGCTGTGTTCCCCTGCTGACTAAGTTATGTAGCAGCTTGCAGGTAACAGAGAAACTGTTTCTTTTTTCCAGCTGGATCAGAGGTAACTAGGCTCAAAAATTGCAATGAATCCCTCCAGCCACATGCACGTGTCCCTCCAGACTACTGAGTTGGTTCAGTATTTTGTTCCTTTAAAGAACAAAGCAGCTGAAACACAAACCTTTTACCAACACCAAACCATCTCGAATCACAGACAGCTTCACTTTGTCCTCAGGATCACAATGAGAGCATTCCTAAACCCATTGCCTCACTTGCACAACGTCCACTCTCCTGCACCTTTGAAAATGTACCGTGACATGAGAACAAACATGAACTTTAAAAACAAGTGCTTTTTTTGCCTTTAAGTTCTAGGAAATTCACAAAGGTTATGAAGCAGAACCTTCCATGAATTCATGTGCCTCTGTATGAAGTCTCATTTGCATTTTTCTTTACTAAAGAAGCGCTGTTGCTTTTGATGACATCACCGACAGTACAGACGTAGTTTTCTAAGACTACTTTCCAAGCAGCAGTCATAATAGAAAAGAACATTCAGCTCCTAATTTGAAAGTGATGGTACTTTGTGTTTTGCTTCTGCTCCCTTGTCATAACAATGTTGAGACCAGGTGAAAACGAAATCATCTAGATGAGAGAAGGCATTTTCCCCCCCTCAGATGGACCACTTTCAGTTACTCTACTGATGCTGCTGGAGCTGCCCGGGGACTCACAGTGTCAAGTCTGTGACCATCCCTTAACCTTGGTGAGAGCAAGTCCCAGCATGAGGGGCGAGGCACGAGATAGGCAAGGTGGTCTGCACGCGTGAGAGGACGCAAGAAGGAAGAAGGAGACTCCAGTATGGTATCAAAAGCTACTTTACTCCTCAGCAGCTCCAGGGACTGAAGACCCTGATGTTAGGGTGACACAGGATTTTATAGGGGGGGGTGGTACAATGGGTGGTGACTAGCTCAGAGCCAATAGAGGAGGAACAGGGGAGGGGTCATAGGCGGGGTCATATACAACAATCCAATGGAGGGGAGCAAGGGGAGGGGAGTAATTCAAAGGCACAAATGGGGTGTTGAGGGGAGAAGAACTTTCTGGAATGGGGTGGGGAAAGGGCGGTACATTCATGGGATTGGCAACTGGGGCAGGCTACATATAAAGCTTAGAGGGGAGGGGGTTAACGAACTGATTGGCATACATGGGTAGGGTTAAACTAAGTACGGGGGAAAAGGACTAAACCAAGTATAGGGGAAGGGGTACAACGCAACATTCTACACTGACAGCAGTCTTGTCAGTGATCATGAAAATAACTGTTTGCAATGAAAAACTATCTGTTTTGGCCTTTCTGACAAAGGTGAGGTGAGTCCAGTTTCTGAGGTCTTACCTGTGATACCCTGAGATTTGCAGAATGCACCCCTGGACTGAAAACTCACAGATTTGTTGATGTAATTGTCTACAGAGGAGTGTAAGCTGCTGTGACTTGCATGCCCAGCCATACTGGTTTTAGTTGCACTGAAACATGTCAAAGTAAAGAATGGATGGTGGCCCAAAATACTAATTCCTTGTTTAAGAGAGGTTTCTCATTGCAAGTAATCTGAGACCACTTCCTGAGTAGCCCTAGGTGCAGCCACTTGGTGTCCCACACTCCTGCTCCAGCAGAATACACCATGAACACTCCTTACCCTTGAGTAGCTGCAACTGAAATTGCCAAGAGCAAGTGGCAAAGATGTATTCAAGTCTTGGCTGGTAAGGAAAAGAGATAGGGAATTCCCAGTGGTTTGCTGTATTTTCTGAATTGATGTGTATTCTCTGATAGCCAGATTCAGATCATCTTTAAAGATCAGCGTTTTTCTATTGTTGGAGAAAGACCCCCTGAACCTCATATGATCTGCTGCTAGACTGGGATCTACCCCACAAGAGCTCCTATGCTTTAACCAGGTTATGTTGCAAGAGGAGGATTGTACTTGAAGGTATTTGATGCATTTTTTTCTACTGTTAAACAGAGCTCTGGGTGTAACAGAGTAGCTCCATTTACACTATTTATATTCTGGCTCCTCTCTACATATATAGTACCCCCAGTAAAGTTTTTCCTTTTGCAAATTAGAAGCTCAGACTAATGTCTTTTATAAACTGATTTTTTCTCTCCCTGAAGTTTTAGATTTTTTCATTAAAAACCCCAAATATTTTGGCATTTAACTGTATTTCTTTTGCAAAGCTTTAAAGCAGCAGCTGTGCTTACTACCAGCATGACACAATGCAAAAACATATTGTTCCTTACAAAAAAGAGAGGAAGTTTGAAAAAGTGTGAGAAGGAAAGAGAGAGGCCAGGACCTCTTCTCTCTGGTCAGACCATCCTAGGACTCCTTCTGAGCCCTGTAGGGGGCTGGCAGGAAAGAATTTTTAGCCACAGGGACGTTATCCAGAACCAAGGGTTGAACCTAATTATAAGCAGATTTTGCCCGCCTTTTTTTGGATGAATGATGGCCTGCTGGCATGTGACCTGGCTTGGCAATTTCCCTACAGTGTCCAGGCTGCCATAAGGAGATACGTAATGTCTAGAGCGATAGGAAACTCTTCAGTGCAGATGGTACAGAGCTGCCTCATAAAATGACTCACTGTGAATCCTCACAGAAATCTCAGCTATAAAAATGATAATGGAAAAAGCACAAGAAAATGCAAAATGTCTTAAGAACAATTTGTTTCATCTCATGTCTTCCATTTGATATACAAAAAAGACACATTCTACAACCAAACCAACAACTTCTTCCCTTTCATTGTTTTTGACTGGCCAGGCAAAATCAATAGGACAAAGTACTGGAATTGTGGAAGTGGAAAGAGCTCTTGGAGAAGGTAAAGTGACAGCTTGCAAAGTTCTGACCATTCCTTAGGGAAGAGAACTGACTTCTTGGGAAGTGTTTTGTGCACTTAAGCTCTCCTTTCCCCTTTTCACTCCTCTAGTCCTCCCAATAGTAGGAGGAAACACTTAATTAGTAAAAGACCACACGTGCATTTTTTTTTTCCAAAAGAATCACTGGATGTTCAGAAATAGACTCTGAACCTATTGGGTGGAGTTTTTCCTATAATCCCTAAAGTGATTACAAATGTGTGTTTTAGAACACTGTGACATTTAAGTCACTTCTCAATTCTTTCCTTCTTTACTTTTAATTCTCACACACTTTCACTTCTTTTCAGAATAATTTGTTAAGCATTTTTCAGGGTTTATCCTTAATTTAAAGCAACATCTCTGCAGCATTCCAGAATTGTCTGTGAACAGAATTGACTGTTTATTCAATTTACTGTGTTTAGTAAGGCCAGGCAGTAACACAAGACCAGAAGTAACACAAGAATCAGAGAAGAGGGGAGCACTGAATGTACTTTTACCCTTTCTCCTCTTTCCGCCATGGGAGATGATATCAGAACACTAAGTAAAAACATACGAGTAATTTTGAAAGAGAAAGTACTATCTGCTTGCAGGTAGCATGTGTTATTGTGATGGTGATATGGAGCACCCTGTATTCTTACCCCATACTTGCTCTGTCAGCATTTTAATGTAGTTTAGCAGCAAACCCTCTAATTTCTCCCACTTACTTCACTTAGCTTAGATTTGTGGAGCAGTTCCTATGAGAATAGAATAGAATTTTCTGTAAGAAATTAAACCCAAAGTTCAGGCTCCATGAACTCATCAAGCTGTCTCCAATCTCTTGCAGGGGAAGAAGGATCGGAACAAATGTCTGGTCCTCTGAGCAGCTGCAAACTGTGCAAGTATTTAGGATAGTCGGTACAAGGAATCACAACAAATCTAGCCAAACCAGGATTGCTTGGTCCTGTATAGAGCATGAGTGGAAGGGTTTTGACACAAATTGACCTGTTAACACCTGCTGAACTTCTTCCCTTGCTCAGCTTTACCTCCTTTAGCCTCTCTTGGCTGTCTCTCTGCAAGACCATGTAGCATCACAGAGGTATAATATAACTGTCTTTCAAGGTCCACTGAACAACCTTCCCTTCCCCCTCTGCTATCTCACAGTGCAAACACTGTAGATGTCAGTCTCAAGACAAAAAAGTGCGCTCCTCAGAACAAAGAATCATTCTCAAGATCCCTCCACTAACCATTCTCCATCTGTACTGTCTGTGACTTTCGAACTGTGTCCACATCCTCCTAAACCAACCAGATGTTCCCAGACACTTCATTCTAGATTTCTCATTCCAGAGCGTATGTGAAGAGCCTCTGTAGTGCTGTTTACAGCTGGCCACTGTGTAAGGCACTGCTTTCACTCTGTGCAGACAGATGGAAATGGAGGAGAAGAACCAGTGCCTGCGACATTTGTTGACTGATGATGTCACTGCACTATCTGCTTGCCATCTAACGCAAACACTGAATTTGTGTCAGCCCAAGTGTCCTTTTTCACCATAGAGTCCTATAGGGATGAGAGAGTAAAAATGCTGAGATCTAAGCAAAGCAATAATGGCCCTTTTTTGCTCTGTGAGACTGTGGTACAGTAACAGATTTCAGATTGAGCCCTACCTGCCTGCAATGAAGCAACTGAGACAAGAGGCAGGTCCTTTGGGAGAGGGAACCCAAACACAGTCATCTTTGAGGAAACAGGGTAATGTATGCAAGGGGCTCAGCTGTAACAACAGGAATTTGAACAAGATTATCTCTCAGTGGTCATATGATCTTCATTTTTTGAAGACTATGGAGAAATACTTGTCTGATACATCAGAATTCAGCTTCATAGTGACTTTCAAAGCTGTGATCTCTGCTGGCTAGTGTCATTGACCTAATAGAGCAGAACAGTTGCAGAACAGCACAAGAGGATAACAAGGAGTTTGTGTCTTGAAGATGCAGATTTTTTTTTGACAACACAGCACTGATTTGCAAGCACATCTTCAACTTACCATTCAATATTTCCCCCTTGCAATTCAGTTGAGGTTCCCACAAATTTCAGGCTGAGTCTCTCTGTAGTTATAAGATCCACACCAATCCATACAAGATGCCATATATGCATAAAAAGGAAATTAATTCTGTGTTTGTATTTGATACACAGTACATCTGCTAATCTGCATTTTCACCACACTGCAGAACACTTTATATGCAGGCTGTAAAAGGTTGACTCTGAGAGGTTATGGGGAGAATAGTCAGAAACACAACCCTGAATCTTTCTCTGCCATGCTATAAAATAAACTATTTTCTGTCTGTATAAACAATTTCATTTTAGAACCAAGGCCCAGGAATGTAGACCTATGATGAAAATATATAATTCAATTTGAAGTGGAATATTTGGTGATAAAAGTACTCCCAGGAATAATATTTAAAGAAGGATTACATTCTTCCATACTTCAGTTACTTGTTTTCTTGTGGCAAAGTAGACAAATACACTTGGACATTTAACTCACTACATCAGCAATAAAGTTTTCCTAAGTATTTCTTTATATGCACATGTGTACTCACACAATTTAAAATGCCATATGATTTTCTGTAATTTTATTTCAGATTTGTTAAACTCCAAGATCACTAAATTTCAATGTGAAAAGAATCACAGAATAAGTGAGATCTTAATTAGATTTGTTAATTAGCTGATAGTTCTGCAGACTCCTGTCAGCATTCAAAACTCTTTTATATGTATGGCTTTATATGATATAAGAATACCTTGACAATAGCAAGTTTACAACTAAATTATATAATAGACTTTTTATACTGTCTTGTAAATATTTTTTTAAAATGGTCTGTATAAGCAATGAACACTCTCTGTTCCATCTTTCTGACACTACTTAAAACTGTGATCTTAAAAGGCTTCAGTGGAAGAAAAGCTCTCTTTTTTCCTTCTTCAGCCAGCCAATGAATAGATCCACAAAAGAAGCTGATTTTCTTTTTTTTCCCTACAGAAGTGGCCCGTAAAGCTGCATTTTGCTGGGTGGACAAAAATCACTGAACAAATTACAGTGAATTTCCTGCATTACAATCCTTCAAAACATCTAAGGAAATCATGGTGACTAATGGTGCAGAGCTGTGCTCTTTCATGTGCTTCATTTCCAGTCCAGGCTTTGTCTCATTTGACATGGATGCGAGCTGCAAAGTTTGGATTCAAGGTTTTTTAACGAGCATTTTGAAAGTTCAGAAGTGTGTATAAATAAGTTGTTGGTTTTTTTCCCCAGACTGTAACATGGGAAGGCTCCCGCTCTGAGGTTTGGATCAAATCTGGAGGTTTGGTTTAGTTCTATTTTTGTTTCTAATGTACTAAGTTCGTGGCGTTCACAGCCTGCCATAAACCGCCTCTGTTAAACATGCACATTGTTAAAACATGCAGAAGACTTGGCTCAAATTGTGCATCACCTCGTGGAAGCCAACAAAACTGTGGGCTGGAAGGAGCCCCTAGCTGCAGTACATGACCCAGTGAACACCTGGACTTGCTGGAAGTGACAATATAAATGGTATGTTTGTAGTAACCATGTCTGAGAATTGCTTAAACACTCAAGGCCCCAGCCCAGGTAAGAACCTCTGAAATGCTTCTGGTGCTCCTGAAGGGACTGCCTCAGGCACCTCTCAGCTTTTGAAAGAATTGATATTCCTGGCCATGTTGTTTATGAAGAAAAAGTACTTTTATAACTGACAATAAGGCTCACTCTTGAATTAACAGTAAGATGTCAATTTTTCCATCTGCTTTGAGTGCTCCATTTGCTGGCACTATGACTAGAGTCAGGAGGTGTTTTTGCCACAGATGCTCACCGCCACTACTGAACAAGTGCGTTTTCTGACCACTCACATATGTGACCACTCACTCCTTGGCTCCCAACAGACCTCTCCACGCAAACCCCATTTTGCAAACAACTTCTTTGTGTTTATTGCCTGTAACTGCTTTGTTCCACTACCCTCCCATTGCATGTGAAGAGGTGAGGGCAGGGAATGATAAATGTGATAGCAGAGATTTTGGTGGAAGTTTGTGGCCTGACTGGGAGTCCCCTCACACACGTGACATTGTTCCACCTTAGAAGCTGGGATACCTCTAATGATGACAGTCTAAGCTGGTGTTATGCCTCATACAGACCGAGACTAATTTAATTTTATTCCTTGGGAGAAGCTATGCTGTACACCATATCTGCCAGGACTTATTTGTGTTGTGAAAATCAGGCATTGCGTGGGCTACCCTTTATGCACCACGCTAAAAAGAGCTTTACGTGCCAGCTACGGGAGGTTGGCTTAGGAGAGAATGTATTGAGAAAAGTCAGAAGTAAAGTGTATTTTTTTCCCTGCCCATGCCATAAGATCAACTATTTTTTGTCTGTATAAACAATTTCATTTTAGAACCAAGGCCCAGGAATGTAGACCTATGATGAAAATATATAATTCAATTTGAAGCTGAACATTTGGTGATAAAAATATTCCCAGGAATAATATTTAAAAAAGGATTACATTCTTCTATACCTTAGTTGCCTTCTTCCTCTGGCATAATAGAATCTCTGAGTACATTTCACCCCAAACATCTCAGCTGATACTTGATGAAATTTCTAAAATGGCTACCACATTATTGCCTTTACATAAAATAAACACAAAGCTCTAAGATTTGTAGCCTCCTCTGTCATGCAGAATACAGAAGACTGTGGGCTTTGACAGGGTGGTAGCTCTAAACTAATTTGGGAGACAACTGTTGACAACTGTGAAGTCTATTTCATCTGAATAGAAATGCTTAGAAATATCTTTGATTTCCTTTGTGGAAATAAGTAAAGAATCTCACCCATACCACAAATACTTTAAAACCACTAAGATCCATGTGAACAACAGTTGGAGATGATTACGTCTGGACTGTGCATGGTTAAGGAGGCTACTGAGGGTATCAGAGCCTGTGCTTGGGGCAGGTCGTTGAGGGGGAGGAATGTAAAGGGCTCTGCTTTTGCCCTCGCCACAGGTCAGTGACCCTCTGGGGTGGTGCTGAACACAGAAAAGGGAACCAAGACACGTGCTCTTGTGCTCCTGGTGTCAGCCTGCCGTCACCAGCATGCTGGTGAGAAGAAGGTGACTCAGAGCTGTGCCAGCCTCGGCCTTGAGGTCTTCTGGTCTTTGTGGAGAAGCTGGCAGCCCCTGTGCTTTCAGCATGCTGGGAGTCTGGGGCAGACTTGCACCCCCACCTCCCCTGAACTGCACCCAGGGCATCCTGGCAGAGGCTGAAAAGCTGGGAAAGCTTACTAAGCAAAACCTCTCCATGGAGAAGCCTTGGCCGTGATTATAAAGCTAGCAAGGGCTTATGGAAAAGTCATTCTGATCTGGGTGGCTCTTCTGCCTGTTCATTACGATGATTGAGAAAAGTAATTCTAAGACTTTGACATGCTCACCTTTAGTAAAAGACACATTTTTGCAATACTACCAGAATGCTAAACTCAGACTTCTCTGATATTTGGAGCTTTCTGGCATGGAGTCTTTTTGACATAAAGCATACTTATCCCAAAACTCAAGTGGACCTCTGAGATTTTGAAGTTGTAACCATAGCAAACATAACTTAAAGAGGGGGAAAAGTGTTCTGTCACTGTCATTTCAGCTCTAAATGGTGCAATCTATTTCTCTTAGATACACAGTTCTTTTGATCTCAAAAGAGACCTGGTAATATCAAAGAATTCCAGTGGATTATTTCAGTTATAAAAGAAAATGAAGTTTGATACATGACTACTCAAAGTCTTTCAAAAATACCATGGCAGAATGACCTTCAAAGAAAGTGTCAGACCCAATAAAAACACTCAACACAGCTGCGATATCAACCTCTTTTCCTGGGATCCCAAGGTACTGCAAAAGCCTTCAGTAGTAGGTCGTATTTGCTTTTCAGCCCAGGTTGAATTATTTCTATATTAGGTTTTATTGGATCTATATGTGGCTATTTTATGGCGCTTTAGTATTTATGATGTATTTATTATCATTCTTACATTTCCCCTGCAGCTCTACTGAAGTGGGACTATCTAAAGATTGTGGAGATATTTGTTACTGTACCTTTAATTTACAGCCACTCCGTATTCTACATTTGAAGAATTCAGCAGTGTGACTGATGTTAATTAACTCTCACTATGTCCATCTGAATTCACAGTCCTATATAAAATGCATTTAATGTAGGGGTAAACCAAGTCCAGGAGCAGCCTGGACCATGAAACAGGTTTACAAGAGGGCCTGGGAAGAAACCTGCCTATGGCAGATCCGTGTTTCCAAGACCAAGCCGTAAATTATGTCACTAAGTAGATCAAAAGCCTTGCTGCCTTGCTTAAACAATTGCCACTCAAACTTAGAGGTGTAATAGTAAAACCCAGCCTTCTTGGTGAGGAGTGTTGGCTGGCAGCAGAGTGAGATGGAGCTTAGTTTGGTCTCAGAACCAGGTCCAGCATGAGAAGGCAGTGTTGGGTACATATGGCAGCTCTGGTGTTCCCTCTGCTGCTGCCATGTCTCAGCATAGGTCTGGCGTCCATACCTATGAGAAGATATCCATGCCATGGATACTGTCTTGGAAAGCCCTCCAGGCTTGAGTCCTTCCCATGCTTGTCACTTACTGTCTTCCTTTCTGTTCACCAACTCTGACCCTCTCCTGAGAGTCCTGTTGCTGTCTAATTTCAGTTCAAATTCTTTTGTCACTGAATCAGATATCAACAACAATTTGCTCCTTTCCTTTTTTCCTACTAATTCTCCATCTCTTTCTAATAGAAATAGCTCATACTAAGGCCACAGGATCACAGGAAAATCCAGATGAGAAGGGATCTCAGAAGGTCACCTAGTTCAACCTCAGCTTACAGTCTTCACAAGATTTTGTGTCAAAATAATACCACTAAACCATGGCCCAGTTTGCACATGTAAAATAACAGAGTACTAAAGAGCACTGAAGAAATGATGATAACTTTAGACCACCTCAGATTACTTCCGTAGTGTGCTGGTTTGGGCTGAGATCGAGTTAATTTTCTTCACAGTGACTGGCACTGGGCTGTGTTTTGGATTTGTGCTGAACTCAGGGTTGATAATACAGAGATGTTTTTGCTGTTGCTGAGCAGGGCTTGCACAGAGCCAAGGCCTTTTCTGCTTTTGGTACAGCCAAAAGCTGGGAAGGGGACTGGGGGTGCTTGGGAGGCTGGGAGGAGACACAGCCAGGACAGGTGACCCTAACTGACCAAAGGGATATCCCAGACCATGTGGCATCATGCTCAGTGTATAAAGTGGGAGGAACGAGAAAGGGAGGAACATTTGGAGCGATGTTGTTTGTCTTCCCAAGTCACCATTATGTGTGACGGAGCCCTGCTCTCCTGGAGATGTCTGAACACCTGCCTGCCCATGGGAAGCACTGAATTAATTCCTGGTTTTGTTTTGCGTGTGTGCACAGCTTTTGCTTTCCTATTAAACTGTTTTTATCTCAACCTATGAGTTTTCCAGCTTTTACTCTTCTGAGTCTCTCCCCAGTCCTGCCAGTGGGGGAGTGAGTGAGTGGCTGTGTGGTACTTGGTTGCTGGCTGGGTTTAAACCACAACACACAGCAAAACCAGTTTCTTATATCCACATTTAATTGATGTATTGCTGATTAAATTGTTTGGGATTTTTTATTTCTAGTGTTTGGAAATAAGTTTTTTCAGAACCTATGTCATTGTGTGAACTTCTGCATTGACATATTGTCAGCCTTTATGATTCTCCCTGGGCTGGATCTTAAACTCATAAAAGACTTGCTTTCTTCTGTAGTAGCTATGTGGACAGTATACCTGGTTATAACAGGGGGATTTGCTGGCCTTCAGCAAATAGAAATTAGCAAAATTGGCAGAGGCCTTGAATGCCATGTGAAGCCTGAACCTGACATGATGAAAGGAGAATATTTTCCTAGCACAGAAGTACTGCTCCCAAGGTGGCAGCTTTCTTGGATGATGCTGGATGCTGGAGAGAGGGACCCTTATTCCTTTTCCTTTCCTGTCCTGTGTCCTTTCCTATATTAAAGAGCTGCTTTTCTCCTGCAATGGTTATGTTACATAGATGAGTGGTTCTCTGTGATGTCTATAGGTCACAATGTCACATACCTGGTGCTTGGATGCTGTTTTCATATCTGTGGGAAAATTTGCCTCCTCATTGATAAACCAAACTGGTAAACCAAAGGAGCACTTCATGACTAAATAGCATTTAAAAGACGGCATGTTTTTAAGCTGATTTTAATATTTCTTTGTGAAACTTATTTGGATTATCTTCCTTCTAAACTTCTCCTCTCTTCCAAACACTCCCAAATCATCCCACCATGCAGGTCCAAACCTGAGCTGTGCTCTGAGTTCAGACTCCTTGAGTTTGCTGATTTTCAGCCTATCAGTAGTTTTTAGGCTATGGCACTGTAAACAAAGCTGATCTTAGAAATACAGCTGTTTGATAAAAGCATATAGTTTCAAAACCACTCAACAAAATACTCATCAGAAGGGATCTTTTGCTATTGCTCCCCACATGCAATCAATATATCACTTTAACTACAGTGCTTTTACCCTCTGTTTATCATCCCTTCTGAAGCCATGTGGAATACTCATCTTCTCTAATCCTTGTCTATAGTATTTCCAAAGTACTTTACAAGCTTGGAGTAATGGACTTTAATGCCTTGCAGCAGCTGAGCTGGTAGCATATATGATACCTTAAATGTAACAATCAAAGGAGCATGCAAGATTTTGGTATTTCCGCTGACTTGCAGATGTGCAGTATCCAGGTCCAAAACCAGTAATGTCAAGTTTAGACTAAAAGTGTTTAAAAAAAAATAATGTCTCACTGCTCTGTGTCAACACTCCTATAATGTGAGAGGATATTCTCTGATAGAGAGAGCACCAGTATTAAATATCTGTTATCTGAGCTCTACAGTAATTTCTTTTTTGTATGTTTGTCCATGAATAACCTTGCTCAAGATTTATGTAACAGAGTGTATTGTTTTATTAATCCAGAGCATGTGGTATTCTCCAGGTGCTAAGCTTTGATCTCCTTGTACTTCTATGTATTAAGTTTTCTGGTTCTCATTGACACTGATGCTCTTGATTTAAGGTAATCCTCTTATTGTCGGGGACAGGAAAAACTGCAAGTGAACTCTGCAGTGAACCTGGAATCTCGTTCCTTTCTTTCGTCTCAGTTTTGATTGAATCTCCACTAAATTCAGTTCAGCAGAATCCAGCCACTGCTTTTAGGAGTAAAAGTATATCTTTCTGCAACATTTTATGGCATGGAATGTCGTTTATGGCACATTATATTACAGTTTGAAATGCTGGCATTCACTAACAAGAGGAGCTGTGGTTTTATATTAAAACAACCGAGCAATGTAAAAAACCCATAGAAATCCAAGAAGGCAGTTTTCCTGTGGCTGGTTACAGAAGGAAAGAGTGTGAATACATGTGTAGTGGAAAGCATGGGACAGGGGAAAGAAGAATGGGACAGTGAAAAAAACTGCTGGAGCAAGGCTCCTTCCGAATGTCTGCTGGCACATAGGGTGAAGGTAAGAGATGACAGTGCCACAGAGTTAACTTCTGAGGTATCATTGGAGGAGCAGCTGCTTCTCCTCAAGGTTTCTCTTGCAGCTGGCACTGATTCCCCATCTCTCACCGCTGATCCATTGTTTGTTCTCACCTCCCTTGACAGTTTATTTCACAGGCATATGCTGACTTGAGGCAACTTGGTTCTGGGAATGGGAGTCGCTGGGCAGGGGTTGTATGGTGGGCTGGCACGGTCAGATCAAGTGTGAAACCAGCTCCCTACTCCCCCTCAGCCCACATGCATGCCTGACACAATGCCAGAGAGGTCTGCAGCACTGTGCAAACATGGGCTTTCCTTCAGGGCCAGTGGGGTGGTCAGGAAGGAATATTCTGTGCTCTGAAAGCAGAGATTGCAAGGCGGGTGGGGACATTCACTAAACCATCAACATCACTTGAGATTTGACTGGGGATAGGACATGGATTCCTTGCAGAAGTCCAGGGCAGTAGAGCTCAAAGAGGTCATCTAGCTCACTCCCATATCCCAGGCCAGCAAAACTATGTCAACATCTCCTTTTTTGCAGATGAGTGTCTACTCTGTCCTTTGGCAAGCTCCCCTATTGGGTATAACTCGTTCTCCATGGCAAAACTTCCCAACATTTTTTTGCTATTGGCATTAAAAACTGTCTTCTAACATTTAACCTCATTCTTTCTTGCTCATAATTAAGATAATTTACTTTTTAAAATCTTATTACAGAGGGAAGACTTTCTTTCCTTCTTTTTTGCTGCCATCCTCAACACAGCTGAAGACTGTTACTACTTCTCTCCTTGGTCTTCCCTTTTCCAATCTAAACAATAAAACACTTCAGGATTTACATGAATATAATTTTCTTCTAGTCATTCTCATGACTCCTTGAAGAAGGGGCCAAACCTCTCTTGCATTACAGACATACCAAAGCCACATGAAATAGAAGAATTCATTTGTACATCCAGTAGATTACACTCTTGATTATCCATTTTGGTAGGGCAATTGAATTTTTTTTTCCCATGAAAGTAGTTCTTTTTAACATATGTGCTGCTTGTGCACAGGTACAACCGTCAGCCCTTTTGCTGTGTCTGCAAGGGCCTGCCCATCACCTTTTGATGCAGATGATTATTATTCCCCAGAAGCTTTGCATCTCTCCTGGTTGAACCATATCTCGTTTATTTCAGACCTGTCTTCCAGTTTCTCAAGATCACTTTGAATTGTCATCTTGTCCTTTGACAACTTGTCTTGCTCAACTTTCCATTGTTTATGAATTGAATGAGAACGCTCTCTGCTCCAAATAGTTAGTGAAAGTATTGAGTAGGGCCAGGCCTGATAGAGCTGTTGCAGGTATGCTACAGGTGAGAGGAGAATGGCTGGTATCTCACTCATTCAGTGAAAATGTTTCTAACCAATTATGTATCCTTTTCACATTGATATCTGTATTTCTGTGTGAAGAAGGTTTAGTTAGTTTTGATTCTTCATGGAGAAGAGAAAACAGAATCTGAATGAAAAAAGAGACTAATACCTTTATGCTGCACTCCAAACTTTCAATCATTGCTCTAAACAATGCAGATCTTTTAAACTTCTGATTTTGATTGCTTGTAATATAAAAACAATTGACCAAATACCACAGAGCAGGTCAGACATCTCCATATTTACCTTTTTCTTTTAAATTACTTGGTGTTTGTATGGATCAATAATAGAGATTGACGAACCTTAAAACAGCCCCTATATGGTTCACTGGGGTATTTTTGGACTGTTGCATAGCTTTCCTCATTTAATATACACCAGTCTGATGCAGTTGTCTAAGGAAAATCAAATCTCGCACAAGCATTCTTTGAGTCATAGAATCAGTGGAGTTGAAAGGGACACTTTTTTTTTCCTCAAATAAATCTATTGAAAATGCCTGAAAGGCTATGTTGCTTTTTTATTTGCTTGGGGTTTTTTATACAGTGAAAGAAATAGGATCTTCTTCACTTAGATTTCTTTTTCAAATTTTTCTATTTTTTCACTTAAAATACATAATAAAGTTGACACCTCTGTTTGCATTTTTTGTTGGAAAGAAATTATTCTTACTCACTTATTACTAGAGGTGTTTGAAAATTAAGTTTCAGGGGTGATGACTCAGGCAGACCTCTGACACGTGGAGAAGAGTGAATCTTTCATCTTACAGTGAAGTACATGATGCTGGCCACCTCCAGAGAGAGGACATGGGATTAGATGGACAGTGGGCTTGCAGTTCCTTATTACCAGCCTAATACTAAGAAGAGTATTTAGCACAGATATTGCTCTGAAAGAGACAGTCAAGCCTAGCAGTATGCAGTTTTGATTCTGCCCAATACTTTTAATGTAACACTTTTCATTCTCTGTGTCTGTGCATTTTTGTGAGCTGTACTGTCCATATAGGTGTTTCCTTCCACTGCTGCAAAACTGCTAAGGAGTTGTAAGCAGTCACACACACGGATGGCTCTACTGGCGCAGTAGCTGTGTGTGTCACTCTGCAGGGTGTTAGTGTCAGTACTCACAGGGTATTCACAAAGCACTTGGGTGAAGCAGAGGTGGGGGGACTTGTCCCCATACTGCATATGGTGACAGCGGGTAGGGGATAGGGGTGATTTGGTAAGTCCTTGCTAGAACATCTTCTGCTATCACTGGTTTGAGGCAGGAAAACTGGGGTGGTTCACCACCTTCCAAAAGAGTCACTGAAAGCACTTAGGGCAATTCAGCCTGCAGAGGTGTCTCTTTTTCCATTGACTACTAAAGGAGCTCAGGTGGCTGGGCCAGCATGTTGATACTCTTACTGATAGGCTGGCTTGAACATGTCTTACATGCCTTTCTGAATTGTTAAGAGTTTCTGCACCAGGGCTGCCAACTGTGCAGAGGTGCTCGCTGCCCCAGGCCAAGGGTTGTGCACTGATGCTCCACCAGCTTATCAGCCCCATGGTATAAAAGTGCAGCCTGGAATCAGTGGGAGCAGAAATCTTTGAGCACTTCCCAGTGCTCACAAAGGTCATTTTCTTTGTGTCTCCCATCTCTTGACACTTGTGTTAATGCTGTGAGTGCTGGCCTAGGAAGAGAGGTTTCAGCTACATTCCAAAATTTAGCTCCTGTCAGAGGGATCTGGGAGTAAGAAAATTTAATCTGAGGAGTCGGGAGGCAGCTGAGATAATTTATGGACAGGGCAGAAAATACACAGCTCCAAAAATGTTGTTAGTTTTTGCAATATGCAAGGAGGACAGTGTAGTGGAGCATGTATACATGGAAATAGTACAAATATTTTGCCAGAATCCTTAGGGTATTGGGAAAAGATTTCCGTTCTACTAGTTGAATTGTCATGAGGGATTTTCAAGGGTCAAGTTCCATATTGCAAGGAGGATATGAAACTTTTAGGCCATTTATTGCATGGACATGTAAAGCAAAGATTGTGCATGCTTGGAGGTTGTAAAAACAATTGGCTCTTTTATGTTTGAAAAGAGGCTTTGTGTCATGGGCTGTATTGCATCACTGAATCTTAATCTCTTGAAAGGCATGATTGAGAAGACGGTGCTGTGCATGCTGAAGGAGTATGGCAGGCTCATTAGGGGGTCTACAATGAACCCTCACAACAAATGGCATAGTCGAGGCTGCACATCACATGATTCGTGCAGATTGCAAAATATGAAACTCAGCAGTGAATATGATATATCTTTTTAGAGGGGCCCAGTAAACTGAAAAAAAAAAAAGGGGGGGGGAAAAAGAAAAGTAAAAATTCCGGGGGAGCCTTCCCTCATGCTATGACTACAGGGAGTTTTGAATAGAAAATGCTTTGCCTGCCTGGCATATTCTTGCAATACTTTTCTATTATTCTCTACACTTGGGGTCACTTCTTTGTTGTGAGGAAGTAGAACAACACATGTTCTTGTCCTTCTTCAGGTGTAGGTTTGGAGGGACTCTCTGGAGACCTAGGAGCACCTATACATGCTTTTAAACACTGAAAAACTTTAAGCATTTGTTGTGTGGGGAGTGTTGGTCCACAAGACATTTGAACATGACATTGAGACACATATAAATGAGAAAAGAGAGTAAAAGCAGAGATGGATCATTGAAGTGTTTACAGTTCTCTGGTATTACCAAGATGGACAAAATAACACCACCATTTCATGCTTTTTAACAGATCCAGATTTCAGTAAATTCTACCAGGATCCTTCCCTTTAACACTAATTTTATCCTTGTAGATGTCTCAAAAGAGATTTTCTGTTTAGAACATTTCCTATTGCATCTTTAAGTGGTAGTCTCAAATGCAGTTTGGGTGTTATCTCTGTCTATGCTAAAGTTATATTTTCTACCTACTACAGCTTAGTAATGTAATACAGTACATTACCTAAAGCTTCCTTGCACACAAACCAGAAAATTACTGTTTTATTTTACAGCCACCCCAAATGCATATAAAAATCATCTAGGAAAGAGTTTTCTAATAGTTGATAAAATAGCAAAAAAAAATTGCACTGTATTTTATGATTAATAGGAAGACATATGTACAAGAAAATCAGTAGCAATCAGCAATCTGTATGATACTGTACATTATTAAAAAAAACTAGCTAATAATATCCAGATGAGAAACCACATACAAACCACATACAAAATGTTTCAACATTTCCCTCTAATTTTCTATTCCATGGCAACAGTGAAGGAAACTTTATCTTTTCTTTCATTCTTTTCATGGAAGATCTTAATAATTCTTTAAAACTGCACATGCCACAGGGCAAAACACCACGTAATGCGTTGTAAAGCAGGTGACCGGTCTGTTGTTCTGCTTAGTTGTTGCCATTGCATTTTTCATTTGAGAAAGGAGCTATTTCATTGAGCAATTTTAGAGACACACAGTGAGATTCCTCAGGCTGATAAACAGTGAAATGAGGAGTAAAGTGTCTAAATACAAATGTTTAACTCATCAACCCTGTACTTCTGCTGGTGGATAACATGCTATTAGTCTTGGATTTCCTTTATTACTCAGTCTGCAGCTTAAGCTACTCTGACATCTCTTTTATTTTTCTTTGGCATCTAAATGTTTTCCAGTTTTTACACCTTTTTTATCCTTGCGTGTGGATAAGCTGTCCTCTATCAAAGATTCAGCTAATTCAGGTACATTTCATTTTGTGAAGTATTTTACTGCTTTTTCTTTCCAGGCCATAGGAGAAGCTGAGATGATTTATTGCTACCAGTAATATTGAATTGCTAAGAATGTTCCCAGGATTTGAAAGAAGGGGAAAGCACATGGGGAAGAGGAAAAGTAGCAAATCCTACCGTTGGCTAGCTTGCCTTGTCTTTGCCTACTTCTTTAGGTTCTGGACAGTTAATCTGCCTTATATATAGTCCCTTATTAGATTTTTAGGTATTCTCTAAAGACTGACATTGTAAAGAGAAGATCAAACAACCAACAATTTAGAATAAGTTTAAATGTGGTTCTATTCCAAAAAAGGGGCTATAAAACTAGCACCTTCAAACTCAACAGACTCTACTCGCATTAAATTGTATAAACTTCTTTTACTGATGAAAATAAGTTTTTACTGTTTTTTACATCTGCTCAGAAAAGTGATACCTGAGTGAATTGTATTGTACTGTCTTGAACTTCATCAGCAAACTCATGTATTTGTTAACCTCTGAATAATTATTAGGAGAAACAAAACTTCACTGGTTTTACTGCAGGGGTATTTGATTCCAAGGTGTCACTGCTTTGCTACCTGGTAACCTTCCTGGGTCTACAGCCCGCTCAAAAGCTGATGGGTGAGCATCAGGTAGAAAGGACGTGGTCTAAATGCTGAAGCCCAGGAGGAAAATGCAGATTAGTGAAAACTGAGCCTGAAAATTAAGAGTGTTTGGAACAGAAATCAATAAATTCAGAAAGTCCCTGAAGGAGTAAAGTGGTGGCCAGTGCCTAATACAAACGTGGCCTGTGATTTAGTAAAGCAGTCTCCAGGCTACTTGCAGGTTTCAATGTAGCAGATTTTAACATGAGCAGTCATATAATTGTCAAAAGTGCTATTTTAAGCGGCCCTGTAGGAAATTCAGACCTTCTGAGAGCCTTCCTAATCTAAGATGAAAACTTGTTTAGAAATTTCCTTTGGGAAGGGAACTGTAAAAAAGGGAATATCCAGCACAGCAGTTGATTTCAGAGTCTCCTGAGATGTCCTGAAAAAGAGGAACCACTCAGTCTAGATGGAGTCAGACAGACTCTGGAGCATGCAGAGTTTGCTCTTCTTCCTGCTGCTTCTTGGCTTGCTGTGTGCTTAATGGACACAGACTGCAACTTTTTCAAGCTTTTTCAGCTGGCATTAGTACTCCAAGTTCCGTGTGTCCCTGGCAGAACTGGGTTGCCAGAGGCTCTTGTCCTCCTGTGTTGATGCAGAAGGTTCAGGAGCCCAAATCCTGCTAGCTGAAGCAGGGTAGGATGGTGATAATGTCCTAGACAGTGGGTCACAGCATCACCACACTCAATGCTTGTCAAATGCCTGTATGCTTCCTCCCTTGTTCAAGAGCTGAGCTGCTCCTCCCTGCTGTCATCCAGGTGGTCCTGCTAATAATAGGGATTTTTGTTCAGCCCTTCCTCCCTTTCCTGAGATGGGGAATGAAGGTGTCCACTGTTTTCATGGTTCTCTGTACTGCAAGAGATTGGCTGGACACTGCAACTGGATAAAAACCTGATTCATTTCACACTGGCTTCTATGAAATAGCAAGTAATGGTTCCCACCCCAAATGGGGCTGAGATGATGAATTTATGATCTCTTTCAACAGATCTTCTTATTGTTCTTATCTTCTCTTCCAGAAAAACAAACCTTTGTGTCCTAATTTACTCCAGTGCATCAGTAAAAATGGAAGAAACAAGGGTCGTGCTTTGGTGTCACTGACACCCTTGCTACAGTCTTCAGCCACATCTGGACTTTGTGTTTCTCCACCTTTCATTTTTCGTAGGAGGAAAGGAGAACTGCATTCCTACCCTCCTGTAAACTAACTTGGCTATAAAGTAGTGAAGTAGATGTCAGCCAGTGACATCTGGTTTCATCTCTGAATTGAATGCTGGCCTCTGCAGCATGGTAATACTTTTCACAAGAGGCCAGAAGGGTGGGAAAATAAGAAACTTCTACAGGTTTGTCTTCATTATTAAAACAAATGGATCACCAAATGAGTAGACAGTTCACAATTCATCAGGGAAAAATCAATACAGAGGAGGTTTTTCACTACAGTTTATTGGACAGAAAGCCTTATATGCCTAAATACCACAAGGACATGGGAAGCCAGGTACACCTCCAAATATTTCAAATAAAAGCAGCATTTTCTAAACACTGGAAGTGATTTTCTTTGTAAATAGGTTTAACCTTGGACCTTCTGTCATCTTGTATTTTTACACAGGAAATTAATTTTCTACATCCTCTGTGTGCATAGAGAAGACAGAAAGTCGAAAAACTCCAAGGGATTTCCAAAAAAGCCTCCATATAAATTTTAAAATTAAACAGATGTTATATGATAACCATTAAATCTAAGCTATGGGTTCTGAGGTTATAAACTATACATGATGTTCTGAAGCAAGAGATGAAATAGATTTTTTTCATTTACTGAAGGTTTTCCAGATCAAAAAGATCAGGATTTAGATGAATCCATATAGGCCTTGTGTTCCAACAAGAGTTTATAAACATCCAGAATAAGTAAATGCTCTCACAATAGCTAGAAAACAGCCATGGGTAGAGATGTTCTGTGACTTTCCAGCTCTGCTGGGAATGCAGCTATGCACTGCCAAGAGCCGGTCAATTGAGACAGCCATCCTCAGAGGGCATTGGAGTGGATCCAAGGGGAGTTAAAGGGTGAATAAAGGCTGTCTGCTTGCCTGGTCACTTGCTACAATCCTTGATCCATGTCTGTAATTCCAGAAGAAATCCCCACATCTTGTATTTTCTAGTTCAAAATGACTATGTTACCTTGCTACATTACTAGAAAAGCAATTGGAGTTGGGATGAGAGACATCCCCCTGTAGAAGACCTTCGATGTGCAAGGGAAACAGGAGACAACAGACAGTTCACACCAGTCTTTCCCTGCAATTGGAAAATTAAGCAGAGATTATTAATGACTTCCTAAGCATCACAGAAATAGCAAGAGCCTTCACACTATCACCCAACTTTTTATGCCAGCCTCATATTTCTATTCACTGCAGAGGAATTTCAAAGTGTTTCCACTGTCCTTCAAGAGTGATGCACTCTCCCTCATGAAACAAAAGCTCGGAGGATGTAAAAATACATCCTTTCCATCCTTTTTGGTGTTAGATTTTACCTCCAAATCATATAATAGTTTGTCATTTCAGTGCTGTAGACTCTGGCCCAAAGAAGGGTGAGTTTCTGTGCTACCTTTTATCTTCCCAAATACGTCCCTGTTCAGCCTCATTTTCCTCTTGATTTCCTCCATCTGGTTTTCATATGACCCTGAGCAGCTGTACAAGGTGTGTATATATAGCCTTTTGCTTGTTTCATCTTTACTGAGATGCCTTTTTGCTGAATATCTGCTTAACGTGATTTTTATTTGGATCCATTTCAGTTTTAATCTTACTCTTGGCCTTCAGGACAGAGCTCCTCTGTCAACTTACTCTTTTTTAGCAGCTTTTAGTGTGCACAGAGCAATTCAGTCATTCTGAAAAAGTTAAAAAAACGTAGCTCCATATGGTGCACAGTACTGCGTAATTAATCCCATTAATGTTAGGGCTTTTCCTCCCAACTACCATTCATTTAAAGAGTGTAGGGAAGTCTGAGAAAGTAGGAAGACTATTTATTTAGCATATTTCTTTTCCCTTGGAAACATCAGGCAGTGCATTTTGGTGTTTCTGCTTTCCCTGGAAGGCAGAAAATAGCAGGAACATTTAAGGGGCTATGAAAATATACCACATTGCCCAAAAGCTCAAATTAAAAAATGCAGGGTTCCACAGCAACCTGTGAGGCTGCCCTCTGAATGCTCTAAAACCCTAAAAGTGCTTCTCTTTTCAGAGGGGCTGCAGAAGCACTGATGGAAGTTCCAGAGCTGGCCTCCAGTTCAGGTTCATGGCTGCCATGAGTTACGGCATGGACTCTGTTCATACTTCCTAACTCCACCTCATGCCTTGCCTATCCCATCTTCTTGATCTCTACCAAATCAGCACACAAGAATTGAATCTGTTTCATAATTTGTTATGATTGCTGAACTTCTTTTCCTTGTAAACCTATGTTTTCTAAGGATTCCTTTGTGTAATCCTGGGGAAAAGAGCAGTCCATAATCTTGTTTAGAAATATCCAGTGTGTTTTCTGGCATTTTATACCGAAGCTAGTAATTTAATGCTGTTTTATTCACTCATCCACAGAGCTCTACTTTTTGGGATAAATGCCAGCACTTGGCACATAATGCATAGTTGATTGTGACTTGCTAGAATGACTACTGCATTGCACAAGGTACAGATGGATGTAGAGACAATTTTTGGGCAAGTCCATCACAGAAAGAATCAATAGTTTAAGGATCAGGTTGGCTCTACAGAGGTGCTGAGACATTGGGAATATATTGCTGTAATGCCATTGGGGTGGGGGTTTTTTCATTGTTTTTTCTTCTTTTTGAGAGACCAGTGAAATATTTGGATAAGTAGGAGACAGAACAGAAGCTCTAGCTTGCATAGTTAGTGGAATGGGAAAATTGAAACAGCATAGACAGAGAATGAAAAAATACCACAGTAAGGATTCTCTGCACTTGGTTAGAGATCTAGAGGCATCTTTTATGGTGGTTTTGAGCTTATGCATATACTTTGATGTGCACTGTGCATACTTTTATCTGATTAGTCCTTCAAAACAAGATAAATCAGATCATTCTAGACACATCTGATTTTTTTTTTAAGAGCTTCAAGAGAATTTATCTTCATTCAAAAGAATATAAGTTTAACTTTTTCCTCTACTTTTTAAAAAAATCACCTGATACCAATTAGAATTCTTTTACTATGGGGCTGATTTATAGTACTGTAACACAGCACTGAAAATATGAAAGCAGAGAAGCAATATTTCAAAATGCAGCATAAAATCAACAATAAAAATGTATATTTATAACCTGAAAAGTATGATTTCATCCTGGAGAATTACCAAGCTAATAGCAGTAATAAGCATGATTTTAGTTGTACCATATTGTACTTATTAAACACTTCAGGGGACTTGTGAATAAATCAAATCACAGGATCATTTTTGGATATTTGAACATATTTTTAGATATTATGAGAATGCAGAAAACTATCACAAATGGTTATCATTTGTTCATATTTTCCAAAAAAGGTTTTAATCACAGACCTCATTGTTACATCTTTCAAGATACTGGGCTGATGCCTGCAGGCTGGAAAAGTAACTCCATTTAATAAATGTAGATTTAATATCTTTTGGAGATAAAATTAAAGCAGAAAAAGTATGTGCAATAATGTGAGTTATACTCACTATCCCAGGAAATCTTGTTTGGTGTAGGGAGGATGTTTCAGAGGAAGGAAGAAAAATGGTTTAGTAATAAAGATGGACTGTAACCAAAACCCTGGAGCCAAGCTCATGAGATACAATATGGAAAGCATGGATTCAAACTCATACTTTGCAGATCTGTCACAGGCTCAACTCCAGCCTCGAGGGATAAGATTTTACCTATGGAGTGAATGAGTGAAGTAACGGAGCTTTCCATTACTCACTGCAACTCCTACTACCTGTAATACAACAAAGTTCAGAGGGCTCAGGTAAAAATGGCATTTCACTGTGCTAGGTTCTGTACAAACACACAGTAGAAAAAAGTCCTGCTTTGAGAATGGTCCAGGACAGAGAAGTAAGACGAATAGCTGGAATAGAAGCAGGTACAGGTAAGTAAGAACACATTCTGTTGCAAAGAAGCTAGTAGAAATTGAAGTTTGCAGATGACTGGAGTTTAGACATACTTTCAAAAAGCGTTCCCTGGTCAATGCAGCTGTGTCTGCAACACAAGTGAACAGTCTATTTCTTTAGAAACTAGAACCTGTAAGAAATCTGGTGTTGCTTGAGCTCCATGGGAGCTTTTTTTTAATACCATTTTACAATTATCAATACACACCACTTAAGAACGTGGCCCCATGTCTTCTGCTTTCTTATTTGTGTGACAGTGTGGTCCATTGGAAATTTACAGCTGTAGCAGATGAAGTCTACCAGAGAGAAAGCCTTTCTCTGTGTTGACCTATTATAGGATGGGGCTATTACTCTGTAGTAGTAATTTTGAAAGCTATAGTAGTTCCTTCATACTTTTCCTTATGCCTGATCTTTGCTTGAAAAAAAAGAAGGTATTTCTTTGTTTTCACTACATTAAACAATAGGGTTGTAGGAAAACACTGCCTTCAACCAGCCTTCTTTCCACTTCAAAACAGCTTGTGCTATTATTTTTCAGTGTTTATGGTGAAACAAATTCCTTCATGGTGTGAACACTATGAAATGACAACTTTCAGCCCATAGTGAATTGTTCTGGCTCTGTTAAAAACCCTAGAAGATAAAGATTGTAATAGAAATATTGGTGGAAGTCTTTATGATAGTAGCAGGAACAAAGCTCTGTTGTACTGTTTTCTGGAAATAGGGCAACAATGATTTGTTCAGCAACCTGTTCTGATCTAAAAAAAAAAAAAACGTTCCTGTCAAGTTTAATCCCAGATCCTCTATAAACCAGTGCATATTTTCAATAGACACCAGCAACAGACAGGCAGCATTTAGAAAATAATTTTTTGTTTTACAGTACCCTGAGTGAGGGAGCAAAAAAAGGGATCCTAATGACATTCTTTAGAAGTAGCAAGACAAGTAAAGTACAAAGAATTGTTGCACTGTGATTTGAAGAAGGAAATAAAGCCATTATTGTCCTGACTGCAAGGGCCTGCACTGTACTGCCAGTGTCCCCTGAGATGCCCTTCCCAGGTAAAAGAGCTGACTGGTTTGGTGGCCCCCCAAGACGTTCTCACTGTAGATGCAGATACATTTGTGTACGTTGTTCTTGTGAGCTTGCCTTCCTCAGCTACATGCCATGAATATGTCTTGTGGTCTTGGAAGCAACAGGCTGAAAGCAACTAACCTAAGCTGTACATATCCTGCACAGCAGTCTGCGGTGCAGAAGCATGTCAGCTAGCTCTGGATCTCAAAGCAGTCAATGAAGTAAATGAGACACACTCTAAAGTGTGAAAATAACAACTTGAAATTAGTGTCTGTATCTATCTCTTCACAATCAGAACTGCACTGTGCAGACACATACTGAGAGACCAAGTTAAGACAATGGGAACCAAAGAGTCTCGTAAGATCCCTCAAAGAAGGGTAAGCTTGAAAACAAAAGTAAATTTGTAATCTACACTTGAAAATATGCATGCGGAAGAGTGTTTTTTTGACAAGAAAACCTTGACAAGTAAACCTTGTTGTGTCTCCCTTGCAAGCTTGAGAAAATGAAAGGAGAGTCCTCAAGATATCTAAACCCCCAAAGACCACAAATACCACAGGCTATGAATGCACAGGAAATGACATGCTGGAACATTATGCAGAGACTGCACTTATAAAGTAAAGGTAAAAATTTGTCTTTCAAATTGGTCATCTTTCTTAATGCCACTTCATCTCACCTTCTTTCCCCTCTATTACCTATGTTTTTAATTCCTGTCTCCAGTTTTGAAGTGTATTTTGATGGCAGCCATTCATGTACTACAGAGGAGCTCTACTCCAAAGGAGTGAAAGGTTACAGTCTTTTAACCTGGGACTGGCCAGGACTGGTACTGTGAATATGTGATTTAGGTGGGAGATGTGTCCATTTTGCATCTGCTCCTCATCCATGACCTAAGAGACTTGTCTGTGCTCATTAGTTGAGTTCAACACATCTCTGCTGCCTTCCTCTGCTGGCAGAAGCAATGTGTGAAGACAATGAGGGCAAAATTGCCATCTCTTGTTTGTTTCTTGAACCTTTATGACTCATGATAAGGCATGCTTATGAAAGGAATTATGTGTATTATCTCACCATAAAAAAAGTTCTGATATAGATATAATTTTACAATGGACTTGAGCAAAAACAAATGTTGAAACATGCTGGCCAATGCAAATGGAAACATCGATTTTTTGGAAGAATATAGTACAGTATTCTGATACAGTCCACAACATATTGTGTGAGGAGGCTAAACTTTTCCAGGAGGTTCCAACTGATCAGTTAGATGGACCAAACCAAAATGGGTAGAAAGTTAAGCCACATATTCCTGCAGCCACTGCAAGATTGTACAAGGATCATCTCAACTATTTTTTTATTTTAAAAATGTAAGTGGCTTTCAGGTTAATGGCAGGAACAGCATTTAATTGTTTTGCTTCTCTCATTTTTTCCTCCATTAAGTCAATTGAAAGTAAAGCCTTGGGATTCACCCCTGAGGGGAGGCACAGTGCATTTTTCCCTGAAACCTCTCCTGTAATGCATGTTACTGGCAAATAAATAAGCAAAAACCCTGAAGAGGTGCATCTGTGCTGAGGAATGTGTACTTGCCATAGCTTCTGATTTTGTTTAGTGTTAATTTGGAGACAGACATCTCTTTCATGAAAGCTCCTAAGGGATGGTGAACTTCCTGTGTGCACACATGTACTTTTTTTTGGATAGCATAAATAGAATATATGAAGTCTGAAGCTCAGAAAATATAAGCTACATATGGACAAAGAGAATTCTTCACCTGCTCATTCAAAAAACTCATTATTTTCCAGCCCAAGTGAATAGATCTTTAATGTGTTCACCTCAGTGTCTTCAATGAGAATGAAGAGCTTAAAACTGAACACAGGATTTAATGTGTGGCCTCACCAGTGCTGAGTACAGGGGGACAATCCCTGCCCTGGTCCTGCTGGCTGTTGCTGGTACAGGCCAGGATGCCATTGGCCTTCTTGGCCACCTGGGCACACCCTGGCTCATGTTCAGCTGCTGTCACCAGCACCCCCAGGTCCTTTTCCTGTGGGCAGCTTTGCAGCCACTCTGCCCCAGCCTGTGGCGCTGCCTGGGGTTGTTGTGACCCAAGGGCAGGACCCGGCTCTGGGCCTTGTTGAACCTCACACCACTGGCCTTGGCCACGATCCAGCCTGTCCAGATTCCCTGAGCAAATTTCAAGAACTAGAGAGATACAACAGGACAGGATTTTCTGGGTTTCCTACAGTGAGCTGAAGTTGGCCACACTGATACCTGTCCAGAGCACAGTGCTGTCTAGCCCAAGGAACTGAATGCAAGTCACTGTCCAGTGTTCTTCTCTCTAAAGGTTTTATTGTCATCTGGCCCTGGACATTCTCCTCAACGTCTCAGACCTTGGAGACATGTGACTAAACTAGACTCTCAGCTTTCCTATAAAACAGAAGGTTTATGGTTCTTGTGGGTGTTGAGAGGATGTCTGAGTATGAAAAACCTGAATGTGTCAGTTTAACAAAATACATACACGTTTTGTAACAACTTAGAACTTTTGGGGCCCCAGCACACCTTCTGTATGTCTAGGCTGGCAGTACTGTGAACTGCAAGACCATACATTCTCTGACCTGCTTTTACATCATACCTGAGAAGTGACATAATTTTTGGTTTGAGAGAAAAAAATACAACAGTTTGTATTCTCAAATGTCTTTTTGTGCAGTCCCTTTATGGAAGTACTCAACTTATACCTTTTCCATGAAGGTCTTTCTTTGCACAGGACATCTTCAGCATGTTTTTGCCTCCTGTTGTTTGCCCTAGCTACTACTACCTCTCTTTAGACATTTTCTGGTACAGACTGAAACATAATGGGGTTTATACCATAAACAGTATGAGGTGTCTGCTCTGTTTATGCTAGAAGGCTCCTGTTAACCTTTAATCTTCCTAAATCTTTCTCAAAACAATATGAAACAACCTATTTTCACATTCTTCCCTATTGCTTGACACTGTTAATATCATAAACAAATTTTACACAACTTGGGAAGGAATTGGAACCTCTTGGGTCAGGGACAGCACTAAGGGCACTGTTTCCCTTTTTTACCTTTTCCAGCAGCCAAAAAGGGTGATTCTGAATGGGGTGAATGACTTCTGGGGTGGAGCGGGCACACATCTCATTTCAGTGAGAGCCACAGGTTTCCCAGATGCTATATGGGGTGAAGTCCCTCTCCAGCCTGGAGAGCTTCAGGAGGTGAGGGGATGCAAACCCTCCAAGTGCCCCACCCCTGCCGACCCTGACCCCATTAGGGGCTGACAGCTGTGAAAGACATAGGAAGCAATTAAAGCACACTGTATTAGTCACAAAGGCTGATGGGCCCTGCTCTCTGAAAAGCGCAGGTCTGCAAAAGAGATAAAACTGGGAACCTCGAGTGCTGTAACATGCGGCTCAGAGGCTTTGTGCAAGTCTATCCTCCTGGATCCACTTGGGGTTATTTATTTACTTAAAGTTCGTTTGAAAATGGGAAGCTTCAGGCTACTTACCCAATTAACCTCAGCACCTGTTTGGCTGGAAATGTTCAGAGAGCAGTGTGAACAAGCTGTGGCAAGGTTTTTCCCCCCTTTTATTAAGTGAAGAGAACAGACAAAATACATTTCTAAAGCAAACATTATTCCAGCCTGCTCTCAGGTCTGTAGTGCTGGGGTTTGTTCCTGATGATGATTTAAGGGGAAGCTCCTGCTAGCATCCACCACTGCTGCAGCAGAGACAATCATGATATCTAAATCAATAGATTGTAGTGAATGGCTGTTGTTTTAACTTTTGCCTGCTTCTGTTTTATTGCCTGATGGATTTTGGCTCTCAGTTTTCCTCTTCAGAGGCCTACAATCCGCACCAAATGTTTCACATTACTCAGTGTGAAAAACCTCCTATTCTTTCAGATTTTTTACAAGTTCATACATCCGCAGAAACCTGATATTTCATATTTCATTCTGCTTTGTGAATGTCATTGTGAGGGATGCTGGTTCACATGCAACAGGCCTCTTCTGTCTTTGATCAGCTTGACCGCAACTAATTGTAAATGGAGAACAAATGAAAGAAATATTTATAAATTTCATGGGAATTCAGGCAGAGCCTAAGCCTTTCCTAATGCCTCCATTCACAGTAAATGTTTATTGAATACTTTCAGTCTACTGTGTGCTTCAGTATTTATATAGTTATAAGTATAGTTAGGTTTTAGCTTGTTCTGAGTAGATCCAGTGAATGAACTCTCACACGTCTTTCATTCTTTCTTCCTTCCTTTCTTGTCTTACTTCTCTTTTCCTCCCCAAAGCACTCCTTTCCTTTGTCTTTACCTTATAAAACAGGCTGCTGGCCAAAGAAAGGAACACCACAGTTGTTGGGTTCCAGAGCCTACAGCTGTAAGAAGGGTAAGAAAGGGGAAAAAAATGACCGTAAAATTTAAAACAAATTTTGAGGCACAAAGCTGAGTTGAGAAAAATCAAATGAAAATGTTAAAGATTTGTCCAAAATAAAGTTATAAATGCCCTAAGCCAAGTGAAACAGCTGCTAGGTCATGCAGGCTAAGTCTGAAAAGGCAACACAACAAAAAGTTAAATATTATCAAGCTAGTAAGAAGTTGCCAGCATTCTTCTTTTTGCTTCTCAGGCTCTCATTCTTGTGCTCTTACAAATTTTGCCAGCTATAGCACAGGTTGCTTTTGCAAAGGAAAACATCACATGCAGTATCTTCTGGGGAGTTCCCCGTGTGCCCAATCCTCTACACATTTGGCTGTATCAAGGATATTGCAGAGTAGAAGCAACTCCTTTGGCCAGGGACTGGGAAAGGTACAGGTCACAGAGCCTCACGTGTTATTTGTCACAGATGCCATGCACGTTGCTGGATCCACTTGCATGCACTGCTGGCTGGCAGGCACTGCGGTGGCAGACACGGAATGGGACAGGTGCTGGTCTGAACTGGCGCTGCTTCGCCGAGGCAAATGGAGGCTCTGGAGTGAAACATGAGACGTGCTGAGCAGAAATGAGAGCAAAGCTACTTGTTTCAGCCTCTTATGAAGGCCCATGTCTTCTACTTGTCCATCAACACCTTTTTTAACTGCTTCATTCATATGGAAAATAAGGAAGGAACAGAAAGCCCTAGGAGAACAGGCCAAGGAAGTGGGTGTGCAAGTGTGAAGCTTGACACCAGTGTAAGGCAAGAAGGAGGGCTGACTTTTGTGTGGAGTGTAGGAAAGTAAGGATATAATTTGTCCCTTTTAAATATAACTAGAAAAAAAGAAAAACAGCTCAGACCAACTGTGAGGCTAGGAATTCATTACCATAATTTCACTTCTCTCCTGGAGTGCATTCCTTCTCTTCTCCCTCAGTTTTAAAATATTTTTTTGTGTTTACATTTCTCATCTTTAAGCTCACCGAGACCAGGAAAATGCCTTTTTCCTTTGGAGAGTGCATCTCCCTAACACTTGTGGGGAGATGGAGAATAGGCTTGGAGCTTTGGACCTTGTACAACAGTAGAAACTTGAATCTAAAATGATCAAAGAGGTGATGGATTTCTGAGAAAAGTTCCTTTAATGTTGTTCCTCTGCAGTACCCCCACATTTGAGAAGGAAAACAGGGTAAGAAGCTGGGGGGAAATGAAACCCAAGTAATGTGATACTGAATTCTCCTTGAATTTAGTCTTCCAACCCTTTTTTTTCCTCTTTGTGAGGGCAGTAACATCTTAAAAGCAGCTTTATGCTGTGATATGCAATCCAGTATGCTATGTTTGTCTAATTTCTGAGTTCCTAGCGATGAATACACACTTCTGTCAGCCAAACACTACATGAATTGTAAAAATTAAACACTTGATAATCGGTAGGAAATTAAATCACAGAGCAAAGATGGAAGATGATTATGGTCTGGGTTTTAAGTATTATTTACCTTCCTACAAAGAACTTGTCTAGTCTTCCACAAACAGGGTATATAAAACACTTACTTAACATGTAACTTGAGCTATGAAAAATGTATTACAGTTAAGTGTTCTTATAGCCACAGGCTTTTTATCACAATGAAGAGAGCAGGGAAGAAAAGTGGGAGAGGAAAATGGAAATACTTTAGGGAGGACCCTGCCCTCAGGTTAGTGAATGCATGAATGGCAGTGCAGTGCAGAGGCGTGCAGAAGTGCCACCAACACAGAGCTGGCAGAGCCACCTGGACCCTGCTGGGACACTGCCTCCAAGCCACTCACCTGTCTGCTGCAACATGCACCCCTGCTCTGCTCTGCTGTCTCAGAGGTCCAGGTTAGAAAAATCTAACAGCTCTATCGCTTAACTGAGGGGAGATGATTTACAAATCTACATGAGGAGAAAGAAAAGAAGGTCTTTTATAAGATAGCCACTTTTGTCTTTCTCAAAGTTATCATGACATTTCTGAACCACTTCATTAAGTGTCTTAGAAAAACAGACATGCATAAGTAAATATGTTGTAAATTTCACCTGACAGCACATTCTCTGGCCAGCCTTCTACTTGTCAAGGCTAGGAAAAAAATTGCCAGTACTGCTGCAAAGGTAGGGAGTAGGAATGGACTCAAAAGAAACTGAACTAAAAGCTTCAAAATTACCCACATAGCTCATGCTAGTCCAAATAAATGCATTTTACCTGTGTTTAAAATGGACTAGAACTATGTGCACGCATGATCAGCTCATATCTTGTCAGAAGCAAGGTGGAGTCCACTTACAGAGAGACAGCTGCTTAAGCCATCCTCATTTGATTGTTTGAGATTGTCACTCCACATCCTTCAGGGCTGCATAATTTTTCCTGAACACTACTTCCTATTCCAAAGTCCTTGGACTTAAAAAAACTCTAGGATAGCTTGTGCAGGAAAAAAAACCTGAAATAATTTCTAACATTTCTGCACAGCAAAACCCAGACAACTTGAAAGCTATCTAATGGGCAATCATCACACAGCAGGCAGCACCTGAAAAGGACTGGTCCTCAGGTGGACATATTTTTTGGTGGAGAATTTTTGTTTTGAATTGATCCATATTGATGGAAGTTTGTACTTCTGGGGCACCTGGGAGACAACTCACTTCTTTCTTCTCATGTGTATTTTAAATATATTTACATTTGTCTAACCTGTTGCAAAATAGCATAATGGTAGTGTAGTGCAACTGCTGTAACTTCTCAAGGATATATGATGACTTGATTAGGAATAAAAAATATTCAAGAATTGTTATTTAACAGTGGATAAAACAGTATTCTTCTTCCCCTTGTAGCTCAGAGGTTACATTCTGCATATTCTTTGTCCTTCTCCAGATTTAAAGCTGGTTTTTCCAACAAAACTTTATCAGTCTTTTGGTGCAGTGAAAATATTTCTTGCTATCAAACAGTGCAGGGTGAACCCTACCTTGTTCAGCAGCACATTATCTGTAAGTGATGGAAATAGCTGTATTAAGCCAAAATATGGCAACTGACAACTGACAGACCAGCATGAACAAGATCTGCACCCGGATTTCTTACCAGACAGGCAGCTTACTGGCTTCTCTCAGCCTGCTTGACCACAAGTTTCTATAACAAACACAATAGCTGGCGCACACTTGATATTGAGCAAGTGCCGTTTCATGTTGATATTCTCATTCAATTTCCATATGTTGGCAGAAACAGATGGAACTGGATTTTCTTGCAATTACTATGAGTCTAGGATAACAACTCCCAAATCTGCCTTGGAGTGAAAAGATACAATGCAAATATGCAAACACAGGGTAACAGCCTGGAGACTAAAATACAGAAATACAACTTAACATGAAGAAAAACTAAAACTGATTCAGGATTTCTTGATTAGGCTGCATCATATGAAGGAATCTCATGAAACTTAAAAATTAGTACAGAGTATTAAATTAGTTAGGGGCAGAGCTGTAGTGCCCTGATGTTTCACTAAGACTTTTAAATGAAAGCTATTAGTTAAGTAAAGTACGTGGGGCTTAAAGTTTAAAAAAAGTTATTTTGTTTTCCAAGAAAGCTCTTTTATGAAAATTGCAACTTCTGCTCCCATCTCTTTGGTTGATTAAAGTTGATATTCTTTTGAGATCACAACATTGAAAACATCCACAGAGTTGAAAATATGGTTTGAGGTGTTTTTTTAAAAAATTCTTGACTCTCTGGCTCAGACCTTCAAAAGAGAGTTATGTAGACTTAAGCCCAAAAGCCTTATTTATTGGAATAGGAATTTAAACAGAAAATAAAGGATTTTGTATCCAATT
Source organism: Eulacestoma nigropectus (assembly GCA_013397775.1). NCBI lineage: Eukaryota > Metazoa > Chordata > Aves > Passeriformes > Eulacestoma > Eulacestoma nigropectus. The sequence goes on from VZTE01005528.1 coordinate 1,165,454, forward strand.
GATCAGCCAAAATGTTACTAAACTAAAGCTTAAGGGACTAGAAAACCCAGCAAGGGAACCTGGTATGATTATCAGTTTTAGCTACAAAAGGGTTAGCATAGAAACTGGAAAATTATATTATCTTCAGACTACATGAAAATGGATAGGGAACACATGTTGAGCCTGTTCCAGCAAATGCTTTTGTACCTGCTTAAGAACCACAAACAAACCAGTTGAATGCATTAAGGACATGAAGAGCTGTGCTTTCAGGTCTAACAGGAGCAGTGTAAGAAGCTCCTGCTTTTCCTCTTACTGCTGTTTATTGCTCAGCCTGTACAGTGAGCTGACAGCACCATTCACCTGTGTAGGCAGACAGTGTCCCTGTTTCTGGATCGAGTCAGCATTAAGTGAGCCAGCTTCACCCAAGTCACTTTAAGTGCTTCCAGAACAGTTGCTTAAGCACTAATCATCAGGAACAGGGAAGGACTTTGGAGAGACTAAACACAGCCTGGATTCATACCAGCTCCAATTCCTCAGAAGAAAAATTGATTTTCATAACAGAAGAATTATTATTTCCTAAAATAAGCAGCAGTTTGGAAGATTTATTAACTATCTACGTTTAAAAAAATAGACTAAATATTTTAAAAAGAGAGATGTAAATAACAAACAACAAATGCCATTCTTTATGATTTAAAGAAGTGAACCTCAAATATATTTCTTGCATGTACAGGAATTATATGTCCAGTAAATAAAATGTTACAGTGATTTATTAAACAGAAAAGAGGGAGGAAGACAGAAGTAAGGATTTAGCACAATCATTTGCAGCAACGTTTCAGTAGTGACAAATCAAAGCCACAAAATTGAGAACCAGAATTAAGACAGGAAGGCGTTAAGTGAGGTTTTGTTTCAGTCTGCTTTAGCAACCGTGGCTGGGAGAATGATTTGGGTCTAGATGACTATATATGTGGTCCTAAACTTCTGCTATGTTTGAGGCTATTCTTATCCAGGACCTTGGCTTTAAGCACTTCACTAATCATAATAACTGTACATTTCTTTACTGTAGTTTCTGCCATAATATGATAAAGACTTTGGTTTGAATCGGAATGATTTTTTTTCTGTAAAGAAAAAGAGTCCATCTTTCTTAAAGAAGCAGTAAAAAACTGGCAACCATCAGATTTCACCAGCTGTCTGGACTTGACAGACATGTATTGGTTCTGCCCTTCGCAGGACTCCAGGTGGGCTGGGTTGTGTGTTTGCTGCCAGGTAACTGTATATTTACCCTCTTAGTCTCTCTCTAATCACAACCCTGGATTTTCCACTTTTTTTTTTTTTAAAAGTATTAACGTTTGTACTTACTCAGTAGTTGACAGAGATAATGTTGATTATATGATACTTGTTCTTGAAAAAATACAATCCAATGTGCAAACCCTACTAATTAGAGGCACTGAGATGTAGTGAAATGTATAGTTACATTGAAAAAGCTTTTAGGGTAATAAAAAGACACAAATAGCACTGTAACCGAAGACTCTCCCAATGCTTTCAGGTGAAGAAAATAATTCAGCCCTATTCCTGTGTGTTGGTTTAACACAGCCTGGTTTTTGGCAGAGGCAGGAGAAAAGCTGCTTGAAATTTCTGTGTGTGGCACAGAGCCAATCGCTGAAGGCTCTGACAGTGGGCAGGTTACTAACCCAACTATACAAGTTGGTAACGCCTCTGTGATGACATATTTAAGAAAGGAAAAACTGCAAGAATCTCTCTTTCTTCTCCTGGGGGGTAGTGAGGCGGCTGCTGGGGCCCATCCTGGCGGAGGCCGCTGGGGGCCATGCGGCTGGAGCCCTCCCAAGGCCAGGACCACGCGGCCAGGGCCTTCTTGAGCCCGGAGCCACCCGTGTGGTGCTGGCGAAGACCACGTGGCTGGGACCGGCCATGCAGTGCTGGCAGGGACTACGTGGCCAGCAAGAGACCTGGCGAGAAATTCCCCGATGTGGAGCCCAGATGAGATCAGCCTTTCAACTGCAACTTACAGACACCAACTTTCTTCCAAGTCAGAGGAAAAGGAAAAGCGAGGACACTTGAGGAGAACCAACATGGCGGCACCAAGGTCAGTGAAAAGAAGGAGAGGGAGGAGGTGCTCTGGGTGTCGGAGCTGAGATTCTTCTCCAATCCGTGGTGAGGACTATAATACAACGAACTGTTTCCCTGTAATTCATGAGGTGCGTGGGGGGATGCAGAGATCCACGCGCAGCCTGTGAAGAAGAGTTCTCAGGCTGGAGCACGTGGATACTGAAAAGCTGTATTCTAGTGAGGAACTCCAACAAAGAGAGAAGACCCTTGCTTCTAGAGATGGACACAGAGAACCTTTGCTTCCAAACTAGAACAGCTCATCCTTAAAAGACTAAACCCCATTAACTAAAATGACCCACACTAAGCAGTTGTGGGAAGACTGCTTGGCCCGTGGGAGGGACTCACGCTGCAGAGGGTTCGGGCGGGACTGCTGCTTGTGGAAGTTAAAACCATGCTAGAGAAGTTTGCAGAGAGCTATCTCCCGTGGGAAGGATGCTATGGCACAGCAGAAGAAACTCTTTCCCTTAAGCATACTGAAGAAAGATTTTTAAGAAGTGAAATACTGACCAAAACCCCATGTTTTGTTTCCTTGCGTGGTCAGTGGAAAGAGGGAGGGACTGGGAAAGAAAGGTGTTCTGAAGATTGCTTTTGTTCTCATTACCCTTTTTACTTTTAATTCTGTTAATAATAAATCATCTTTATACTGTTTAAGTTTTGAACCTGTTTTGCCTTAAAGTGTTTTTGTTTTTTTCTTCAATAATCCTTATCTCAACTCATGAAAATGAAGTTTTCTATTCCCCCTCCTCTGCTCAGCTATAGCAGAGGAAAATAAGTAGATGATTTTTTCATGGGTGCCTGGTGCTCAGCCATCTTCAAACCATGACACCTGTAAGCCAAAAAAAAAAAGAAAAATAGAATTTGATAAAGTCAAAGTTCCTTCTGTCCAATCTTGTATAATGTTAAAATTCATAATTACCAAAATTTTGTTGTATCCTCTTTTAAAATTTTGCTGTGTTTCTGTTTTCTGAGAACATAACATATCCTGTCCATACTGTCTGCCTCACGAGAAGCAGCTCCTGCTCTTTGTGAATCTCTGCTGTGCAAAAGCCTTTATATTAATTGAGGACACTACAGGCACTAGGGCATTCTTTAATGAAGATCAGGGAAGCAAGAAATCTTGCTTAATGAGAAGAGTAAACATTATTATTGCCTCAATCTGAGCAGAAGATTGATGCCTGCTATTATATTCTCAAACAGGCAGGGCAGCAGTCCTGCCTTAAGTCCTTGGAAGATGAAGGTAGATCAACATCCAAGCCCAAGCTGGTATGCTTGGCTAATTCACAAGCCAAGGGAGAATTAACTCTTGTTTCTGGAGCAGGAGGAAGAGTCTTCCCTGTGCTACCAATGTGCCTCTACAGTTATGATGCTCTGGATGTGGAAGAAGAATATGTGATATGTGGTTGTTCCGATCCGCTTAAGGTGAGGAGAGGCAAGTTTTGCCTCAAGCCACAATTGAGGAAAGGAACTAGGTTCTAAACATACCTGAAAGTGAGATTAAAACACAAACAAGGTAAAATGTTGGGATCCAAAGCGATAATCCAAGCCTATTTTTTCATAAAAGAGGAAAGAAGGAGAGAAAAATAGAGTAGCAAAATGCCAAGAATAATTACGAGTAGCACAGGAAAGGGGATCACACCACCCATGGGCCCAGAGCTGGCTTATAGAGTGCAATGAGTAAGATCTGCATCGGGTGGCACAGGTCTTTCCCTGATGAAGTCCCTCCAAGAGCTGCCCGCGAGGGAGCAGAGCCACGGCAGCAAGACCAGCAGCGTGGGACACAAACAGCCTCGCAGGAGCAGCCAGGACAGCACAGAACAGCACAGACAGCAAAGACTCTGACACTTTGTAAATTTTGCAGTCCCTACAGCAGCTCGTGCACTTGCTTATAGAGTGTTTTCAGAGTGGCAATGTCACATCCGCCATGTGGCAAGGCCAGTGGAGTACTTCTTAAAGTTCATTGTCTCCCTTGTTGGTATCTACATGAGGTTCACCTGATGTATCAAAAGTTTGATTGCCCGTCGGCTGATGTATCAAAAATTTGCTGCTTACTCACCTGATGTATCAACTATAAAATTCTTTTAATGATATGCAAACAGGGTGCCTCATTTGCTAAAATAAAGCTGTTTCTAAAGTTTTTGGTAGAGGCAGTTTGAAACTTTAACTTTCAAACCTTAATTTTCCAAGAGGCAGTGGAGAAACATTCCCTGCTTTTTACCCGTTCACTACAGTAGTCAAGATCAAGAAGAGGAGAATTCTACTAGATTAATACAATCAGACACCTGTATTAGAACAAGCACCACCAAAAAATCATGAAGGGTGTTAGTTATTTGTAACTCCTCACTGAGAGGCACAGAAGAAGCCATTTGTCATGCAGACCACCTCTCTAGAGAGGTTTTATGCCTATCAGTGCCTCCTATTTGGGACGTCACAAAGAGGCTTACAAGACTGGTAAAAGCTGAGGACTATCATCTGCTCCTACTCTTTCATGTAGGGTTGAATGATGCTGCGACAACGATAACACGAAATAGCAAAAGGGACTTTACGTCCCTTGGAGAGATGTTGAAAGAATCAGGAACACATTTAATGTTCTCTTCTGTCCTCCCAGAAGGGACTGGGACCCAAGTAGAGTGAGATGAGTGGCTAGGGAGGAGGACTGGCTGGGACTGGTGCCGTGCTCAGGGCTTCAGGTTCTACGATCTGGGATATGCCTTTGGGAGACTGGGCATATTGACAGCAGATGAGGCGCGCCTGACAAGCTGGCAGGACTTACTAGCAGGGCTTTAAACTAGATTCAGAGGGGAGACAAGATGCTCTGCTGAGTGCCAGTAAGGAACTTTAAGTATCAGCACTTTGGAGAACAGCAGGGAATTACCTGTAAATCATCCCAAAAGAATTAGAGAGGGCTCTTCCCAGAAGATGAAGAGGTGGATAGCCTGGATGAAGTCCCTCTACACCAATTCATGCAGCACAAGTAACAAGCAAGAGGAGCTGGAAACCATGGTGCAATTAGAAAACTGTGATCTAATTGCTATCACAGAAACATGGTGGGATGAGTTACATGACTGGAGCACTGCAGTTGAGGGCCACAAGCTTTTCAGGAGACAGGCTGGGAAGGAGGGGTGGGGGTGTTGTGCTCAGTGTTAAGGAAGGGTCAGATTGTGAAGAGCTGCCTTCAGGATCACGTGGTGAAGCCGAACAGGTCTATGGAATCTGATGAGATGCACTCCAGGGTCCTGAGGAAAGTGGCTGATATTGCCAAGCCACTCTCCATTATATTTGAAAGGTCATGGCATACAGGTGAAGTCCCTGCTGACTGGAAAAAGACAAACATCACGTTCAGTTTTAAAAAAAGGGAGAGAGGAAGATCTAGAGAACTGCAGACAAGTGAGCCTCAACTGTGTGCCTGGGAAGATCTTGGAACAGATCCCTCTCGGAGATGTGCTGAGGCACATAAAAAAACCCCTGCACCTCCGACAACAGCATGTGCTCACAGCCCAGAAATAAAAGTTCACAATTGCATCAGAAGAGGAGTGGCCAGCAGGTGAAGGGAGGTGATTCTGCCCCTCAGTTCTGTCTTTGTGAGACTCCACCTGGAGTAGTGCATCCAGCTCTGGGGTCCCCACCACAAGACAGACAGGGACCTGTTGGAGCAGCCCAGAGGAGACCACAAAGACAATCAAAGAGCTCCAGAACTTCTATGAAGACAGAGAGACTCAAGCATTGTTCAGCCTGGAGAACAGAAAGCTTTGGGGGATGTTATTGCATCCTTTCAGCACCTAAAGAGGGCTTATTAAAAGGAGGGAGACGGACTTTTTACATGGGCAGATAGTGATAGGACAAGGGCCAGTGGTTTTGAACAGAAAGATTTTAGATGTTCAGATTAGATGTTAGGAAGAAATTCTTTACTCAGAAGAAAATTAAGCACTAGAAAAGGTTACCCGGAGAGGTTGTGGATGCTCCCTCCCTGAAAAGGCCAGGTTGGATGGGGTCCTAAGCAACCTGATTTAGTGGGTGGCATCCTGACCCATGGCAGTGGGGTTGGAGCTAAATGATCTTTAGGGTTTCTTTGAACCATAACCATTCCATCATTCTATGATTCTGGGATTCTAAAAAAGTCTTCCTGTAGGAGTAATTTACATGTATTGCCACTAAGAGACTTGCATATCAGTCTGAAAAAAGATGGACCAGGATTTTATGAATGCATGGATTTTATGAGTGCTAGGAACCCTAAACTGATCCTATTTCTAAGTAATTTTTCTTTCAGAAATGCTGCAAAACTGAATGGTTCAGTTTTGACTACTTAAGCTTAAAGCTTATGTTAAAACCCCTTACATTTAATGGACAGATCCTGACTTTTCCAATAATTATTGCTTTAATTCTTAGACTGAAGTTCAATAAAAGATAATAATGTGATTGTAAATAATTGAAGATTGACTCATCAGCCTTCTGTACAGTTTTATATTTTCACATAGAAGAATAAAAAAGCAGGATAAAAATAATGAAACATAAGAACTCAAAATAATTTCAAGAGAATGGAGATTATCAGTTTGCATTTAAAATTCTTGGTGATGTCTCAGTTCTACAATGGGCAAGGAAAGTTGTATTTGAATGCATGTGGTCTATCCCAAAAGTCTCTGTTTCCAATGTCACCTTGGGTTTATCCCCATTTTGCTCCAAATTCAATAACTGCATGCTTAAAAAGACATTTGTATTCATGAGTCAGGGTGTCACCTGCTCTTGTGGATGGAGGTAGAGCAGTGAACAGAAACGGGTTTCTAAAACTGGAGATGAGATCTAGAGATGCTGCCAAATGTTCTGTCTCACTGGTTAAGAAACCACACAGACAAGGTTGCTTTTGGAGACAGTGATAGCTTAAAGCTCTGGGCTGATTTCTGTAAGCATGTGAATCTGTTTAAAAGCCATCAGAGTTTTACCAACCTCTTTGAAAATATGCTTTTGTAACCCTTCTGTTGAGACACAATGGATAAATTGGTGACTAAGTGAAAGCGTAAATTTGGGAAAGAGTGCCTACTATTGCAACAGTCTGTTGTAAAATCTGCTAGTACAATATTCTGTTACAGCATAAAAAAATTCATGCATTGAGGGTTTTTTTTGTTGTTTTTTGTTTGTTTGTTTGTTTATGCTTTTACATCAATAAATAAATCACTGGTATATCTTTAGCCTATAGCTCTCGGCCTTTTTTTTATCCTTTCTTCTTTTTGGCAGTTGTTAGAATGACAGAGGGGACAGACATGAATTTCCAGCCTCCCAAATTCTCTCTTGTTCTTGACTTTTGAATTCTGAATACCTGCATGAGTTTTCCAATTAGATGACCTCATAGAGCACCAACCTTACCCACCCTGGCACATTTTGCCCTGCAATAATAGCCACAGCAATGCTCCTGCTGTAGCATGCACAACTGCCCTGAGACTCTTTCAGAAGGCTTCCTTCCGTACTACTGCCACCCTTATTTATCCGCTCTGTTCTTGCTTTTGCTGTTTGATCCCATAGGATCCCCTAGGACTGCTACTGAACAAAAAACCCTAGTGTGTGTGTGAGCCAGCAGGGCTAAGTTCACCAGCAGCATGCACAAAATGTGGAAGCAGACAGTATGTTCCAGCATCAGGCATGTGTTGAATTTTAACCCCTTTATGACAAATTTATAGGGGTTTTAATTACTGATGCACAGGGTGATGCCTCTGTGTAAGGTGTATCCACAAACAGTTGCAATATTCAGCTGCTTGGAGCCGGGGGCTTTAAGCTTGGTTACCAGGCTCTCAGCTTTCCCCACCCCTTGTGGGATGATTTGGCCAGACCTGTGGAAAGCCCACGGCAGCTCAGTTCTTCCTTGAACAAAAGAAGCAAAAAATGGTACCACTTGTGGATGCCCCATCCCTGGAAGTGTTCAAGGCCAGGCTGGATGGAGGTCTGAGCAAGCTGGTCTTGTGAAAGGTGTCCCTGTCCACAGCATGGTGGTTGTAACTAGGTGTTCCTTTAAGGTTCCTTCCAGCCCAGGCTATTCTATGATTCTATGCTTCTATCATTCTGTGATTCTATTATTCTATGAAAACCTTGACCACCAGTTCTCTTGCTAATGCAGCTCCATCTGCATTAACAATCCTCTTGCTCAGACATTCCGAGTTGCATATATACGTATTAATACTACAGATAAAGAAGTTTGTGGCCTGTATTCCTTCTACAGCACTTTGACTAGGATTTAAAAATATATTACCTGTGCTTTAGTGAACTCAAACTGCAAAGTGGCAATTAGTTATCTTAGGTTACTCTCCCAGCAGGCAATATTTATTCCCATTTTTGAACAGATTTAGATGTTTATGGATGTAGGTAGCCCAGAGACAAAGCCTGGATATTGCTTTTATTCAGAAGTGTTTATACTGGAGGTATTAAAAAGTTACTTTTGAAAGCCAATGCACTTGCAGTGCAGGCTAATGTGAAAGTCAGCATGCGGTCAAAAGCTGTAGTCATGGGTGACCATGACAAGTTAGAACCTGCTTTACTCAGAGGACAAACTCTCTCTTTCTCTCTGTCTCTCTCCCAACCTCCCTCCACCACACCGTTTGTATGGGTTTTTTTATACATTAGCAATCTTTAACTTCTAGCTGGAAGCACCCCACTTCCTCAGGGAGCTTGTTCCTGTGCTCTACTGCACTCTCAGTGAAGGGTTTTTTTTCACGTGTGTCTGATGTGGACTTCCCCTGGTGCAACTTTAAGGCATTACTTCATCTCCTATCACCAGAAACTGGAACAAAGAGATCAATACCTCCATCTCTTCTCCCCTTCATGAGGATGTTGTAGACAGCAATGAAGTCTCCCCTCAGTCTCCTCTTTTCTAAGCTAAACAAACCAAGCACACCCTCAGTCGCTGTAAGTCACGCCCTCTGGTCATTCCACCCTCTTTTCTGCTCTCCACTGGAAACATTCAAGTATTTTTATACCCTTCTTAAATTGTAGAGACTAAAACTCACACAGTCCTTGTGGTGAGGCCACACAAGGCTGGAACCAACACTTACAGACAGTTAGCTATGCTGTGCTTAGTGCACCCCAGGATACAGTTGCCTCTTTTGGCTGCCAGGCACATTATTGACTTGCATTGAACTTAGGATCGACTAAAGTCCCCAGATTCCTTTCTACAGAGGACTCTCCAGTCTCTTGTCCCCAGCCTATACATACATGGAGGATTACAGTGTTCCCAGTGCATCATCTGGCATTTGTTGTTTTTTAAAGATTTCTCTGTCTGAACTTACATGGCCCAGCAGACTGGTGCAGATAAAGCTTTCTAGTTGCTGAAGCGAAGATCACACAGGACAGTGATGTGGCCGTGTTCAAATCTTTTATTTTTTTAGGCCAAATAACCCATCAGTGCTTCACACAGGAGTCAATTGTTATCAGCTTTTGACACAGAACCTGAGTAAGGCTCAACACCTTGCTCCTGAACCTGTTGTTAGAATTCTACCCTTCTACCCTCCCCGTTTTCTCCAGAATGTCCTAATTTCAGAATAATTACTCTGCTCTGAAAGAGGGGTCATTATTCCAGACTAACATACAAGGTATGCACATTGGGGAAATATTCCAGAAGAATTCAATTAGACTGGGCTCTGTTAGAGTGAAACAAACATTCTACAGTAGGCTTGGTTGGATTCTCTCACAGGCAAGGCTACAGAAATGTGTTTCTCACTTTAAAGAACTTTCCCAACATAATTTATAATGATGACATGCTTTTGCATGCAAGTATAGTCCTGTTACTGAATGGGCTGAATGTTTTTGGTGGGCTTGTTTTGCATTACAATTATGAAGCATAAAAGAAATAAATCTGTATTCTACGTGCTCATACCTTCCTTCCATTTCTGCCCCTGACATATACTGCAGTCTTACAAATTCTGGATTAAGCTTTCATCAAGTATTTCCAATGATCTGAACCATGAGATGTCATAGATTATGGTTTCAAAAACCAGAATCAAGTAAATACGTTCTGGGGCCTCCTGGTGCTCCTAGCTAGGCTATTCTTTACCCTGCTGCATTGATATATGCCAGATAAATAAATCCCCTTCTCTCACACAGGAATAATAATGGAATCATTTATAATAGCCTTGTATGTTAGCAATAGACAGGAACAAGGGAGACGGTTTTCTGCAGAATGACTTGACCCAAAAGTATTATCCTTCAGTCAAACAGGTTAACCAGAAGATCCTGACCATTTACTTAAACTGGCAGAGGAAAAGTTGAGCTTAATCTATGTTGCACTTTTCACATTGATTCAGCTGACTAGACATGCCTCCTAAATGCTCCCTAGCACTGTAGCCCATGACATACCACACTTAACAAGGCTCTAACAACATTTCCACTGTAACAGAACTAAAACACATGGCTTGTAACATAACTTTGAAACTTACAGCACTTGTGAGTTTGGACATGGTGCAAGGGTAAGCAACATGTGGTAACCACTCATCATGACCAAATGAGCAGAAAAGCCCCATCTTGACATGGCTTATTATGTCTCAAAGCTATAAATGTAATTTTTGGGTAAAAATAAATTAATTGTTATTGCTATGTACATTTTTTAATATACGTTTATACCCTGCACTTCTCTCAGTTTTTCCCTCTGGGTTACTCAAACAAGGTCAGATAATTTGGCAATGTATTAACATCCAACAATAATTCTGATGGGAACAGAATAACAAAAGGTGGGATCGAAAATGCGTAACTAATGCGTCAGGTATTCAAGTGGATTCAGGGTTGTGACCATTTTACAAAACAACTTGATTAGTGAGAAATGTGGCACATTTTGTTTTGGCCAGGGTTATTGATTTAGAAATCTGTTATCCTAATTTTAATTATTTTTTGTTTACAGTTTCCTTTAGTTTATAATGTTCTTAGTGTTGTAGTGTCCATGATGTTTTACTCACAGAAAGGATAAGTGAGCTGGGACCTGATCTTTCTCTAACTAACTTCACTGGAACGAAGAAAATGCCAAAACCTGTCCTAACCCTAGGAACATCAGGAGTGTAAGAGTCCAAGTACCTGCTTCCCATTGTCTGTAAAAATTCTGTGGTGGGAATGAACATTGCTGTCCAAAAGGATAACACGTAGAGGTATTTAGCACTCATAAAATCACCCACTTTCATACTCACTTTAATAAGTGGCTGTGATTTACATATGAAATATATCTGTAATAAATTTCCACATAGAGTTTTTCCCCCCAGAAGCATGCAAAACTTTTTAGTTCCACACTGTGTGCTCCTATTCTGATCCTCCACCTGGCTGTGGTCCCTTTTATGTGGGAACATTAAACTAATTTTACTTGGAATGTACAATGGTTTCTCAAGATGATGCACCTGATACTAAAAAGCAGTTCACAAGACTTCTTAGGAAGACAGATTGTTCCCCAGAGGCTCCTTCTGCTTTGTATTACAGCTCATAGTCTTGCTTTTAGCCCCAGCTCATCTTTGACAGCCTTCTGCTTCACATTTGGCATCCTTGTGACATCTACAAAATGACTTGGGGGTCAAGAAGTCAACTGGCTTCCTCATATGCTTCTGCCATTACTAGTGGCTGTGTTCAGACTGCGAGGGAGGGGAGCTGAGGGCTGTGGGGCTGTGTGTGTGTGTGAAAGAGGGAGAAGGAGAGACTGTGAGGGAGAATGAAATGTGTTGATGACACAGAGAAAGATTGTTTTAAAATTTTCTTTCTACCCAGTTTTGTGATGATTTCCACCCAGACACACCCCTCCTTTGTTCAAGAACGGTTGAGCATTGCTGCGGGTTTCTTGTTAGACCATACAATGCTTGTAACTTGATGATTTTTGTCACACTTGAAACATTTGTTTCTTGGCACTGGTAGATTGAAGCCTCGTTCAGATGCATAATATTGTTGTGCGTCACTGCAAGGCTGGTTCCTGGGGTGCAGCTACAGAAGTGTATTAAGATATTTTGTTTGCTAGACACCAAGAACCTTTATGTACAGGAGCCGGAAATGGGATCTCTGAAATGTGAGCCTGGAGAAAGCTCGGCATGAAACATTTCACTTAATGAGAAGGATTTAAAGAAATATGAAGGTATTATATTTGCTATTAAAATATAGGTAAAATACTGCTTTGCAGTGTCCTGCATGTAAGTTGTAACTTCAACTGGATCCTGAATGTTTAGGAGCCAAACTGAATCTAAATCTCCAGCTTATGCTGTGGGGAGTATCTCAGATTAAAGTAAATCCACATTATCCTGCTTGTCGTAGCTAGGATGTTTTGGGTTATGAATGCAGCCATACAAACAGGGTTTGAAAGAGATTTAAAACAAGTTGATTAATAGAACGCTCAGAAAGCCATGTTATCAGATACAATCTGATTAGAAATTTATACACTGCTGACATGCAGGAAACAATATCTACTGTCTGGCATGGCAGAGACAAAAAGTGCTGAGGTTCTTTCAGATGCAGCAAATCAAAAATCACGTAAAGTTAATAGTCATTTAAGTTAGTGTAGGCTCCTGACAAATTCACGTCATAAATGTATGCCCTAACATTTCAAGTTATTTTTATCTCTGTAGATAAAAAGTTAGTAGAAGTCCTGTTGCTTAGCCTATGCCCTCAATGGGTGATTGCTGTGAATATAAGGAAACACAGGCATTCTACCATAATTTAGTATGCATTGACATTCTGCAGCAGAGCTTAAAATTAAAGCAAAGTATTTTCTTATCTCATGTGCCAGAAATAAATGCTGTGAGCAAATGTGTTTACTGAGAAATTTATTTTGGGGTATTTATCCATTTTCCTTCAGGCAGGCATGAATTAAATCCTATGCACTCTAGAAGTTCAACAAAGCTTGTATCACCCTTCAGTGTCTCTGTTGCACCAGTGTCAGATCTTTAATCAAAACCAGTTAAATGGTACTGCGTGTAGTAAAGATTGGTATAAAGACATGATTTCTGCCTCTATAAACTTTCAAACTTCTGCAGACTCTATGATTCAGTGGTTGGGTGGTTTTTCCATAGTTCTGAACTTTTGCAAAATATTTGTACAAGCCCTTGCATATATCAGACTCAAATTCAGTACAGGCATGCAAATAAAAAATACAGCAGTCATCTAAAGAAGAAGGTGATTGGGAAGTCAGCATAGATTCACCAAGGGGAGAATCATGCTTAATTAAACAGGTTTCCTTCTAGGATAAATTGACTGGATTTGTGGATGAAAAAAGAGCAATGAATGTCATTTTCCTTGCTCACTTTGATAAAACTTACAGAAATGTTTTTCACAATGTTCTTATGTCCAAACTGGGATATTGCATCCTGAGTGGGAGGACATGTGAAAACTGGTTGGATGCCTGAGGTTTAAGGTTCATGCTCAAGGGGTTGTGCTCTGTCCAGAGGTGGGTAATAAGTAGGATACAGTGAGGTGTCTCCTGGGATGAGTCATTGCTGTTCAACATTGCTACCAGTGGTGATAAGGAGAGGATAAAACACGCATGTCAAGTCTGCAGTGGACAGATAGCATACTTTGTGTGTTTGTGTGAGGAAAGTTGGGAGGAAGGGTCTGATAGAATGTCATGAAATCCAGCATGGGTAGAGACTAAGCTGTGCTCTTGGAAGCTAGAGATCTTCAGGGATGCAGTCTGGGACTGACAGTGATGCCATGAGGATTTTTGCCTTTTCTTTAATACCCCTTTTATACATCCTTCTATATAGCTTTATGTATCCTTAGTTCTTTTAACGCACATAATTCCTTAAGTTTGATAACTTAGTTTAGACCCAATATTCTGTTAAGCCAGGAGACCAAACATCCTGGAAGCCTCACAGTTAGGGGTCAGAAATCCCTAGAGACCAAGGTCCTCTGTAGAACACATTCTGTAAACTAAAATAGGCTCATCCAGCAGGAAGGTTCCTTGGGACGGGGGGTTCACTTGAGTGTCTCATTGGGGAATCTTTGATAGATATGCTAATTTACAAGGCCTATAAATTGTATACGCAATTAGTCATGAGGGTGCATTTCGGTGTGTATTTCAGCGCATTCCACCTGGACAATGTGCTGCACCTAAGGATCCTTAAAAAAATACCGAGGTAAAATCCGTTTTCCCCTTAACCGTGTTTGGCTTTAAAATTAAGAGCAGGAAAAGGCAACAGCAGGGCCAGGGAGTGCCTCTGGGGTGTAGTGTTGGGTTCTGGCAGGCAGTGAGCTGAGCTGGGTCAGCCACATCCCTGAGCAACAATGAGGGCCAGCAGCACTTACTGTGGTGAGCAGGACACATCCCCGAGAGCCAGGGAAGAAGAAGAACAGGGACTGTCCCTTCTGCTTAGCACATATCAGACCTTACCTGGACACTGCATTTGATTTTGGGCCTCCATCAGAGGGAGGATGTTCTGCTGGGAAGAGGGGTGGTTTCAGGGATATACAAGAGCATAACCAGAATTGATGAAAAGGAATAAAGAAGATGTAGTTGAGCTGTTCACAGTGGTGTGTGGTTGGAGGGTGACAGGCAGCAGCACAGGCTGAAGCATGAGAATCTCAGCCTGCAGACAGGGAGAAGCCTTTAGCCCACAAGGAGAGACCAGCAGTGGAGCTGGAGTCCAGGGAGTTCAAGCTGTCTCAAGTCTTGAGGTTTCAAGTGCTAGCTTGTGAAGCTCTGAGCAGCCCAGTCTGAGCCTAAAACTGGCTCTTCTCTGGACAGCTGTTAGATCTACCAGCATGTTCAAAGACATCACCTTGAAGAGTTGTCCTTCCCATAAGTTGAACAGATCATCCTTACAGAGGTGGAGAATGAGGGGGAGTCAGCCTCCTATAGTGGAACATGGAGCGGTTGGTTACTGCTTTGCTGCAGGCACTGAAATATCGAAGCCTTATGATTTCTTAAGAGATCCTTGACATTTTTTGGATTGTGTCCTGTAGTTCAAACTGAGGGATATTTTCAGCAGGTATTTGAGCAAGTATGTCCCCATGCTTCATCTCCTGAAATGACCTGTGATCAAGAGAAAGTTAAAGACCTGGTGTGACATTTCTCCCATTACACAGACTTATGCTACTGGTCTTCATGAACCCAACAGAGATACAAGTACTGAAGAAAAAGGGACAGGGATAGAGATTTGATACCTTCCTCTGCCTACCATAGCAATGGAGTACTGTAATCCAGATTTTGGATACCATCAAGGACAAATGATCTTCAGTGCTGCTTTAAGAATATTTGGCACTGGAAAATAGGAAGACCGTGAATGGCCTGAGTTGCGAGTTACTCTTCCTAGTAGAGTAGTAATCTGTTCATTAATGTTTATGCCACAATAGTATAGATTCCCTTGTTAGCTGACTTCATGACATTACTAACATCAGGGAAAAATATTCAAATTAAACTTGAGGCCATCATGGAAGTAAAACATGACATGGGCCAAGAGCACTTGGCCAGGACTGTTACCAGTGAGCTAACAAAGGATGGAGACACTGAGGTAGGCATTTCCAGAGAGTGACCATCCACTTAGAATACGAAACCTGTAAAGGGAATTTACATCTCTAAGTGTGGATAAAAGCTAGGGGTGCTTAAGTCCAGAGTCTAAGTTTTGTCCAAAATTAGTTCAAAGCTGGTAGAGCAAGGTTTTGCTACTTTCCAGTGTTAAAAATACAGTAAAAATATTATTCTAGGGTGTAAAGAAAAACAAATAGAAGTAAAATTCATATATATGAAAAATAATTGTGGAGAGAATTAATTATAATGACATATTTCAAAGAAAAATCCAGGAGAAGGTCTCAGTTGGGGTCTGACTTTGTGGTTTACAGATATTTTTGTTGCTGTTTTTTTAATTTAAAGCTGTAGGTGGTGTGGTTTGGCTTTTTTTTTTTCTTCCCCACCCCC